>JBAMHT010000006.1:635273-650115 GCA_037177075.1 Craterocephalus fluviatilis
CTCCCTGCATACACCCGTGCATATATTTGCATATTAATTAGGTCAAACGTCTGCCTCCTTGGAAGACAGAGCGGGCGACTGTCTGTCCTTTTGTTTCTTCAGCCCTCTCTTTTTTCCCCTCTAAAACATTAACATGGGTGAATACATGTCCTTCTTGGGTGCAGCCAGGCCTGTTCTGCATTCAGGAGGAGATTATAAATGACCAGCACTGTTGTTGGAGATTTGGTTTCCCTTTCTTCATACTAATGCTGTCAGATTAACCCTGCACAGTCATTTTAACTTATCTGTTTTTATTTATTCTTTAGCTGCTCTGATTGGCAGCGTTTCAGTTACTGGTTGCTGAAAAAGCAAACTGTGGGTAGCAAGATTATTTCAGGGGGGTCGCCAGATAATTGTGAAAAATATCTATAAAATATACATTTATCTAATAAACTTACAATTTTTTGTCATGGTTGTCAAAATTGAACAATTGATGAAAAAGTAAATGTAATTTTAACACCTTGGTTTTTTTTTAACACATTGATGCTTAAATCCACATTAATCTTCCTTATTTATGGAAGACCGATCATTTTCATGCTGTACCCTGACCCACCTGATATATATCTGATATATAATCAATAACTGTCATCGCGGAAAGGAGGGTCACAAACACAAATAGGCTACATGTCATCTTGGGGGTCGTGGCTCAGAAAGTTTTGGAGCCAGTGCTTATTAAAAGGAAAAGCTGATCTTATAATAACTGGAACGAGTATGAAAATATCATCCATGAGTGTATGATGCTAGACACTAGAAACTAGAGGCCTTTTTCCCCTTTTTTCTCCAGTTTTCCTTTTTTCTATTTTTTTCCAACCTTTCTTTAAATCTTCAAAGTCGTGTGGGTCACTTTATGTTTTCTTTGACACCTTCTTTCTAAGTCTGAAGTGCTTCATGAGTTGACTCCTTTGCCAGAGATCTCGTGGAGAGCAACTGGTGACAGCCAACTTGTGGTGAAATGATTCCTTTCCACTGCCTGGATTATGGCCAGCAGTTCTCACTGGAGCGTTCAGAAGTTCAGAAATCGTTCTGTAACCATCAGTGTGTTTTGCACCAGAAAGGCTTTTTGCTTTTATTGACACTTCACATTATGCAGACATCTTTTCTGTCTCTGGTTTTAAGTGTCTTCCTAAAACTCATCTTTTCTCTTTGGTCTTTTACACCCTTTCAAACAATGATTTTATCAATGCATTTATTCGCTTATTTTCCTGTGTCTATTTTTACTCTTTAATCTTTCTGTCTTTAGTGACTACAGGGCAATAAAAGAAAAAAAGAAGTAATTACATTTTTAATCAGTATAAAACTGAGACTATTTAACAAAGTAGAGGAAAAAAACTCCCGTTTCATGGTATTTATAGAAATTCCATCTTTCTTTCTCTCCACCACTCCGAGGAGAAAGAAGAGGGATTTCCCTGTGACTTCTAAAAGGAAGTGTTGTCTATATACGTGGTAAAATTGTACTTAGGCACATTCTAAAATGTGACCAAAAGCTAAGACCAAAGCTAATGTGTTGAGGCTAATCAGCTAAAGACCAAGCTAATGTGTTGAAGTTAATTGGCTACAGTCCTGACAAACATGTATCCCTAAACCTTTTTGCGCCAGTAATGCACTTCCTATCATTTATGTTAATATCAAAGTAGTAATAGAATACTTAGTAACTGGTTTGTAAAGTTTTATGGTTTCATTGGCTGTAATGCCCCATAGGCTACAGCAGGAGTCTGCAACCTTTTTCTCATAGAGTGCCAGTTTAAAATTTTCTCATCAATGTGTGTGCCATTATGCAAGTTAAACTATTGTCGCGGGCCGAGAAAAGGGTCCGCTAAAACAGATACCGGGCGCTGCTGGAAGGATGGAGACAGGAGGGCAGTATAAAAAGTCCGTTAAAAGCTTTATTAAAAAGCTAAAATAAATAAAAATAATAAAAACCCTAAAATAACTAAAAGTTAAAAGAAAGTCATTAAAAGGGCGTTCAAGGGTTCCTTCAAGCGGCTTGGTGGTGGGTCCGGTGGCGTCCGTGCTTGCGGCCTTCTCTGGTAGGCTACCCCGGGGACGGGCCAGCCGCGCCTCCAGGCAGCCTTCTGCAGGCTCCTGACAGCCTGGGTCCTAGACCTGCGCGTTGCCACCTCCTCCCTGCTCACCGCCAGCTTCCTCCTCCGCCCTGAGTCGCGCCCTCCTATTGATCTTCCTCGTCCTCCTCCGAGTCCTGGTCATAGCCGCCACCGCCATCGTCGGCTTCATCTTCATCATCTTCATCCGGTAGCGGCCAGCCGAGGGTCGGCGGGAGGCTGGTAACCCTCCCGCACCGCTTCTCACCCTTGGCTGCCGTGTGTCTCTGTTCCTTCCTGGCAGGGCCGCCCGTGGCATAGGCAGTAAAGGCAAATTCTAGGGGCGCGTTCATCCAGGGGGCGCCAGAAATGGGGAAGAAAAAAAGTGTAACTTCTACTATCCTTAAAACTAGCTGGTATTATTATGTCTTAAGAAAAGAATAACATGCCCACAATAATTTAACGGAATAAAAAAGCCTACTAGGAATAATAATAATGATATAGCCTACTTTCCTAACCTTCTTGTAACTATATGTACATTAGTAGTGAAATTTACTGCGATGCAAGGGGGCGCCACCTAAAATCTTGCCTACACTGTAAGACATCGGAAGTCCACTCAACTTGAAAACACAAGTTCCCCTGCTGCCTTGAAATTGCAAGTCAAATTAGCTTAAAATTGGTCTTTGATTCAACTTCAAAATGTAAGTTTACCATGTCGACTCAACAGAGAGAGGAAGGTTGTCCCAACATTACTTATTAAGTTCTGAGAGTTGATTGAATTGGAAACTTAAGTGGTTTTGATTTAATACTTAAAGCTAAAACAAATAGCCATTTTAAATTGTAAATGCAAAAAAACTTTCATCACCTTGTTGAACACACACATATTTCTGGATAATCTTAAATTACATTTTTAATTCAAAATAACTTGATAATTCATGTAAATTATTTCCAATTATCAGGACTGATATTTGGAATACACCTACATATATTTTAAAAGATTTTACCAAATTGACTAAAGCACACTGAATTCTGTTCAAAAACATTTATTGTAAATTAATAACATGAGTTTGAGCAATGAGGTCACAAACACCAACTTTGACCAACCATTTTCAATGGTTAAAATAAAAATTCCTCCCTCACTCCAAATGAATGAGTTTCAGCATCATGACAAACGTGCAAATCCAAATGGACAACTTGACATATCTATGGACTTGCACAACCACAAACTTTTGAGTTGGACTGCAGCTGTCTTAGTGACATCATGTAAATTATTTACAAAGACCGCATACTATTATACAACCACTGGTCCACATATTCAAAATATAAATTACAAAATGCATCAATATTACAAATGTATCTAAGCTTTAAGTCCATAACGGTTTGTGCTTGCCTTTAACCATTTGTGCTACATACTGCAATTATTAGCACATACTTCAAGAGAAAAAAGAGAACATCGCAAGAAATTTCACTTTTTAAACAATTTCTTATGCAATTGTACTGCAGCTGTCATGGGGACATCATGCAAATCATTTATGAGGACCCCATACTTTTAAAAGTCCACTGATCCACATATTCAATCTAGACATGACTACATACATCAATATTACGAATGTATCTAAACTTTAACTCCATAACCGTTTGTACTTGCCATTTAACCACCTGTGCTTTATACTGCAAATACTAGCATAAGAGAACAAAGAGAACACAACAAGAAATTTCACTTTCGAAACAAGTTTTCCAAATATTTTGTCATATCATCTGAGATTTGTTTGGACATCCGGTTGTATTCTTCCTCTGAATCTAAAGCTGATATCTAAGTAGTCTATTTCTGAGTCCATGGATTTTTGCTGAGCATTGGTCTGGCTTGATCTTCATGACAATCCTTTGAAGGAACTCAAAAAAGTATTTCATTTTCCGGGGGTACTCCAGATTAAGGCAGTAGATGGAGCCCATTAACATAGCAACACCTTCCGGCACAGTTCTGAGATCATGAAGGATGATCTTCTCCTCCACAATCACAGCCACACTGAAGATGTCCAAAGGCAAGGCGTCTGTAGTAGGGCCTTCATGAGCGATCAAGATCCCAACCTGCATTCCTTTCAGGATGACATCGAGGGTTTCTCTATGAGCCTGAAAACATCCAAAGACATTCACATGTTCAGTACCTCAATGTAAAGTTTTTTTTCCATAGGTTTGGCTCTTTTTTAAAAAAACAAGATTACATTTTCAAACCTCCAAACTAATTTTGCAAAACAGTCTTACAGTTGGGCACAACATAGTAGTTTTAATCTTAGTCTTAGTCATTTTGACGAAAATAGATATTAGTTTTAGTCCTATTTAGTCTTTCAGTAACTTTTTAGTTTTGGTCTCGTTTCAGTCGACGAAAACTAAAAAGGTTTTAGTCTAGTTTTCATCACTTTTAAGGACATAAACAAGAAAAAAATGTGTCAGTTTTTAAATAATTGTAATTTGCACATTCAGAAACAGATAAAATGATGGAGTTTTGCTGATCCCTGACTTTTTTTAACTGCTGGATTAAAAAAAATAAGCTACTCACATTTAGTTGCCTAGTAACAGTGTAAATAAGAGAAAAAAATATAGCCTATTTTTTTGTTTATGTTTTTTAAATGATTGATGTCACTCATCACTTGCAGGATATGGAAGTTTTATTTGGTCATTCATTGGAACCTACAGTAAGTTACCTTTTAGATGGTTGTAAACCTTTTCTTGTACAGGGTATATGCAGGAATCCTGAAGTTAATTTCAATACCTTTTCAAGACTTTTTAAAGATCTTCCAAAAAACTTTAAAACCTCATCGCCATCCCAAGATGTGATCAACACCCCATTTTTTGCTCACGGCCCTCTTAGGACCAGACAAAGTACCCCTGCTATAGGTCATAATGCAAAATTTGTAAAAGCATCATACCCTGTCCATGGTGATAAAATCACCTGATGTGACAACTAGGGTTAAAAAGCTGATCACAATGATGAAAAAAAACCCCAATAAAACTGATGAATTGGCTAAGAACTTTTCTTATAACTGAAGCCTTTGTGCAGCAGTCATTCAATGCAGCGTTACCAGTATAACCTCTTGATAAAATACATCATTGGCTGTTTGAAAAGATTTTTCCATCACTTTTCTCCATCGTATGACCACTTTTGCTGTAATAATCAGTTAAATATTCAATGAAATCTCGACCTTTTAAAATATTTAATTTGTGCCCTCTTTTTCCTCGCCAGTTCCCATCTCTGGCCCCCATCAAAACATTTTTATTTTTTAGATCTGCCCCTGCATGGCTTAATTACAAATTGTTTTGTCACTTACTGCATTGCATTATTGCATTTTGGAACATCATAATTTCTCTAACGCTGTCGATGGCCTCTACATCATCAGCTCTGTGACAGGTACAGAGGGATAGCTAGTTCCCTCATGAGCTGAATGATTTAAAAACAACAAAAGGAGAAAAAAAAAACACGAAAGAGGTACTAGCGACAGATCAGCTGATCACCAAACTGTCATGATGCACAGCAGCAGGAGAGGAGGCCACGGTGCCAGGCAGAGGAGCAAAGTTTGTCCAAAACTTGGATTTTTTTTCGTTTTTGTTTTTCAAGCTGGGGAGGTTCCAGTGTTGGCTCAGAAAGTGTGGATGTTAAAACACCTGATCCCCCATCGTGTACAACACCCACTTCATAACAGACGTCAGATAAGATGGGAAAGAATAAAGCTCAATAGAATGATCTAAACCAAAGGCAGGTTTACAGAGATATACCTGTGGGCAGAGGAAGGGCGGGGGTTGCTGTCGTAGCTCTGCTGATAGTTCAGCTGCAGTAGCCTGGTCATGCTGTATCTGTGGTGTCCCAGCTGCTGCTGCTAACGCAGTCTGGTACTGAAGGAAACTCAAGCTATGCTAACTTTGGGCTCTCCGTTGTTTTCAGCAACAGCCTTGAGTCATAGTTTAAAATCATGCAACTCTACCCGGGAGTCAAAGTATTTTGTCTTTGTTTTTGGACCGTTTCGCGCCATGAGGATGACATTCGCTATCACAATGTGTGACGTCACGGACTTGCACGGGACCCTGACACTATCTAGCAAGCGGAGCATGCCAGTACGCGTTTGTTTTTATTTACCATGAGCAGGGAAAAAACACATTCATAGAAACCTTTTGCAGTCAAACTATGAAAAAAAAGCAAACACCAACTAAATTTAATACCTCATGAAATCACAATTAAGACAATATTTTTAAGGGCCTTGATTTTCCCACAATCAATTGATCAACTTTTAATACTTTTTAAGACTCCGGGGACACCCTGTTGTAAAAAGACACTTCTTTATAATACACTTACAAGTGTGTATTATGTATTACAAAAAAATACAAAATATAAAAATTTAAAAGATAAACTACATGAAAATTCCACTCGGTCCCTCATTTACAAAGGTGTGACTACATGCAGTAAAATTTGTGGCATCAGTCATCTCGGTTTAAATAAGGCTGACACCAGATTAAACTTTGACATTCCCCATTGTCAAACTAACAGCCAACGAGGATTCGAATGAGTTAACTTTTGATATAAATGGAACAGATGGTTCAATTAAACTGCAAATTTAACTTTAACAAATCTTTTTAAGTGAAGTTTTTCCACTTATGTTTGGGAGATTTCACAAAAAAAAAAAAAAAAGAAAAAGATCAATCAATTTTTTTAAGGTTTGAGACTTTAAGAGAATTATCATAATATGAGATGTGTGAATAGTTTCTTACATCACAGATCTTGATAACATCAGAGGAATCTTCCGAAAGATACTGTGGAAGTCCGAGGAGGGCTGCGGTCCTTCTGTTTTGATTTGTATCCTAAAAAGAAGATAAGCATAGTTTGTATGTAGTTGACCTTCAGAAAAAATGTTTTCTATGATATTACTGTAACTGAATGAAAAGTTTAAACCAGGGGTGGGGAACATCTGGTCTCCAAGCTGTATACAGCCCTTTGACCCGTTTCATCCGGCCCGCCAAACAATTAAATGAATAAATTAATGATAACTTGGAGGAAAATACTGACAACTAATGTCATTTCTCTGATCATAATTACATTAGAACATGTATCTGAGCTGTGAATACAGAAAAAAGAAGTTGAAGCCTCACACAGATGGAGAGTTTGTGAGGTAATGTGTGGTTGCTGCTGCAGAGATGCTAGCTGCGGACAAAGGCAATTTATTTGAAAGCACCTGTTTGTCCAGAAGGACAGTTGCACACAGTATCACTAATATGCAAATTGAATAAATAAATAAATAAATCTTTAATGAGATTTTGAGAATTTTTCAATATATGCCTGGCTAAAGAGAAGCAGTTCCAACCATAACATTAGGTGAGTTTGAAGCATACAGCCTTCAACAGATGTAACTCTTCTCCTTACTTCACCATGACCAAAATAATATGGTGCAAAATTAGTACTATGTTTAACAAATCAAATATTCTTTCAATATTTTTATCAGACTAAAATGGAATTTAAAACGGACACAAATATTTGCAAAAACAAACAGGGACAAAAATATGGAAATGGCTTTATGTTCATCATAGTCACATTATATGGGTTTAAAAATTGAGTGTGGCTCTCAGAACACCTTGTAAAAACTTAAATGGCACCTGAAAGAGAAAAGGTTCCCCACCCCTGGTAAAAAGTCACCTCTGTTTGAAGGCACTGGAGAATGGTGCTCGGGCTATTTTTCCTGCCTGATGCAACAGCTGCTTTGTACATCCCCAAAAGGTTTGGCACTATGGCATCCAGTCCATCCATAAATGACTGCAGTAGATCTTTGTTGGCAATTCTGCTGAACTCTGCACCCAGCTGAAAAAGATAATAAAATACAAATGCATTAGGAGGTGAACACACAAGCCATGAATTTGATTGCACACACACAGGCACTAAAGGGAAGTTATAATATGCTTGAAAAGTTACATTATTCAGACATTTCAACATAAAAGGGGAAACCAATACATTTTATGTACCAAATACAGATGCATGATTTGACATGTTCATATTTAAAATATATATTTTTTATTATATTAAATTTCATTATATTTTTTGTTTTACTATTGATTTCAAACAATATTCAGATTTTTGGAAATTTTCTGAAGCTGTAAATCCTGATCAGCAAAATCTTAAGTAACAAAAAATGTAATATATTGATTTGTGTAAAATATTTAATAAATTGATGTGCTTACTATTTGTCGATATATGTACATTTCATCTTTGAAGTTAAAGAAGTGTGGCACTTTTTCAGGATATATTCTAAATTTTCATAGTACCTGTAACCTAACTTCAAAGATTTAATGTACACGTACAGATAAATAGTATTGAAATCAATATATTTCATCTTATACGTGTTTATATTTTGCTCAATCAGATTTGCAGCTTCTGAAAACATCAAATTGAAAAACTCAGAAAATTACAAAATTCCTTGAAATCAATAAAAAAAATGGATTTTGAAAATGTCAGGCCTGTGAGAGTAAAATCTTGATTCTGTACTTGGTACACAGACGTATTTGTTTAATCTTCTATGTTTAACTTCCTGAATTAAACAACTTTTCCAGGTTATTTACTTTTCCGAGTAGTACCTGTATGCCGTGCTTCCTGAACAACAGTGCTCACTTAAGAAAAATGTGTAATGTTGTGAATACAGATCCAAATACTACCTGTCTCTTGCAAAACAACGCAGGCCATCTGTCTAGGATTGTAGAGATGAGAGGTTCATCGCCGATTATTTCTTGCCTTCGCTGTGAGAATGTTGCCGTCATTAATTTGTCCAGCAGCTGTAAATCTGGTTCCCTCTTCTGTACTTCAGTAAGCATGGTCTCCCGCTCCTTTTCGGACTGTGCAGCACTTTGTCCATCGGGTGGCTCTGGCAAGTAGTGGATCTCTCCTTTTTTTGATTTCTTGACAGGCTTACTGTTCCCTTCTCCTCCCTTTCTTTTATTTACAAGAACTTCAGGACACCCAGCTGCCATCATCTTCTGACGGTAATTACCCATCTTAAACCGCAAGCTGAATACCCAACAATACCATCCTTTGCCTGACCCTGGCTCCCTGAGACAAGGGTGCTTTGCAACAAGAGCTTTGGCCACACTTTCATAGTTATCTTTATTTGGGTAGGCTGTGATTTTGGAAATGGCATCAGCTAGCTTGTCTAGTATTTCACTCTTCACACCCTTAGAAAGGATCATAACAGTTCCATCTCTGGCAAAGGCCTCGTTTGCAGCCCTCAGCTGGAACTCAACATCATGGGAAAAAGATGGAATAACAAAGTTATCCGGCCAATCTGTAGGATCAACACTACTTGGAGAACTAGAGATACCTGTATCCAATATGGACTGGGAGATTGTTTCTGTCATTGTAAACAAAACCTTCAGTGTGGCTCGCTCTGAAGGAAGCTCCCTGATGTCTGTCAAATTGCAGAGCGCATTGCCAAAGTCTGGATCTTCAAACTGTAAAAGGAAATTCCCTCGGAGGCTAAGAGTGTTTTGCAGCACACCACATAGCTCATCAACAGATGCAGGAACATTGTGTAGGGTGACACGCCTTATATCATCAGGTGAGATGATTACACGGAGAAGCATCATTGAAGAGGTATGAATTGCTGAAACACAGTGAACAAATAATCTAACATTTAACACACAAAAAAAACATCTTATAAAATGAATAAAAAAATCAGTTTAACTAAACTAACAAAGCACACATTACCTTAATATAGCATGAATGTCCTTGGAGTGACAAGAAACTTTCCTTCCACACGGTATGCAGCAAGAGGGATGTAATCATTAAGGCTCTCAGGATCCACAACGCTGACCGCTGCAGGTTCTTTCCTCATGAGCTGGAAACATCTGAGATGCTCCACAAAAGCTGTTGTAAACAGTTCAACAATGAATGATATGCAACCACTCACTACACAGATCTCAAGTATTCTCCCAAAGTCTGGCAGTCCACTTGTCTGTCCAACTGAAAGCATCATTCCTTTGGCATATTTTGTCCCAGTTATGAAAGCAGTGGAGGTGAGCGAAACAGACTCCAGATCTTTATACTTATTCCATATAGCGTCCCTGATTGCAGGATCCAAAATGCTCACAGACACAAATGATTCTTCTCCAGTCTCAATCTTTGGTTTGAAAATTGTTGGCATCTCCAAATAATATGCCAACATCAGTTGATGTCTTGTGGCCAAAGTGTATAGAATATTTTTGAAGTTGCAAGTATTGTGAACCACTCTTTTAAAAAATGAGTGTTTAGCTTCAAATCTTATTGTCCAAAACTCAACAAGTGGACCAAATTTCTTAATCAGCACAGGATAATGTTCAAGATAATGATGTTTAGGACGTAACTTTAAATCAGGAAATAAGTCCAAAATCAGCTGCCTGTGGTCTGAAATTTTGGCTTGTAGATAACACAGGGTTTCTGTTGTGAATGTGGAGCTGGACAGCAGCTCAACAATGTCTTTTAATTCAAGGACCACTGACCATGTTTTTTCAGTCTCTGGAATACAGTGGCCGATCAACAGTGGAAGAAATCTCAGAAGTGCCCAGTTCTCATGGCCATTACCACCAATTGATCCATTTTTTGAAAATGTTGCCTGTATTGTCTGAGGTCTGTTTGTTTTGTCATAAAACTGAAATGGAAATGATGCTATCTTATCGTTCAAGTCACTCAATGAGAAATACTTTTTACCAATCAAATCTGACAGACATATACAAAGCTCTACAGGTACTATTCCTTCCAAAACATCGTGCAGAAAATCAGGTGGAAACCCTTTTGCAGGATGAAAATGGGTAAGACTTCTTAAAGGACAGTCTCTCTTCAAACCATCAACAGATGAGGCATCAGTTGCCTTCAGCACATTAATAGCATCATCAAATAATTCTGGTGTTCTCAGAGTGAAAGTCCCACTTCTGACACTGTGCAGTTGAATATCTGAACGGTCCGCTAAACAAAATCTACAAAATTTATCAACATTGAAAGACTCTTGGTATCCAGCAAGCGAGTGTGCACCCAAATTGTCTGCAGACACATACAATACAGTACCTTTAACATAAAAGCCAAGTTTTTGGATAAAAATGCCTGTGGTCTCCAAATGCTGGATGTCTCTAATCAGTGGCTCTAAGACTTTGTTGTACCCATACTGTTTTACATGTACAGTTTTGCACAAGACTGCTAGATAAATTGAAGATAGAGCTGATCTAAATCTTACAGGTATATTACTTATGACCCAATATAAAGCACACACTTTGTGTTTCTTTTTTGAAGTCCCAAGTGGGTTACACAGTTCAAAATCATCAATATATAAGCCAAGAGCTATGCTAAATTCTTCAGTGAGAAGTTTGTTTTCTTTAAAATACTCACCATCTTGAAATGAACTGTAATGACCTTCCTGTTCACTAGATTTCTGTAATGTCTGAAGAATCTCTTCTCTGTTCAACAACTTACTCAACAAATCTAAAATAGGGACATAGAAAAATGAATGTTTTTTGTCTTGTGCATTTAAAACAAACTCAACAGGCTCAATAACTGTGAAGTTCTTTCTATAGAAAGACTGTCTTTTACGCTCCGTGCCCAATGGACCCTTCCCTGAAAGAAATCTGAGTGGGTTACAAGATAGTATTTCATTCAACAAAGATGTCACAACAGAGGCATCACCTACACAGTTATTTTCCTCAACAAACCTTTGTACAAGTCCCTTAATATTTTGATGAGCAAATTCTCCAATGTCAAATAATTCATCAACTAGTTCTTGTATGGCTGAATTTGAAACATGTAAAATAGTTTGCATGCGGAGAAATAACGAAGCCAACCGGTGCTTGATGATCTCTCCATTTTCAAGTGCATGTTCTGCTTCAGGAATTAAACTGCATGAAGGTGACGGCTCTGAATCAGCTTGTTCTATCACTGTATGTGTAGTATGGTGTAAACAAAGCTCTGATCGAAAATTCTGTAGGGTGCAAAACTTATGACAGCGACTTCTATGTGCAGTAAAGGTTGATAACACACTAGATTTAAAAAAAAACAATCGACAAAAGGACATTTAACACTTTCCCTGTTTCTTAAATGAGTCTTCAAATGGGCAAAATATCTGTTGATGTTACTAGGCTCTGAGAATGTGCACAAATCACAGCACAGTTGAGTGACAAGTTCATGGCCTTCCTTTACATGTGTTGTCAAATGGAGTTTAAGTTCAGCTTGGGTTTGAAAAGTTTTAAAACAATGTTCATAAATGCACACTATGCCTGAACTCCTCCGATAATGTCCATGGCGCTCTTTGTAATGCTGTAAAATTCTTCTCTGCCCATTACTGGAGAATGCACAAAACTTACACGTCCACTTCATGCATTTGGGATCTTCATCTCTACAGAGAAAGACAAACAAGCAGTTTGAATAAAACATGTTAGTAATTCAAATGATTAAACATTTGGGTTTCATTATTTCTGATTTCATTCATCATCATAACTAAGACACTGGCTATGTTTACATTAGATTTTAGTTTGTAATCAAAGTTAATTTTGCTTTAAACTGGTGAATACTGACCATCTAAACACTTTATTCCAGATGCAAATGTTAATTCTGAATTAAATGTAATTCTAAGTGAACAGTTTATTCAACTTTTAATTCTGAAACAGATAATTCCTCTCTCATCTTTTATCCTCTAAACCTTAATTCAGCTTTAAGTTAATTCCAGTCATTCTGCCATGTAAATCTTAAAAAAGGAGCTATACCCTATTTCACGTCCGGCTAGTTCAGTTAGCGATACCGGCTAGTTTATAAGCTTTAGCTGATCCCTCTCTTTGCCAATGGGGTTAACTTTTGTAACTTCAAGATACCTAGGGGAAAGCTATTACTGGCTGATCAGTCTCCGGACGTTCTGAACGTTAACCCTAATTGGCAGAGAAAGACCATCATGCCAAAGCTAAAAAACTAGCCGCTATCGCTAGCTTAACTAGCCGGACGTGATATTGGGTATAGCTCCTTTAATTCAGATTTAATACTCCACGTGAAACCCGATTGTGAATATTTTTACTTTATATCATCAATTACGAATTAAAAAGCCCATGTAACCGTTACCACCGGTGCATTGCGTCATTACATTTGCTTTGCTGTGAACGCGCATTTACACATACACTGATGTAATGGCAGCGATCCGCACCTTATACAGGCGGTCCCGCTGGTTTACTTGGAGGAGCCTGAAACTTCAGCCAGTGCGCTTCACCTGAATCTTAGCCAGTTGATATTCAAAATTCATTACACGTACAAAACAAGACCTTGCATTGCAATGCCTGCTACCTACCTAAGCAACCTAGCTAGATAGCCCCGCGCGCTCCTTGTTGCTGCCCGCCACCGTGGGGAAAGAGCGCGGGTCCGTTTAAAGTAAAACGAGGGGAACACTTAGTAACTCGGCTGAACTTGAATGTTTTAGTACTTTAATTAAATCATTGACAGATTAAAATCTCAAACACAGTATAGTACAAGGTCACAACTCACGAGCGTTAGAGGTGTGTGTGTGTGTGTGTGTGCGTGCGTGCGTCTACAGAGTTCCGTTATCTTAAAAGGACAGCACAAAAATGTTTACTATCTGGGCTGTTTAAAAAATAACTCCAATGATATGCCTACATCGTTACTTCAGCTAACGTTAATCAAAAAAACAGTTTCAGCACACAAATAAGAGAAAAGACTCACCATTTAGCAACGTCACGCTGTGGGAAAACTCATCCTCTGCTGCTGTGAGAGGCAGTATCACTCCGCCGGTTTAACGGTTGACAAGTTATATCACACTGAGCAGGCTCTTCAGCCGGTGAAATTAGTGCCAGCTTGATTATACTTTTTGGGGGGAGGGAATCAGAATATATGAATCATTTTGCTGTTTCAGTCAATTAGATTCACAATCAACACGGCCATTCATTTTAAACAGTTCGTCTATACTTAAATTTTATATCTCTTATCTCTCAACACCAAGTTTTTTTCTTTTTGAACTCCCATCCCTACATTCCAAATTAATATCTTTGATCGTTTACTTACAAACACTAGTTGAATGAACTTTCAAAGATAGCGCAAGAGTGTCAAATAGTTAACACAATGAACTACTGCAAGTTAACCTTTCCAAAACTCACACATTTAAATTCAAAATCAAAAACTTGCAAGAGCTCATAGAAATAAAGAGAGGAAATATGTTGACATAACTAAAGAGGGCTAAAATGTTTAACAGTGCAGGTCTGAAATATGTCTGAAACACGTCTGCAACATGTCTGAAATAGTCTGAAACGTCTGAAATATGTGTGAAACAAGTCTGAAACACTTCTGAAAAACATCAGAAATATGTCTGAAACACGTCTGAAACATGTCTGAAACACATCTGAAACGTCTGAAACACGTCTGAAACACATCTGAAACGTCTGAAACACGTCTGAATCACGTCTGAAACACGTCTGAAACGTCGGACACAGGTCTGAAATATGTCTGAAACACGTCTGCAACATGTCTGAAATAGTCTGAAACGTCTGAAATATGTGTGAAACACGTCTGAAACATGTCTGAAACACATCTGAAACGTCTGAAACACGTCTAAAACACATCTGAAACACGTCTGAAACATCTCTGAAATATGTCTAAAACACGTCTGAAAAACGTCTGGAACACATCTGAAACACGTCTGAAACATGTCTGAAACATGTCTGAAACACGTCTTAAACATGACTGAAACACGTCTGAAACACATCTGAAACATGTCTGAAACGTC
>JBAMHT010000006.1:846736-859081 GCA_037177075.1 Craterocephalus fluviatilis
AATCCCCTCTTGATAGAGGAAATTTGCCCAGCACCAAAGAGCAGCCAGATAACCATTCTGCTAAAAAAAAAAGGAAAAAAAAAAAAAAAAGGATTAATCAAAGTATACTCTGAGAGTAGTGCTGCCTCCCCTCCCATTCTTTTGTTGTTGCACCGTCACACGGCTGCCGCGGCACCAAACAACCATGAGGTAGCTCACCCCAAAAACCAACCGCACGCGAGCACACGGCAGCGCAGCTTTGCGCCTGGTACCCTCTCCTACCACCAGCACAGCGACTTGCCACAGCTCGGACTCATCACACAAGATTTGCAACATCGCTGGGAGTACCGCAAGTTTCCGCTTCCCCCCAGAGTGGCCCTGCATATTTTTATGAACGTAATCACCTCACTAAATGCCGCTGCAGCACTGCTACTGTCTGATTTATGTTCATATCCCACTCTGCTGGCGAATCCGCTGCTGTGGGAAATCATTCAGATATCAGAGGTCCGAAAAGACTGATGACAACAAGACCTGTTTCACCATAAATATACTTTCATACAGTGCACTAACGTTACATTATTTATCAAGATATTATTTAGAGAGAACTCGGCTGAAAGTTATAACTGGGGGTGAGATTGTTCATGAATGTACGCCGCATTTACAGGAGAACACGGCGGGGAACTGGGTGTTTCAAAGTAAAAGTCGAAATAGCCTATAGTGTTTTATTGTTCAAATCGACCGGATTCACTTTGTTTTTCATCGACTGACTTCCTGCCTGAACGATCCCATCTGCTCTAGATTGACGGGAACTCCAAGGCATCGCACGTCTCTAGTGCGAACACATTTCGAAGGGGGTGTGTTTGAAAGTGGGTGAGTGGTTTGTGTCTGTGCTGCTCATTGTAATGTGATGTCACATTACAGGCAAACACACATTGACCTGTTTTCTGGTGGCAATTCAAAAAAGGGGAAATATCGTAAAAGGAGATTATGACACTGTCTGGCACTTCGTGTGTATTCTCAACAACAGGGAGACTGAACCATCAATAAAAAAAGGAAAATTTGATTCTCTAACCCCTTTAAGTGAGGATTTAGCAGCACTATTTGCTCTGTCATGGAAGGATCTGTAGAGCAAGGAAACCTCAAACACAAAATGAAATTCTATCCAGTTGAGGTTGAAACATTAGTAAAGGAGACAAATAAAATATTGCTGAGCTCGAGAAAATACTCTAAAATTCACCAGAATTGCTGCAATATGGGAGAATATCTGCGACAAGATAAATGCAGTTTGAAATACCAGAAGAACAGCGGATGAAGTTAAGAGGAGGAGACAAGATGGAGAACCAAAGAAAAAATGCTCGTAATAAAAAAATCAGCAAATCAGAGTGGCAGGCGTCAGAAGAGATTTATCGGACCAATATTTAGGATCAGGTGCAGCTGACTTTCTGCAAGGAGCAGATAACTGGTGCATCAGGGTGTGCAGCAGTTACCCACCCAGCTGCAGTGTCATGTGTGGCACATTGCTGAGGCCAGATACTCGGGCCATTGCTGCACACACGGCAGCTGCTCAGTGTGTCTAGGCTGATGATTGCCATTGATACCCTGCAGGAGGAGTGCAGGAAGGTGGGCAGGTGTATAGTGAGGGATGTCCATGCCAGCGGCTCCAGAGCAGCAGCAGATCCTGCAGGGGACGGAGTGGGTGGCGCTGTGTGGAATCTATAACAATGGTCTCATGCTCCATCTCATGATGGTTTTTTTTATGTTGTGGAGCAACAAACGACGGTCTGGGCGACTTTCTATGGACTAAAAAATGTATGTTTTGATTATTTTATTATTATGATTTTTGCTATTTGTTGCTGCCATTTACTACTTTCCAATGCATTCTTTTCAATCTGCAATGTTCTTAATGTTTCATGTAAAGCACTTTGAATAGTCTTGATCAGGAAATGTGCTATACTAATAAACTTGCCTTGGCTTTTTGAAATAATGCCTCTCTGATTTAAAATATTGGAAAGCAATCAAGCCGAGATTGCTCTGGAGGGAGGCTACATGAAGGAACCCAGCCAGCATTTCCAAGTGGGGCCCATACCGGTTATGTTTGGGCTTTAGATATGGGTCCTAAGTGGGTTTGTCCGCGGGTTCTGTGGTGGTCCAATCTCTGTTTGCCCATATGGGTTTCATGTTAATACTTAGTGGGTTTCATATGGGCCACAACTTTGTGAGATTCACTGGACCCATGTCGGCCCCATATCTTTGCCCACATGGGCACAGACGCTAGACCTTAATGGGCCCTAAATGGGCAAACTATATGAGACCCATTTAGGCCCTACCTGTGTGACTTTAACAAGGGACCAGCCTAGGTTTTAGGTGGGACCCAGGAAGGCTGCAATATGGGCTTCAAATGGGTTTGTCCGCAGTTTCCATAGCGGTCCCACTTGTGATTTCCCGAGTGGGGCTCAGTTGGGTTCTAATTGGGTGTCAGTTAGGGCCCAAATTGGTGACCCATATCGGCCCCATATCTTTGCCCACATGGGCACAGACAGTAGACCTTAATGGGCCCCAAATAGGCAAAGTATATGAGACCCACTTAGGCCCTACCTGTGTGACTGTGACAGGGATCTACCTGGGTTTCAAGTAGGACCCAGGAAGGCTGAAATAAGTAGGGCCCAACTTGGTGACCTGCACTTGACCCATGTTGGCCCCATATCTTTTCGCACATTGGCACAAACAGTAGACCTTAGTGGGGCCCAAAAAGGGCAAACTATATGAGACCCATTTAGGCCCTACCTGTGTGACTGTGACAGGGATCTACCTAGGTTTTACTCCATAATTTACTCGCAACAGCATCATTTAGTGTATTTTTAGATCACAAACCGTTAGCATGTTTACTTCCTGGATGCGTGTGCGATGCACGCGGGGGCGTTGCGAGTAAATTATGGACGCTACCCACTCGGACCATGCGGACTGCTTTGGACGAGCAGTATGGAGGAATATTGACAAGCATTTGTGGACTTTTTTCACCGGGCTCTATTCAACATCGTTGTAGCCGAATAGAGACAAAACGAAAACCTCCCGATATCTCCGGCTTGTCTTGATTAA
Source organism: Craterocephalus fluviatilis (assembly GCA_037177075.1). Lineage (NCBI taxonomy): Eukaryota > Metazoa > Chordata > Actinopteri > Atheriniformes > Atherinidae > Craterocephalus > Craterocephalus fluviatilis. The sequence continues at coordinate 849,812 of JBAMHT010000006.1, forward strand.
TTTGAAGAAAGTGTTCCAACTTGTCAATCAGCGTCAGGGTGAGTAAACAAATGAAGGCAAATCATTCTGAGGCCGGAGTATCCCTTTAAAGTGGGTTCGTACACAATTTCTAAAGTGGTCGTACCTGGGTTTTTTCTCAACTGGGTACTTTCTGGGTTTCATACCAACATGGTGTGCAGCACAGGAATCATTTAGCTTAATTGCTTCCTACGTGGGCAGAAGGGATCAGACTAAACCTTAGAGGGGAAGTTCGGTATTTTTCAACCTGTACCTATGTTGTAGAACGCTACATGATAATTTACTCACCCAGACAGCGCAACTCATACTCCTTCAGAAGATATTTACATCCACACCCGATCAACATAAATTCATATAATGGGAGAAATCGGGGCAAGTGCTGCTCGGCCTCTAAATAAGGCATTATCTGCCACAAAACTCCTTCATTTTACCGATGTGTTGTTAGCAAATGCTAGTCTGATCCCTCCATGACCTGTATACAGCATCTACTTCTTTTGTTGTTGTAATTCCGGGGTCCTTTCAAGCCTTTGGCGCTGACCTGCAACAGTGATTACGTCACTACCATGCGCCATGGAAAAAGAGCGAATACCCTCATAGACCACTCCATACTGTAGGATGGTCTGTTTTTGCTAATATAACAGCAACATGGTCCGTGTTTGTGTTTTTCCAAATCGTAATAAAAGAATGTAGCCGACCGTTTTACAGTACGGAGTGAATTCGCTCTTTTTCCATGGCACATGGTAGTGACGTCATCGCCATGTCAGGTATGCGCAACAGGCTTGAAAGGACCCCGGGATGACAACAACAATGAAAATAAAAGCTGCTAGCAGGTCACTGAGGGATTGTACTAGCATTTGCTAACAACACATTGGTAAAATGAAGGCTTTTGTGGCAGATAATGCCTTTTTTAGAGGCCGAGCAGCACTTGCCCCGATCGCTCCCATTAAATGGATATATGCTGATCGCATGTGGACATGGTTGGCTCTCTGGCAAGATGCAAGAGGAAAAGTTGAAAGCACCTGTTCTCCCAGTAAAATCATGTCACAATCACAATTTCTCCCAAGCTGTTAATCAAATAATTAAAAATGTGAAATAGTTCCTCAAAAAAACTTCAATTTGGCAACAAAAATATGCATTATAAAACTGCCTTTTAATACATTTTTAATCAAACATGTTCTCAACAGAAAATTTTTCTGCCATACTTACTGTTTTTTGTTAAATCAAAATAAGAATGGTGACTGAATAAGAATAAGAACTAAATAAGAATTAACTGGTGACGGTCACTAAACTTAAAGAAAAAAGTAGATTTTATGAGAAAACATAAAGGATCTGAACTGAAATTCCATTTTTAAATAAACCAAATAACAGTACATACAATATTTAGTGACAATCACCTTAACCATTTATCTTTACATGAGAACATGCCTCCAAAATGTAAAAATCCAGCATAACCTGAGTGGTCATGCATTTAGGACTCTTCTTGTTGAGCAAGTGCACCACTCTCCAACCTTTTCTCAAGTTCTTTTTGCGCCCTCAGTGCTCGATTTCCCCCTCGGTCACGGGCTCCAATAAACCACTTGGAGAGGGCTTTTTCGGCATCCTTTTGTGTCACTGCTTGGGTCAGTGCATTCTTCTTCAGTGCGCCTTTAAACAAAATAAAAAAGTAATCTGTAAATCGGTGTCGGCAGATAATTTCATAGTTTATATGTCCTAGCAAATTTACAATAAAAGAACACTTCTTTTAACCATTTTAATGTCAGCACTGCTTCTGTTTCAATTTAAAGATATAAAATAAACTTCTTTTTTTTTTTTTAGCGGCAACTTATCCTTCCTTGACATCGTCCTGCTACAAGTACTCCATGATTTTTTGCAATGTACAAAACCTTGGTATTCTTAACCAGGATTTTCTTTATGTGGGAATCAAAATAAGCAGTTTTTCCACCAAGTTGTGTTCATAAGTTTAAACATGGTGTTGTGCAGCCTCTTTTGAAAAAGATAAACCTTGACCCAAGTGTTCTTTCCCAACTACAACCCAATGTCTAAAAAAGGAAGCATACATACTATTACATTGTTTTTTCGGATATTATTCTGACCTCCATGCCAGATAAGCAAAGCAGAAGTAACGTGCTGACACTTCTACCTCTACATTTCCAAACTGCTCAGATCATAAAATCTATTACATGTATTTAAAAAATGCAACTAAGTTTTGGCACTTTACACAGTGATGAGATAAGATAAGATATAAGATGCTGAATTGCTGTTAGATATCTTAACTGTTCTGACTTGAATTTGTTATTGTTTTATTCTATTTGACATTTTATGCAACTGTGTCCTCTCGTCCTATTGTGGAAAATTAAATCAGTATCCTCCACAAGGTCACCAGTGTCTAGCTCTAGCTATTACTTTTACCTGGTTTTTACTGCTATTTCGGACTTAGCCTATTAGGTATTTCTCCCATGTGTTGCCACCAGATGGCGGTATAAGTGTCCACATTTGTATACAACAGGTTTCAGTCATACAAACATCAATATTACACAGACTGCACAAGTACAAAGAAAAAACTAAATTTGTGACGTCCATAAATGGGCACTCTACATCACAGGTTAAGTATTAGAATGGTTGTTATTATTTATTGTCAAAGTTTAAAAAAAAATATGTATATAATCGTGTGGTAGCACAGAATAAGAGTTTATGCCCCTGCCAACGCGAAGAGAATATAAAAATGTGCAAAAACTGCAAACAGTGACCTCATTGTCGCACCTTGTTTTCACCACTTAGCCCAGCTGTGAGTACCAGCATAAATGTACACATGTACGTAAGATATTTGGCTACATAGAGGTATTTTGGAACATTAACTGATATTTACCATATACAACATCAAAAAGACGCAGCTCTCTGAATTTGTTTTTCCCGTGGCGTCCGAAAAGATTGAACTGCTGTGCCAATTCATTGGACATAAGGAATGCCATCATTCTTCTGACGGCATCGTCCACGGAAGTACCTCCAATTTCTCCCACCATGGCAATCTGAGTGGATGAAGTAAAAGACATGGGAAAGAAACAGTTATCAGTTAAATTCAAACTTAAATGCGTATTTAAATAAAATTACACATGAATCAAGAGTTTGACTTACAACTCCAGCCTTGAACTCCTGTTCACTGAGCTTCTCATTCATGGCCTGCACATCCTGGATTGTGGTTAAAGGAAACACGGCTCCTTCAGGAGGCTCCAACACTGACACTGCAGCCCTCTGCTTCAGCAGCATATTCAACATTTTTCCATGGATTCTTTGAGTTTCTTTTATTTCCTCCAGAAGAGTAACCATTTTTATAAACATAGCATCTTCTATGGCTCTGTTTGTGCTCACACTTGGGGAGGGACTGAGGCTTTGAACATTTTGGTCCAAGCCAGTTCTCTGAACACTCTGGTTCGCGCTGGGACTCCATACACTCGTGGTTGAACTGGGGCTGCGAATGCTCATGGTTGCGCTGGGGGTCCGAACACCAGGGGTTGAACTGGGGCTGCGAATGCTCATGGTTGCGCTGGGGCTCCGAACACCCGAGGTTGGGCTGGAGCGAATTCCACTTGAGGCAATATTATGCCTGTATCCTACTGATGTCTGTCTTCCAAATTCGGGGGGGGGGCACCTCATCTTCATCACATGATTCATCTTCCTCCTCACGGGACAGAATCTGGGCTCTTTTGGAAGGCCTACATTCCAGTACAACACAAATAAGAAAAATAAATTTTTAAAAAAGTGTAAGACTTAGGCCCAATATTTATCAAAGGTTTGTGCATGTGGGAAGGGACGTTGTAAGCAGAAGTTCGATATTTTGCAACCTGGACCTATTTTCTAACATGAAATACAATCATTTACTCACCCAGACAGTTTTGGTATAAATTGAACTCCTTCTGGAGATATTTAGATCCACTTGCAATCAGTGTATATCAAATACAACGGTAGTGAACAGGGCCAGCTCGCGCAGGCTCTAAATACGGCAATTTCGTCCACAAAACTCCTTAATTTCACTAATGTGTTGTTATGGAACGCTGGTATGATCCCCCTGTGAGCTTATAGAGGCTTGCAGTGGCTTTCTTGTGGTGATCCGTCATTATTTACAGCCATTACCGGCACTGTGGCCTGGAAGTGATGTCATCAAAGCCACCACTCAATTTTAATGGCTGTAAATAACAACGGATCGCCAAAGAAAAACAACTCTGAGCCGTTTGGAGCTCAAAGGGATCGAAAAAGCAATTCATAACAAAACACTAGTGAAATTAAGTAGTTTTGTAGCAGAAATGACCTTATTTAGAGGTTGCACAGGCTGACCCCACTCACTCCCATTATATTGGATGTACGCTGATCGCAATTGGATCTAAATATCTCCCAAAGGAGATCAAGTTACACCAAAACTGTCCAGGTGAGTAAATGAAAGTTTCATGCTAGAAAATGAGTCCAGGTTCCAAATAATGAAATTCCCCTTTAACAGGCGCAAACTTGATAATGGACGCACAAACATGCTGCAGCTGATTTCGTGAATGAAAATAAAATCTGTGCAAAATACTGAGAGTAGTATGCAAATAAATCAGCTTTACAACACATGATATACAACATTTGGAAAAGATTGGACTCGCTGTTTTGCACCTATATTAAGAACTTCTAAAAAGCAGATGCCAACTGGCTCATTTATGCACACAGGCGGCTGAAGCTGGATGAGAGGCAATTATGAAATGCTGCAGGAATGTAGAGGAGCATCAGTCTGATTCAGAATATCTTTCTTATTGCCATTCGGAGGGCATGACTGAACCCATGGGACAAAGTCTGTATAAACTAAAATAAAAACAAAAACTGTTTTTAGACAAACATTGTCAAAAGGAGCCAAGTTTATGTTTATTATTTCTATAAAAATGATGTCATATACAGACACGTTTCAGTCTGTTCACCACAACAGGTATGGCTGTCATACTATGCTCCATCAAAGAAAGTGTACTGCACCTGCTGCTCAGTATTGGTTAGAGAATCTCGAGTCAGCCCCACCACCTGTCTTATTGGCAGAGGTTTTATTACTAGCTTTTTCCTTCTCCATCTTCTGTCTTCATGTTTTCTCCAATTGGTTTTACTTTTTGGCAAACACTCTCCAATACAGTAGTTCTCCTGGTCACATTAAGATGTCCTTGCTATATTCGGATTTGTCTCTATTACTAATATTTCCATCTCCATTTGTTTTCAGTTGGAAAATTAAATAATTATTTGATTAAGTTGATAATTAATGTTAGAGCCCTATCCAAAATGTGAACTTAGCATTCAAGTGTCTAACGTTTTGGGCATGACAGGCAAGAACTTTTTTGCTTTGTTGGCTGAAAGCATTAAACTTTAAGTTCTTTTAAATATAACTCAACAACTATCATTATACTGATACAATTATTATTGAAATATTTAAAAGCAACCTGTGCTTTAAAGGTCAATGATAAAATTCCACTATGACATCAACTGGTTTTAGAGGAGCTAAAGCGAAAATTCAATGTTCAAGGGACAAAATGCGGATATAGTGGTGTGGCACTCCCAAGGTGGAGAGAGCGGCGAGACCGAAAAGGACTCCAGTTTGACTCTGAGCTCGCTCTTCTTCTAGTATGTGACTCGTGTAGCGGATTCACCTCGCCCACGTCTCTTTATTCCTTTGCCATGAGATGTTAGCCACTCGCTGCAACCTGCCGCTGCAGACAGGCTGCTGCTTCTCTAAGAAGTTGCATCAAAACAAAAATGACTTACAGTATAATTTGTACGTTTTGGATCATAACAATGAATAATTAGAAAAAACTCAGCTGAGCTCTTGTTGTATTGCACAAACACAACCCTTCATGAACTAGTCATATTTGCATTAGTATTCGAAAATACAAGGTGAATTATATTGTGTTATGGGGCAATATAATTTTAAATATGCTCTCTGTTTAAAATTTAAAAAAATATAGTAAAACTGTATGAGAGGAGGAGGAGTTTTTCCTTCTTTTTTTTTCAAAGAAGGGCGTGGTTTCCGTTTGGGGGAGGTCTGGATAGTCACAGGCTTTGTTTTGGTTTCAGAGACAGTTCAACAGTACACAACCTAGCAGCGAAAAATAATGCTTTTACCTCCTTTAATACATATATTTACCTTCTTTTTCGCTTCTTTGGTAAATCATTATCTGTTTGGAGATCTGATGTAACTTCTGCTTGTGCAAGCTTACGCCGAGCATCTCCATATGTATCTTAAAAAGAAAAGGACAAAAAAAGGTTAGTTTAATACAAATCTTTAACAGCTTCACTTTAGCTTGCCATACCCCAAAAGTGATGATTTACCTGCATTTCCAATAACACGTACACTATATTTCCTCCATGATGCATCTGGCTGGACTTGCTGCTTAACTGCCTTTGTGATGTTAAGACTTAGGCCTGATGGCCAAAAACACTCAGTCTTGTCTTCATTAGTAAACCAACATGATGGGATCATGTCCATTAGGGCCCTCCCTTCACTCGATTCTTCATCTCTGAACTCCACAATGCTGAAGAAGGACATGCTGCAAGGTTCATAGAGTCAATCACTCATCATGTAACTGAGGAAAGGCCACATAACCATATGGCATGGGAAGTAGAATGAGTTTTTTTGTCAAGTCAGTCACAGGGACAGCATGAAGCCGGTCCGAAAGATGTGTCACTGTTTTGATCCCCACACAAGATAAATCAATAGGGTAATTGTAAAAGCAACCTTGTTGCTCATAAAACTGACACACAGTGTACATGGATCCTGATAACAGTTCTACAATGTTCTTCACAACAGCAACTCTGCCCTCAACATCAAAGCAATTGTTGCCTTGCGAGCATGAAATAACATTTCCCTGATGCCTATACTTCTTGTATTGTACACGAGCAGGGAACTCTTGGAGAGTTGGACCAAGGAGATGTGGTTGTTGAGGCTTATTCCTTTTTTCCTTTCCAGTGTCAGAGGTAATAGCCTTTTCACCTAGCCGCCTTACAACTTGTTGAAGAGGATTTTGGGGCCTTCTTACAAGCCGCTTTAGTCTCCCAAGATAATTTTCAAAAGGGAAACATGAGACATTGTCTAAGGCACCAAATTTCCTTGCATCATCAGCCAGATGTATAAGACTGTGGGTATTATAAACAAGGTGCTCTGATCCATATATCTTCGCAAAGTTTGTCACATAAAATTTCAAAAGTTTATCTGCATAGTCACAGTATTCAGAACACAAGGCTGGGCTGAGAAGAATTCTCATAGATACTGAAAGTAACAAAAGTTCTTATACAAATGTACAGGTAACCATCCTTTTAGAACAGCAGGTCCTGTGTACAACAAGAATTGTCTGAATTCAGTAGCCTTCCACTGACCATATTCCAAAAGTGACCTTGGCTTTCTTGAGAAATTACTCGGAAGATGTTCTCTAACTGATCTTAAATGGTTTGATATAATGGTGATAGTGGTGGCAGATAGCCGAGATTTTAAAGGTCCTTTGATCCAAAGACTTATAAGTTTTCTTACATTTCCTAAGCAAACTAAATGCAAGTAATCAAGTACAAAGCCAGACACCATCCCTATGCCAAGTTCTTGGAGAGGTGAGACACCATGATGATGCTCTTCATCTATCATAGCTGTAAACTGTGCATCTGTTCTGAGTGGTGCATTCAAATCAGGAAACACCACCTTATTGTCCATTCGAATCCCATGCTCTGTACAGCGTTCACAAGAGTTGTAACCAGAATGACCCTTGGTACATTTCAAGAAGGCACGGGCAGGTGCATCACATATGAAGGCATCAGGCATAGCAATATTGTAATGCTTTCCATTATAATGCAAACCCTCATTTGTTATAACCTTCAAGTCTTCAATGAAATCATGCAAGTAATCTTCAACAGAATTAGGCTTTGTTGGGCCTGCATACAGACCAATGATAATAACATCAGATCTTGGAAGTTCTTTGATCTTGGCCAAAATTGGCCATAACTCCATTTTGGAGCTTTTGTAAAGCGGTAATCCATCCATATTAACACGGACAGTCAGAGTGTCAGTCAAAAAATTTGATTCATGTGACAGCTGTGAAATAATTGCATTTGAAAGCCCAAAATGATAGTAGCTACCATCTCCAATTTCTTTAACTTCACAGGTTGTTAAGGTTGACAATAGAGTTCTCGGATCTCTAGGTAAATCCAGCCCAGACTGCACTAAAATATGCAATAGTTCTGACAATGCACTGTGAGATATGTTGTGACTTGGGGCCCAATCAGCCAATTTGATTTTCAGATCATTATTGGGATTTTTTATTTCAGTGGTAGCATCCAAATCTAATTCTTCACTGCTATCACTGTACAATATCTCAGAATCTGATTCTTGGCCACATTCACTATAGACAGTCTGAGAATCCAACTGTTCATCAGGAATCTGGCTGCTCATTTCTGTCACACATTCCAGATTTGAAGACACTTCACTTTGGGTCCGCATGTTTTCCAACATGCGCAAGTGCTCTGCAACTTTGGTTTTAACGCGTCTTCGTTTGGTCCGAGAACTACTGCAATAATCCATTTTTTGGATCTGTAACACACAAAGAATTAGAAACTCTGAATTCCCTGTATATAAGTTACAGGAAGTTATTGGGGGGCTTGTCAAAAGAAATCAAGAGTGTATTCAGAGACTCCACTAGGATTGGCTTACTATATCTCCAGAATAAGCACATAGATAAAATAGTAAATCCTGCAATGACAGCACATCACAACAAAGGAGTAACAAAACATGTCAGTTACATGAAAATATATCCAATTACCTTTGAAGAACTGTTGGGTAATACTCTGAGAAGAGACGATGGAAACAACCTACAGAAACATACAGAAAAGCATTATTGCATGCAATTAAGAAAAGCATACAGAAATAAACAGCAAAACGCTACTGAATAAGAATTTTTTTGCATCCATACAGTAGCGCATACCCTACAAATAATAATTGTGTTAAAATTTAGATGGTCATTTTTAAAAAAATTTAAAACAAAAAAAATTAAATAAATGAATTAGGCTTTCCACCGATCTGATCGGCTTGATCTGATGGGCCGATATTTCAAATTTTTTTCATTTTTTCTGATCGGCCCTAAAGTCTTCATCCACCGATCCAATCAATGACGTCATTGTCATTGTGAAAACGCTCCTGTTGCAGCTGCACTGTGACTCAGCGATGCTGTGTAAATTAAATTATTAAAATCTTTATTGTCCGCCCCGTAA
>JBAMHT010000006.1:913404-937873 GCA_037177075.1 Craterocephalus fluviatilis
TGGGTTCCTTCCGCCCTCCTGCTGCCCGCAGACCGGCTTAAACAGCCTACAGGTGTTCCTAATTGGCAGGCGAGGAGTCCCTCCGCAGGTGCTGCCAATCAGTTCATTTAAGGGACTATACCCGATTTCAAGTCCGACTAGCTTAGTTAGCGATAGCGGCTAGTTTTTTTTTTTTTTTGTGTGACGCTTTTTCTCGGCTAAGGGGTTTAACTTTCGTAACATGATTCCAGATCACTAGGGAAAGCTATTACTGGCTGATCAGAGTCTGGACGTTCCGAAAATTAACCCGACAGAGAAAGAGCGTCACGCCAAATTAGCAGCTGTCGCTAACTTAACTAGCGGGGCATGAAATTGGGTATAGCTCCTTTTAAGCTCCCACTAGCTTGGAGAGTAAAAACAGTTGAAAACAGGCAAAAACGAATAAAACACATTAAAACCATGCTAAAACCAAGCTAGTGGGAAATTTGTGAGTTTGTGACATGTTTACACGCTCATTTTTCATCTTTTTAAAGTAGAACTAACTTTTATTCTGAATGCACAACTCAACTACTTCCTTAACTTAAGCCAGCTGCTTTGTGTCCTGTCTTTCATTACTGGACAACCTGATTAATCCAGGTGTGTCTGGCCATTTGCCGAGGTCAGACACACCTCTATTAATCATCCAGTAATGAAAGACAGGACACAAAGCAGCTGGCTTAAGTTCAGGAAGTAGTTGAGTTGTGCATTAAGCCCATTAAAGAGAAAATAAAACTCATAAACGTGGTCACTAACAATTAGAATCATCTAAAGGACTTTCTCAGAGTTTCTGCTATAAGATTTGAACTGATTTTAATCAATTTTGGAATTCTTCCAGAGAATAAAACACCATGTGGTCCAGCTGGAGTACAGCATGGATCCATTTAGACTGTGAGGATGGAAGATGGTTTAACTGGTCATTGGGGGTGTGAACTGGTTTAACTGATCAGTCTCGTTGTTGAAAATGATCACATAAGTGTCACTGAAGCTTCAGCCTCTGAAACAGAAACTCAACAACTTCTTTGACATCTAAGCTCTTCATAAACTGCTCTCCTGTTTACTGGAATCAAAACCAGCTAACAGAGAAACATGCTCCATCAGATCGCAGCCAGCGAGCCACTATGACATGTGATGGTATAAACCAAATATAAAATAAAAAAATAAAAAGTTGTCTGCGGTGCTGCAGCGTGTTCAGAAAATGCACAATCCGAGACACGAGGCTCAACAGGCAGCCGGGGGTGTCTCATTGGTGACCAGCTGTAAGGTGGACTGTCTCGCAGTCCTGGGCTGTTGTTTAGTAAGTTTGTGTTCGGAGTTGAGGTTATGATGTTAGTGACCTTTGCAGAGTTGGAGAAGACTAAGCAAATGTTGAGAGATTGAAGTGTAGTTCTACTTATTAGCATATTTACAGATCCCAGAACACACACACACACACACACTCAGTGAATGAGGCATTGAAGAGTCATTGTTATGTGCCGTGAGGCAGAATCAAACACCGGGACCCAAAATGCAGATTTCCAAAAATTTATTGCTGACGTAGAGCAACAGTGGATCTTCCACAAAGTAACGAGAGCTAAACTGCCAGAGCAAAACTCTGCTGAGAAACATCTAGGGACTGGAGAAGAACGGGAGCCGTAACGAGGTAAGTCCAGAGACAAGAGACATGAGCAAAGGCATGAATGATGATCCTGCAATGAAACTCGGCCACGCCCCTTCTTGCCGCACCAAAGCTGTTAAACAAGAGAGAGAGGTGAGTAACAGAGAAAGTAACTGAGAAATGTGGCACAAAGAGCGAGACCACAAAAGTCATAAGGTACTGCGGGACTTTAAAAGTGACCAGCAGATGAGTGGACTCCATTCTGGAAAGGTTGAGTCACCTAATTTACCAACATACAGATCTAACCACGCAGGGAACAGGAATAGTTTTATTTTGCTACTATAAAACATATGACTCTGCTTTTACAGAGAAACTAAGTAGGGATGTCTTGGCTTTGGTTGCTTTGGATTTTCATAAGATGTGACCCTTGTTGAGTGGAAAAAGACCCGGTTCAAACACATGATAATCCAATAATCAGGAGGCTTTCCACTGTAGATGGAGATGAAAAATAAAATACACTTTCTGTTCCTCTCCAGCTTTCTACACAGACTACATTAATAGCTAACCTTAAAAAGAAGTAGTAATAATAAAGCCCCCGGGGTGCTGTGTCCCAGGGGAGGCCCCCGATAAACCAGACACATCCAAGCAGTTTCTGCCTAACTCTGTCTCTCTGTGACTTTAGAACAGTTTGATCATTACAGAAAGGCTGGTGTAGCTTCTGATATTGTAATACATTAAAAATCACCAGATCAACATGTTAAGAAGTAGAATTTCTAGTGAGGTAAAGCTGTTTCCATCGACTGTTGTCATGTTTTACTCAACCTCTGCATGCTCTCCGGCCTAATCTGAAATATTAGAATGACATGGCACATTGTTCTGAGAAAATCACACTTCATGCTTCTAGTCCTGCGTGAATGGAAGTGGGACGTGAGCCCCGTTGATATTTTCATTTCTTTCTCACACATTTCTGAAAAAAGGGCCAGAGAAATTGCCAGTGCCTGAATGGATGCCATTCTGGTAGAGGTGTTATTGTTCTGGTCTTCATGTGTGAAGAGTTCATAAATGTCTCTCGCTTCTGCTTGTATGAAATTATGATCATTATTTTGTGCTTCCCAGCAGGCTTCCCTGCCTTTAGAGTGAAAATAAACCCTCTGGTTTGTGTGTGCACCCAGCTCCGTCATGAGTGCAATCTTTCACATTTTTGCTGGTGTACTACGCTTGTCCCACTAGGGGGCGTTAGAGAACTCAGATCAGACGGAGCTCGGTGTGTAGGTAAACTTGGTTCATTTTGATATCATGGCAGGAGTATATCACTGATAATAAGTAACAAGCCGCAACCCATTTGTCTGCTGGTAGGTGACGATGTTTGTTTGTAAACATGTGACCACATGTTTAACATGTAACATTCATGTCTAAAAATGTGGATGAATCTCGCAAATACAAAATACAGGATTCAGTACAAATAAAAACACACATGTGAAGTTCAGCCTTTATGCTGCTGGTTGACCCCACGTCCCAGTCCTCCCGGTCCAAAGAGGTGGCCCACCTTACTGGACCTGATGGGGGTTTTCCTGGGCTCGGTCATTATTTGTATGAACAGGTTTATATGATAAAATCCAATTAAAGTCTATTTTTCTGTCTCTTTTCACTCAGAGGCATCACAGAGTGGATTCATAATGAAACCAGTGTAACTACATCATGGATCCATACTGCTTTTGTTTCAACTGGATCATGTTTGGACGACGATGAACTGGACTGTTCTTTAACGTTGTACTGTCACACACTGTTCCAGCTCTGCTCCGATGGCACGGCGACATCTCTTCTGAGGCTGACAGGACGTTGCTGCTGAGTTTCACTCTACCTTCTGCAGCACAAACTCGCAGAGAGATGTCAACTCACCATGGCTGGTTCACCAAAGACTCGTAAGAGGACATGTCCAGAGGAAGAAATGAAAAGAAAAGAGAGAAAGAGACAGAGCAAAAGATGGCGAGAGTCAAGGTCGGGCTGTTTTCTTGTGGTTGGAGAGATTAAATTCAATTCAATTCAATTTTATTTGTATAGCGGCAATTCATAACATCCTCATCTTAAGTCACCTCACTGACGATCAGTTGAAGCCAATCTGATCTGTCATACATTCATATATGCTGCTGCATCCAACTAATAACAAATAGCCGATGTATTGAAGCTGATGCTGGATTACCTGTCAATAGGGAGCGCATCAATGAGATAACTGGACAGAAACCACATCCTGTCCCATGGTTTGGAGGAAAATAATCCCTCACACACCCTACCTGCTCCAGCTGTCTGTTTGAAACATAACCTCATACACACACCTGAACACTCATATCAGGCTAATCTGCTGTGGGCAGCCCCAGCGTGTTCACAGATAGTGGCCAGAATCCAGCAAGGTGTTTACTGCCACATACGGAGAGATTACACCGGCTTATTGAGCCCTAACACACACATACGCTTCCTATTGTGCTGCTTTCCTGCTGCTCCATCGCACACACACACTCACACACACTCACTGGTGCATCAAGGTAAATGCAAACTGGACAGATATTGACCAGAATCGCACGCAGGCAGACACCCTCTCGAAAACACGTTTTTCCACCAAACAATTGAAAAATCAAAAATGCACGGGGTCCAAATGGAGGACAGAAAAGGATAAAGACACACGCGGGCACATGGAGATAATAATACATTTACGCACACACACTCAGCAGCTATTGTTCAGCTGATGGTCCATTATCTAACCACAGCCAGTCCTCATCACCGCGTGGGTGTGTGCACAGAAAAACCTCCCACTGTGGTCACACTGTACTTTGTGCTCTGTGCATACACAACAAAAGCACACCTGCGTGCACGGAAATGGACTCACACACAACAAACCATCGCTGCTGTGTTCCAGGAAAAAACATTTGTTGATGAAAACAGGACCACAGAGAGCGGCCATGTTGCTTTGTGAGAGGCGAATTATCTGCAACATGACTGGAGCATATCACGTATGATTTACAGCAGGGATGGTGCTCGCGTGATGCCAGAGGTCAGAGGGGACTGGGCAGACTGGTTGGAGATGACAGACAGGTAACAGGAGGTCCAGTCGGCACTGGTTTCAGGCACGCTCTGCAGAACAGCATCTCTGAACACACAACACATTTAACCTTGAAGCAGATGGGCTCCAGCAACAGAAGACAACGCGGGCCCCTCCTGTCAGCTGAGAACAGGAAACTGAGGCTATAATTCACACAGACTCAACAGAACTGGACAAACTGGTCTGATGAGTCTCCAGTTCAGCTCCACATCCAGATGCTGGGCTCAGAATCAGGTGGAAACATCATGAAAGCATGGATCCATCCTGCCTTGGATCAATACTTCAGGCTGCTACTGGTGGGATGGTGGTAGTAGTGGTGGTGGGGAGGTTCATTGTTTAACCAGCACAGCCTGAGTCCTGCTGCTGACCATGTCCATCCCTTTCTGAGCCCAGTGGAGCATCTTCTGATGCTGCTTCCAGCATGATCGATGTGATCACTGGACTCCAACGGCCTCCACACCCACCACATCTCAGTCCAGTATTCCAGCTCTGTGATTTGGTGGAACGGGAGATTTTCATCATGGATGTGCAGCAACTGTGTGATGATGTCTTATCAATGTGGAGCAGAACCACCTTGTTGGATCTATCACACTAACTCCCTTCCCCCAGACATCAGGAACACCGACAGCTTCATCCTGTTTAAGTCCAGACTAAAAACACATCTGTTTAAATCTGCATATAATGTTCCTTATGTTTATCTCCTTATGCCCCCTCTGTTCTTAACCTGTTGTTATTTATTTTACCCTTTTAATTTGTCTATCTTGTTTTCTATTTTAGCATTTCTATTGTAGCTATTTTTTCTTGTTTGTACTGTAAAGTGTTATTGGGTGTCCTTCAAGGCGCTACCAAATAAAATGTATTATTATTATTATTATTATTATTATTATTATTATTATTATTATCATTATTATTATTATCATTGGATTTGTTTATGTTTGATAGATTTTTCAAGAATGGTTTTGAAATAAAGATGTGCAGAGGTGTGGGACACAAGACATCTTCACAGAGCTGTTCCCTTCTTTGTCAAACCATTATTTCATGAGTCTTCCATTTCATTATGTGTATTTTATTTACTACATGGGATTGTGAGTGCGTGTCAGGTGAGCTGAAGCAGGAACACATGGTAAGTGGACTCAGAGGACTGGCTTTGGGAAAGGCTGGTATAAAAATACCAGCTAATGAAAGTCCCATATGAGAGGAGGCACGCTGAACGTGTTGTCCTCCACACGTTTAACTGGGCTAGTGTTTGAACATCTCAAACACTAGTCGTTACTGCGCCGCAGCGAAGTAACGCGTCTGATTCCCACCAGAGATACAGGATTTAATTAATTCACTAGCTTGTTTAATTAAAAGACTAAAAACTACAGTGAAAGGCAGGAGAGAATACGTAAAAATGTTCAAATATTTCTGTATATGATATAAAGACCTGTGTCGGAGCACAAAGTTTAGTATCAGGTGAGCTTATATTTTAACAATCCAATAAAAAGCTTTCAGTCAGACCGGGTTTGTGTGTGCCCACAAAGCCAGCCAAAGTCAGCTGACAGTGCTGAGCGGGTGTGATGATGATAACTGAGCGACGGTGTGCAGAGCTCTGCTTTCCTATGGGTGTTGCTGTGTTCCAGTTGCTCCTGCAGGGGGCTGTGTTGCTTATCTGCTGCATGCCAGGGCTGCTTGTTGCTGCTGGGATCAGTGGTGGTAATGTGCTGGGAAGAGTCTATGGTTTCCAGTTCACATGCTGAACCTCTAGGTGTCACTCATTATCTAGCTGTTAAGAAAACAGAAGAGGGAGGTGTCTGTGTCAGATAAAGCCTTCCACAAAACTCTGTGTCTCCATCTTTTCCCAGGCAGCCGCCACACATTCAGGCTTTATCCCTTTCAGTTTTGTCATTTCAGCAGACTGACATCTATAAGAAATGATGTGTAATCTTTGTTATTTTTAACCAAGGGCACAATCCTAAATTCACCCTCAGAGTTAGAGAACATCTGCCAAAGACTTCTCATCTAAAAGCAAACAGAAAATAGAAGATTTTCTGAACTATGAGAGTGTTTGTAAAGATGAACCTCTTCTCCGTTTGACCCTTTGAGGCTTTTTACCAGATTTATAACCAAAAGCCTTCTGGATGTGACGGTAGAAAGTAGTTCCAGGCTGATGTTCAGTATTGTGTCTGTAAACATGTGGGAAGTGAGGAGAGCAGCTTCTGGAGTTTTAAGAGAAGAATGTTGTCCCGTTCTAGTCTGATGCTGGATTCTAGCTGCTCTACAGTCCTGGAACCTCAGCGTGATGCTCCAGATGTTTAGTCCTGCTGCAGGTCTGGTTCTACTGCTGTGATGGATCAGTCTGTGGTCCAGCATGGTCTTATTAAAATGTGCAAGGCCTCCCTGAAAGAGACGATGTCTGGATGGGAGCAGATGTTGCTCTAACACTGCCAGGTATTTTTCAGCAGTGATGGAGCACCGATGCAGCCATCTTATCAGAGATGAATCAGAATCCAGAATCAGAGTTTATTGGTCATTGATACCAGCATCCCAGTACAGCCCGCCCAAGAACAGACAAACAAACATCAACAACAACATTAAGAGGATTAGGTAGACCGAGGCTACGCCATGGGTGGCGTCGCCTAATGATGCTGATGCTCCTCTGCTCTTTACTCTGCCGGACACGCCGTCCATGCGTCCATTTTCCTCTCAGAGCATCTTAATTGAGCTTTGGTCCAGAGGAGACAGATCCTTTTCACATCAGACTTCTCTGCATCGTAGAGCTTTAACCGGCATTTGTGGATTTCGGGGGGATTCCGGGAAGCCTTCCTGACTCCATGCTGGTAAGGTAGCAGGCGAACCCAGTTGCAGACTTGGAAAAAGAAGCTGAGTATAAACAGATTCATGGTAATTTGAAAAGTGAGCCCAGTGCTGTGGTGGGAGTCAGGCGAAGGGTTAATGAGGCTGCTGCGTCAGCGATGGGTGGAGGCTGGAGTCTCTGATGGCCATGGATGGGTTCTGGTACAGACTTCTCACTCACAATGAACAACTGAAAGTAGGCTGCACTGTAACTGATCTGGCAGAGACGTGGCGACTGCGGCCGGTTTAGGATAAAGGATTTGTGGTTTTAGATAAATTCCCTTAAGTAAGAAGAAATATCCATCACACATCCTAAAATCCAAACATTTGTTTTGAATATTTGAGGGATCATTTTATAAGCTATTTATTCTGGTCTGAAAGGAGCTTTATTTTTCCATTTCATTCCTCAGTCATACGAGAAGTTCTTTCTCCACCTCCGATCCTCCACAGGAGCTTTTCTGCAGTAGTCCAGTCTGAACATGAACTCCTCCCTCATTACTGGCAAATCCTTTCTCCTTTTACTATTTATCTTTATGTTCAGACTAAATATAATTACTGTTTTTGCTTTGGACCAGGCGTATGAGGATTAATGAATGAAGGAGAAAATCCTCCACATGTTTTCTTGCAGATACACCACATTCATTCAGACTTACTAAGGAACATAAGCAACTTTTAGTATGGCACAAAAAACTGTGTGTATTATTTTTATTTGTCTCCCATCCATTTCCCCACAGTAAATCACAAACACGTGTCCATTAATTCCTTATATAATCATGTTTACAGGTAACAGGGACAATAAAAAAAGAATCACAATACAAAATACGGTTTAAATATGCAGAATGTCATTCGCATGTCAAAGTCTTGATTCAGCATTTTTTGTACTCAACATGCAAGAAAATATAAAAATAAACTTTGGATTAAATTTATATACACTTTTTTTTATAAATATAAGTATACAAATGTATTTTTAAAATACAAAGATAAATACAGTCACACAGTGTACATTGTGTACCAAACTAGCAATTAACAAACATTTTTGGATATTTAGCATTCACAAAACATTTATTTCAATAGAAATGCAAATTTAACGACAAGTGCAAGTCTTGTATTTTTTTCTTAGTTTTCTTGTCTTTCTTTCTTTTGACACCCGCCGACGCGGCGAGTGTGAGAATAAATAGCGCAGGGCGGCTAGCTCTGCCGGACGTCCTGCAGGAGTTTGTTGATCTCGGCCACCAGCTCGCTGGCGTCCACCAGCTCGTGTCGGCTGTCGCTGCGTTTGCCCTGAAGGTGGCCCAGAACCGAGTCAAAATCGTCCTCCTCGTAGTTCTCTGGGATCTCCTCCATGGCCGGGAGCCACTTGGAGGAGGGCCCGTTGAGCGGGGCCGGCAGCGGGGCCGGGGCCTGCACCAGGGTGGGGCTGACCAGCGCCGGCAGGGGGCTGCTGTGGGCTTTGGGGCTGTGGCCGCTGTTCTGGGGGCTGTTTTTGGGGGCCTGGGAGCCCTTGTGGCTGCTGCTCTGGGAGCCCAGCTTGGTGTTGGGTTTCAGGGTGTGGTAGCTGCCGCCCTGGTGCTGGCCCGACGGTCCAATGCTGCTTCCTGGATTCTGGAAGTGAGTGTTTGCAGCCCAGGCCGCCACGCCCTGCTGGTGCACGGAGGGGCTGGGCTTCCCGGGGAGATGACCCCTCCTGCGATCCAAAGAGCCCGTCATGGGGACCCCCACCCCGCTCAGGCTGGTCCCCTTCTGGTTCTCGTTGACCTGGATGTAAGAGTCCAGACCCTGCGGCAGCAACCTCTGGAACACGCTGCTCATCTCTGACAGGAGGGACGTGGTCCCACACAGGTCCTCATCTCTCCCCTCCCCACCCTCCCCCTCCCCGCCATCCTCCCCCGCCAGGTCCTTGCCAAAGGTAGAAAAGCTCTGGTTCCGGGAGGGGCAGCCGTCGGTGCAGGGTTGGGGGACTTTTTCCTGAGAGACGTCGGTGGCTTGGCGAGCTTCTTCCCCAGGAATGTAGAGGTTGCTGCGGTAGTCTGAGGAGGACGAGGCTGGGGAGGCCAGGGGGGGCATCCAGCACTGATCTGAGTGGCCCAGGACGCGACACTCCTCCGTGCAGAGCCTCGTCACTGACAAAACACAGGAAACACGTTTTCAGTCTGGAGTCATATAAGAGCAGAAGCTGAATACATGCATGTAGTTAAAGGTCCAGTCCGTACAATTACTGCCATTAGGTAAAGATAGGCATAGGAGTAATAAATGTACGGTGGCTGTCACAGGCCAAAATTCTTCCACACTGCATGTCTTCTTCTGTGGTGCTTTTAATTCCTTGCATGCAACTTTCAACTTGCAATTAAGGAGTTTACAATCGTCAAATGACAAATGTTTTATATTTCTAATTATTTTATTAAGAAGCAAATAATTGGAATTTACAGCCATACAATCTAAAATGTCATAAAGCATCATTTGTGTCACCAAACAGACAGGAAACCAGTTTCTGGTTGCCATGGTGAAGCAGTTAGAATGATGATGATGATGATGAAGATGTTAGTAGTGTCATGTGACTGAGCATCCCAGTGTTAAAAACCTGTCCTCTAATGTAGAAAGGTTGCTGGTCTAAAACCAGATCCACACCAACTTCCTGCTTCTAAGCAACAACTAAGCTGGACTGGAAACCATCATGGAGGCTGGAAATAAAAGCTTCTCTTCTGAGTTATTTGTTCAGCAAACTCAGATTTATCAGGTTTATTTAAGTTATACAAATCTTTTTTTGAGGCTATCTAATTATATGTTACTGTATGAAAAACAAAGTCAACTGTGCATGAAAATCTGTTTCTGATGGTGATCATATTGTTTCAGTTTGCAGTAAACAACCAGAGACAGAGAAGCTTTTAGTCCTTTTCTTCTCCGCTGTCTGTAAACATGGTGGAAATGTGCCGTAATTAGTCTGAAAGGCTACCTTCCAATGTATTTACCACAAAGACACAATTCACCCGGGCCGATCAATGCATATTATACATCCAAAATCACTGCTCCTTTAAAAGCCCTGCATTTTTCCCTTTCAAGTCACTCTTTTCAATATTAAATCTTCAAATAGAAAATCTCTGAAGAATAAATTAGACAAATCAAATATGCCAACTTAAAGCCTTCATTAAAAGGAGTGCGGCGCTTTTCAGTTGTGCTATTGAGGGACTTCATTATCCCCTCATTAACATGAAAGGAACATTTATAATACATCTTAGAGCAGATGAAAAGTGCATTTGGGTGCAGTGGAAATAAAAAAAAAATCCTGCGGAGGCAGCGGCTGATTGGGCGCCCTGCTGATAAAAGTGTAAAAAATGAAAGATTTAACCCTGCTGATCTGTGTGGGGAAATGAAAAGAAGAATGCATCAAGCAGACGTTAAGTGAAGGTCTGGCTACGTGTCAATCTAACTGACTGATTTACCCGCCAAAAAATAATTTAACGAGTTTATCCAGGCTCCTACTCAGCACCGCAGTTTCTTTGTTTTTTATCAGACAACAAATGTGAGTTTTATCCTCCCAGATGTGGCGAAGCTTCTCCACATAACTGGCTCTGGAAAAAGGACAATGAGCGGTACTTTTTAACTGCTGCCCATATCTGAGTATTTATTCATAATTCATGATGGAACACAAACCAGGTCAGGCCCAACAGTGGGGATATTTTTAACCACCGTTCAGGTCGTCAAAGACAAACTCTTCCCTGCTCTTCTTCTCTGCACCAAACACATGAACTTCACGCGACATTTCCTCTATAGCAGTGACTAAAATAATAGTAATACTAATATTATTATCACTATTATTATTATTATTGTTATTATTAAAAACAACAATAATAATAATAATAATAATAATAGTGGGGAGGTGGACAGCCCATGGACACTGGTTAGCACCTTGGCTTGCACGAGATTTTTATTTCTTTGATTTTATAAGTAAATAAATCTGATTTGGGCTTTAAGCTGCTGCTACTTGCATGGCATGCTATACAACAGCCTGACTGTCCACCATTATTAGTAATTAAAGTAAAACCATGTCTTTCAACTCTGAATAAGCTAATTTTCTCCTTTTCATTCAACATAAAAGGCAACTTGCTTGTGTCCGATTTTAGCCGAGATTCATGCACTAACACAGGATGTTCAAGCGGGTCCTTGCGGGCCGCTGTCCTGCAGGTTTTTAACCTGTCCCTTCTTCAACACACCTGATTCAGATGACCTGGATGCAACAGCCTGCAGAGTTCTGCACACTGACTCATTCATTTGAGTCAGGTGTATTGGAGCAGGGACACATGGAGAACCTGCCGGATCACGGCCCCTGAGCACCGCAGCTGGACACACCTGCACTAAGACGCATTCTCTAACAGGAACTTTCTGCCACATTTAGAGGGAAAAGGAGGTTTTTCGTAAGCAGCCGTAATAACAGAGGTGAGTGAATGCAGCAGTGGGCGCGGGGGCGGGAGGCAGGCTCATCTTGCAGACGAAGAAAGGTGAGCTTTGAGGTGTAATTATGCTCTTCTGAGCTTAATCATGAGCACAGCTCAGCACTGACTCCATAGCAACAATTCGCCACTTGGCAATTTAATGACTACTTTTGATCAGAGGAGCACGAGGGCCTCGCTTTCAGCCACGGAAAGTGAAGGATTGAAGGTGGCAAAAGTAGAGAGACTAACGAGGTGAACTCCTCCACAGAGCTGTAAAGGAGGGGCGGGAGATGTTAGTGATGAGGCTGGCTGCCCGTCTGGGTCGCCTTTAATTGGGATGTAGCTCAAATGCAGTATGGAGTGATGGCTGTGTGGGAAGCAGGCTGGAAAGAAGCAGGAGCTCTGGGAGGAGAAGGAAGGCCTGATGAAAGAGGCTGCGGCAGCTCGCAACCTGGGTGACATTTGTTGAGACAGGCTTAGACACAGAGGCATTTCAGAGGATGTGACCGAGTACTTCCCACTCAGATAGTCGGTGAAACTTGACAGATATTTGATTCGGAAGGGTGGAATATTTCCAAGTCTGTTGGGTCACTCAACAAGTGCTCAAGGTTCCTGCTTGTTAAGTCATCTGTGGAGAGAATGGGAAGGCCATGCGGGGCGGCAGGCTGAATGAAAGACAGGATGGCTTCAGCTGTCGGCTGAAATATCTCAGCGCCTCAGTGAGAGGGAGCTGAAATAGGTTTACAATCCTCCAAAGCAAGGCACATGCAAACATGCTGGAGGTTTTAAGCATTCGCAGCAGATCCATTACATGATCGTGTGGAGACGGATTGAGCTCTAAAACTCAGGCGCCATAAAAAGGCTACATTTCATTCTTCTGTGAGAAAATCTATTAGGAAATTTAAGGGAAAACCTAAATAAAGCTGGAACTAATTTACATAAGAACCCACCTGTTCCTGACACACATTGGCAGGAACAATGTGGAATATTTTCATCTGACTGACGTCTTCACAGTCGGATATGACCTCATGCATAAACATTTTTAAACACCAATCCCCAGACGGAAATGGTCAGTTATATCATCATAAGGAATCATAAATGATAAGACTAAGGTCGGTGCACAGAAGTTATACTGGGATGACACTGGGACCAGTCCTGCAGAGGCTGCTCTGGTCTCTGCTGGGTGGATCTCGCTCATGCTCTCCTCCCTGCAAACATTTGTTTACCGCTCTCCAGCGAGTCTCATGTGATCTTAAGCTGCTTTCTCACCACGTGAGGCCTCTGAAGAAGAGCCTGGGCTCCTCAGACCACCTCTAGGTGGGGTTGCTTTTCCAGGGTGAAAGCTGAGCCTAGTTGAGGTGCATTCACGAAGAGGTGTTTTATTTGAGCTGTTAGCTGTGTGTAAAACAGCCAAAACTCCCAGCTTCAATGAAAATAATGGTGATGCAATATTTTTCCAGAACCAGGGGGATCAATCCTGACCCATGATAGTTGATCAACACTGGAATCTGGTTTTAGCAGGGGATGTGCATGCCCAGAAGGGGAACAATAAGAAACGAATGATGAATGCAGGCTGGGTCGGGGGGGGTATACCTGCATGCGGTCTGTGGTGGCCATCAGGGGCATAAAGCTCAGTAAAGCCCTCACCAAGGAGCCTCTCCATTGGCGACTCCCTGCCAGGTTCGTAGTCGCTGTCTCCGGCTTCGCTGTCTCCACGGCCGCTGTCCTTTAAACTGAATTTATCCATCTCATTCAGGGCATATCTGCAGAGCCAGACAGAGATTTGCTACATTAATCACTGACAGTAATGCTGTCACATGGAGAAACCATGCTACTGATGGATAATAAGGTGCATGGAGAGGCATGGAGAGAGCGCTCTGCAGAAGGGGTTTTACATACAATTATGCAAATGGGAAAATATTGAGCATGCAGTTTGACTCTGAACCAAAAAGCTACTGGTTACAGATACAAGGGGGACACGAGATATGGACGGCCGGTGCATGTGGGTTACCTGTAGCTCCTTGTGTATTTGTTGCCTCTGAAGCTGGGTCGTGGCTGGTACTGGCCCTGATGGAGCATGGACAGAAGCTGTGAGACTTGCTATAATCCCAAAGAGAAACAAAAAAAGGACAAAAAAAAGAAAAAGACAAAAATAAAAGGAAAAAATGAAGAGGGGAAAATGAATGGAGTCAAACAAGCAAGGCCACAAGACAATGTTGGGTGGGGGTGGGGGGCATTCAACGGAAGGGCTGGGGGGTTCAGGGGATGACATGACTTTATGATTTGCTTTTAAATATGATATGAAAACACAACACGAAGAACTGAGGTCAGATATAGGAATAAAAGGGATCAACTCAAAACAAACGCTGCTGCATAAATCATGAAAATGTGTTTTTCTTGCATTTGATGAGCCATAATAAATAAATAAAGGCTTAAAACCATCTGACACGAGACAGAAAGAGAGGGAGGGAGGGTGTCTTACCTCTACTGGAGGTGTTGCATGGGCCAGCTCCAGGGCAAAGTTCTCCGGGACGTGGTTGGAGGAGATGGTGACCAGGCTGTTGAGGGACTGCCTGCTGTGGTGGCTCTGTCTGCTGCCCAGAGTGCCTCTCTCAGGTGTGGGGGAAGGTAGGGGGGAGCGTGGGTGTGCCCGGACAGGTAGGGTCCCGTTGACAGTCGGGACCAAGGTGATGTCGGCCTTGTGGATCTGCCTGGTGGGCTTCTTGGGGTGGTTCTGGTAGCTGTTCTCTGCCACGCGGCAGTTGTAGTTGCGTCTGGGGTCTTTCTTTTCGCGGTTGCAGCGGGCCGTTGCGAACATCAACATGACAATGAGCAGAAGGGCACAAACGGCTCCCAGAGAGATGATGACGATGAAGGAGAGATCGAGGGAGGCCTGGCTGGAGCCGGTGGGGTACAGGGGAGGAAGGATGTCCATGTTTTCCTGCAGGGACAGCCTGAGGAGCGCTCCGGTGGTCAGCCGGCTGGTGCCCCTGTCCTGCACCTCCACCCGAATCTCCATCACATCCCTGGGAGCCTGCTCCAGACTGGCATTGGTTCTGAGCTCGCACCGCCGGGCGTCCATTACAAAGAGCCCGTCTTCGTTCCCGCCAACGATGGCGCAGCTCATCTCTCCGTTGGCTCCAGAGTCGCGATCGGTGACCTTCAGCGCCGTGATCAGCTGACCAGGTGATGCATACTTCCACACAGGAAGCTCCGCCGTGTGGTTCCGGAGCGAGGGGGAGTGGATGACGGGTGGGTTGTCGTTTTCATCCAGAACTGTGAGCAGGACGGTGGTGTTGGCGGACAGTGCAGGGTTCCCCCCATCGCGTGCCTGAACGGTGAACGCTATCCGGCTGACGTCCTCGTGGTCGAAGCTGCGCAGGGCGTAGATGGCGCCATTAGACGGGTCGATGGTGACATATGTAGAGATGGGGCTCCCTTGGACCAGAGCATCTATGACGGTGTAGGTAACCTGGCCATTTGTTCCAAGATCTGGATCTGAGGCCACCACGGTCATCAAGTAGGCTCCAGGTGAGTTGTTCTCAGATTTAAAGACCTCATAGCGGCTCTTCTCAAAACGTGGAGGATTATCGTTTTCATCCAGAACCTGGACAGTGAAATGTTTGATGGTTGAGAGGCTTGGGGAACCCCGGTCCTCAGCGATGACTGTCAGACTGTACTCTGACCTTTTCTCCCGGTCCAGAGACACATTGGTGAGGATCATGTAGTTCTTCTCGTGGGTTTTCTGGAGCCTGAAGTGGCCGTGACCATGCAGCCTGCACACCACCTCCCCATTGAACCCGGCATCGATGTCATCAACACGTAGCAGGGCTATGAACGTGTCTACAGGGGCCCCCTCGGAAATGTAGGCCACTTCCTCTTTGCCAGGCGTCATCAGGTTGATGTTTATCTCCGGCTTGTTGTCATTCACATCCACCACTTTAACTACTATTTTGCAAAGTCCAGGAATGGAATTAGGGCCCAGGTCTTGAGCCTGAACATCCAGCTCATAGGAGGCGGTGGTCTCATAGTCCACTTTCTGAATGAGTGTAATGTGGCCATTTTCTGGGTTTATCTTGAACGTTTCTAAGATCTTTGGTGAGACATGGCTGCTGAAAGAGTAAATTATTTTTCCATTAGTTCCTTCATCTGGATCTGTGGCATTTAGGTCAATAATCAGAGTCCCAAGGGGGGAGTTCTCCTGCAGATTGATGATATAAGCCTGCTCATCAAAGGCTGGGCTGTTGTCGTTGGAATCTGAGATACTTATCTTGAGTAAGGTGGATCCTGACTTGGGGGGCACGCCATTGTCTGAGGCCGTAAGCTGCAACTGGTAGCCAGACTGCACTTCGCGGTCCAGTTCCCTCATCACCACCAGCTCTGCGTACTTAGCCCCGTCCGTTCTGGTCCTCACGTCGATTTTAAAGAAGTTGTTGGGTGTCAGGGAGTAAGTGTGCAGGGAGTTCTCCCCAACATCCGCGTCCACGGCGCCATCAAGCGGGATGCGCGTCCCGACCGATGCGCTCTCGGAAATCTCGATGGGGACTATGGCGCGGGAGAAGTGCGGGGAGTTGTCGTTTATGTCCAACACCTCCACCTCAACATGGAACAGCTGCAAGTACTCCTTGGGCAGCGTGACCACGTCGAATTCAATCGAGCAGTTTAAGTTTTTCTCACAGAGTTTCTCACGATCGATTTTGGTGCCAATGCTGATCTCCCCGTCCTCCTCTCGGACGGACAGGAACGGCGTACTCCCCCGCTGCATGGCGCGGAACCGGAACGTTAGGGAACTCGGTAGCTTGGATAAAATCCCGGCAACATCCTCCTTTAGTCGCGCTATGACTGTCCCCACTTTTTGCTCCTCGTAAACTTTGTATTTCAGAGTCTTACCAGTCGCGCCCTGCATGAGCGCGACTAGAAGCAGCATCGCGAACGCCGCCTTGGAGAGTGGCTTTCTTTTGGTTTGGATCATTTTGGCCCCCATCTTTCCGTGCGCACACTGTGGCGAGGGGGAAAAATCAAGGGGAGAATGAGGTGATGTCTCCTTAGAAGTCTGGCATGTTAAATCCTCTTCTTCCTCTTCTGCTCCCAAAAAACAAACAAACAAAAAGACGCTGACTGACGCGGAAATAAATAAATAGATAAATAAGAGTAAATGAAAGTTATTTGTAAAGACGGATGGCGCACACAGGCAACCGTAGCAGCCTCTTTGTGGACTGAACCGTTTCCCGTTTCCACATATGCTCCTCGCGTCTTGTGTGCGCGCGCCTTGAGTGAGAGTGTGTCTGGACTAAGAAAGGCGCAGCTTTCCCCCAGTCTGTGACTGGGTGAGTTAGAGAGAGAGAGGGAGAGAGAGAGAGAGAGGTGGATGGTGTGTGTGTGTGTGTGTGTGTGTGTATGTGTGTACGCGACCTGTTCCACGAGCTCTGCCCTGTCTCCTCTCTTTCTTTCTTTCTTTCTCTCTGCATGCCTGAACCCAACTGCTTCTTTTTCCCCACAAAACACCCCCTCTTCTCCTAAATCATCAGAATGGCCTCCTTCTAGCAGCAGAGGAGGGACTGTTCATGGCAGCTCAGCCTATCTCTCCCCCCCAAAGACATAGAAGACACCCCTGAATTAAAAGTGTGTCGCAACAATGGACCAGAGGAGAACTTATTCTGGGCTCAGACACTTTTAACACAGCGGTACTGACCCCAGCAGCCGTACATTGTTGTGGCTGCATTCACAACGTGTGCCAAGTCGGCTCCTTTTGTCACTTCTGCCTAAAAACGAAAGTTGTGTTACTGACATTAATAAAGCCAATAAAGAAGTCCGTGGTGACAGCTTCCAAGATCATGCCTGCTACAAACTACCCCCCCCCCCCTACGTCTGCAAAAACGCTGCGTAATTACCCACAACACAATCCATAATCCCGATTTATATGTCTGAAAGACAAGTTGGAGACCAAACGTGTCAAAACATGAGACATGTAGGACATATGACCGGGAAACCTATTTCAAAATCAAAGACAATCATGGAGCATGTCCATTTTTTGAGACAGAAACAGAAAAGTAACTCGTTTTCACTTTTGTGTCATTTCAGGAGAACCCGCACACTTGATAATGATCCTCCATAGTCCCTTTATCTATTCTCAATAATAAAAGCAGTATCAAAGTCGGTGATGACACCTTTTAAGATCTAACTACTACAAAGATTTCTAAACTGAGCCATGTGCTATATTCCCGATCTTTCTGTCTGAAGGACTAAGCTGGGGACCAGACATGCGTAAAATCACAAGGTTGATGAGCAGTTTGGGGCACGTGACCGAGAAACTCATTTCAAGGTGAAAAACATTTACAACCCAATAACACTCAGTTCTGTCCTTGGTTTCACTCTTGGGTGAACAATGTATTTTATTTGATACAGAGCCTCCATAATTCATTAATCTATGACATATTTAATTTAATAATTATGAATGAAAATGATGGGCTGCCGAACACGAGGCAGGATGAATGTTTACATGTTTAAACACCCGTTTTTTCTGTATTCGCAGTCAGAGTAAAGGCATGGTCTGTGCTTTGACATCCATCCAGCTGACCCCCACGAGTGTTTGTACCCCCCCTCCGCTGTATAATGATGTTTTCTAGAAGCCTGCATCCCCCCGATCATCCTGCAGAGAGCAAACAAGTGGGCAAGCGGAGCTTTAT
Organism: Craterocephalus fluviatilis; assembly: GCA_037177075.1. Classification (NCBI taxonomy): domain Eukaryota; kingdom Metazoa; phylum Chordata; class Actinopteri; order Atheriniformes; family Atherinidae; genus Craterocephalus; species Craterocephalus fluviatilis. The sequence continues at coordinate 932,059 of JBAMHT010000006.1, forward strand.
GAGAGCAGCACCAGGCCATCTGGCTCGAGCCTCAAACAACCCTAACCCGCAATTACCATCTATTCAGACCCTGCCGCCCCCATCCCAGCATCAGCCAGTGAGAATTAGCTCCGTCTCAGGACAGATAAAATCTAATATCCTCCTTTTGCTGCTGAGATAAAAATCAAAACTTGACTTGTAGTTCGCAGCTTACAAATGAAAGGCATTCTGTGCGTTGCAGCTATTTATTCATCCACGTCATGGCTGCTGTTATATTTTAGTGGAAGATCAGAAAGGCCCATAAATCTTTTTATTGTGTATCATGATGCACGCGCTGCTCCTAAACGTGTTTTAAGTTCACAGCTTTGCAAACATGCAATTGAAAAGAGACATTTTGAAGGTTCCTCGGATCATCTTTCATATCCAGTTTTTCAACTAGTAATACAACTTCCAATAAGCTTTATTTACTGCGCGCACCAGTCTCACGGGATAAGCCAACACCATCAACAATCGAGCTGATTGGTTTCAACACAGCAAATGATTCTGGGCCGGCTGTTGGAGAGGATCTGTGATGTGTGTGATGGATTTTATCTGCATTTTAAATTCCAACATGTGACCCGTGGGAACAGGCTCTCTGCGCCGCCATCTGCCCCACAGCAAACACATGGACATCGGCTCCCAATCTCATAAGTAGACACGCAGTGATGCTGCGTGACCCAGGGAGGGCAGAGTCCACAAGGTCGCAGCTCACAGAAGCCTGTTTCAGGGCTTTCTCAGCAGCGACTGCGGGGACTTGTCCTCCGGCTTCTAACAAAAAACAACTGTCATGGTGTTTAGTAGCTGCAATGTTCATGAGCTTAGATGAGACATTATGTAAAACAAAAAAATCCTTATCAACCCTCCACATTTCCCCATAATGTCTCTGCATGGAGAAAACTGAGTTGGAGTCAGTTTCCCACTGACCCACATTTCTCTGCAACATGAAGCACTGGTGAAGTTTGTTTTTTCCAGCCCATTGTGCACTGATTCATTCATTACGCACATTGTCAGCGCGTGTCCACACGCAGCGGCGGAACTGGTGTTTGTCGCAGGAGCAGACTCAGTCCCCCGGCATGTCTACACCAGCATAAAACGCAGATAAAAGTGTCCCCTAACATATAACCATGTTAGCAACGGGCCGGTGCCCCTGTGAATACAGTGCTGCACCCCAGCAGCGCGGAACTGACGGTGCCCTAATGGCATTACTCAAGTTGTGCACACGTGAAAATCACATTTCCTCTGCAAAAGAGAGGGAAACGCTCGACATGACATGTTACACTGATTTCAGCCAAGAAGTTTCTTTAATCCCAGCATAAGCGCTACTGCAGAGTTGCACTGGGGAAATATTCCTGTGATGCTTATGTAAACTGACAGTTGTGAAACCTGGAAGTTAGCAGGCTCACAATCTGAAGACGAAGCTGATGATGCTGCAGTCATATTTCAAAGGTCACGTCTCTAACTGAGCAGATACAGGAGCCTCACGTTGGATACTTCCTGCATAATATTATCTTTCAGCTGCAACAAGTTATTTAACCCCATATAATGCAAGGAGTAGCTATTTCTTAAACAACCACGTGGAAAGACGCATCCCATGGTCGTCCGTTCCAGAAGGGTCATAGAAACATCGAAAGAGATGTAGAAACTACAAAAGCTGGGCTAAGAACTGTCCAACGCGTCGTTAATAACTGGAAGGATAGTGGGGAACCATGATCTTCCAGGAAGAAAACTTGAATGATGGTGATGGAAGAAATGCAACAGTAGAGCTCAGGCTATACTTAATAGTGAAAGTAAGAACATGAACAATGTGAATGGAACTCAAACAGCTGTAGAAAAAACACTAATCAGGATTCAGTTTCAGGGAGTTAAAGATTTGAATCTGGAGTGATAGAAAAAGGTTATGTTGTCTGATGGCTGCAGACAGAGCCTGTCCCAGAGTGATGGAGCATCAGAGTATGAGAGAGGAGGATGAAGTGATGCAGCCATCATGTCTAGTGTCTACTGAACAAGCCTGTGCAATCTGCTGACAATCTGAATGAGCAGCTTATTCCAGATTCACGGATGGTACAACCATATTCCACGATGACAATGCCATGACTCATGTTGTGAAAGGGTGGTTCAGGTCTGGGTTCAGGTCCTGGTTCAGGATTCATGGGGCTCAGACTATGAAAGAATAGCTCAGGGAACAAGAAACTTCATCTCTACCTCTGAGTCCAGACCTGAACCCCATGGAGGACCTTTGGCATGTGCTGGAGGCCGGACTCTCCCATCATCCATACAAAACACTGGGTGATGTAAATCTGCTGACATTGCAGAAGCTTCTAGAAACAATTTCACAGAGATGCTGTTGGAATCAGCCAAGTATTAGAGTATGACTTTTCTCTTGGATGGGTGGGGTGAATCATGTTGTCTTGCTGCAACAGCCATGAAGCTCATATGGCCAGTTGGTGGGTGATGGGTGGATGCAGACATTTTGCCCTTAGGGACCATAAAATTTCTGAAAGGGGTTCAGAGATGGGTGCAGGGCTGCGGGCTGAGAGGCTCAGCAACTTTGTCATTGAAATGAGATCCTTATGACAAAGGCAGTATAGCAGGTGGAGAGAAGGCGGCTGGGTTGGAGGAGGGGATGGGATTTGTGTTGTGTGACTTCCATTTTTAAAGCATAAAAACTAAATGAAGTCAGTTTTTTCACATAAATATTCCAATTTTTTCATGTTATCCTTGAAGACAGGATGCAACAAGCAAACCATAACCAAAGCTATGAACAGGTGGAGAGAAAAGTAAAAACACAGAAGTTAGAATTAAGGTTCAGTTATAGATCTGAGACCCAGCTGCAGATTCATCTCCAGCTTTCTAAGTTTGGTTTCCAGCACATCTCTCCCACCAGGCTGAGGGGGAGTCTCGGCGTGCGTCGGGGGTCAGGAGGATTGTAAAGGCACGCGAGCATCTGCCACTAACTCATTACCATGCTGTTAGCTCGCGCGAGACAGAAGGGATTTAGGTGGGGAGAGGGAGGAAGGGCAGGATCTTCTCCACCCACTAGCCTGGCTGAAGACGACATCCCTCAGCCTAAATTCTAATGCAGGACAGATTTCTGCTTCAAGTGCTGAAACTGCTGAGGGAAAAGAACAGTGTCAGGGAAGTGAAGGCACATTTTGGCCCAGTTAGAAGTCCTCCTCCCAGTTCTTGTCAAAGCAGTCACATTTTTAGGTCTTTTTGTGGTTTCATTGCAAACCCCCACTGGCTGGTAGATATGCCAAATCTTGATAGAAATTACTGTGGATGCATGATATCACCAAACTTGGCAACCTCATCATGCTCACAGCTTAAACAGACCTCTTTTCTTCCAGAGAGTTCTTCTCTATTTTTAATGTCAGTGAAATAACTGTTTACTTCATCGACATATTCCTTAAACCACTTAATCATCTGCAGCTTTTTCCCCAAACTTCCTCAGTCTGGGAAAGAAAATAATATATCTTCAAATGTTGATTTGCTTCCTTAAAGCTCCGCGTTCCACGTGCAGAGAGGCGTGCCTCCTCAGTCTGTCACATTCACTCTGTTTCACAAGTTACTTCGCTTTGAAACTCCCAACTTTCCGTTTTTTGGCCTGCAGTGTCATCCTCCACATCAGACAGCAGCTCCCTGCATTTCTGGAGTGTTGATCCCCGAAGAGAAAACGTCTTCCCTGTTAGGTGGGGATGGAGGAGGCGAGATGCTGCAGAATGAAGCACAGATATAGAATGTGTGGTGACAGATGTGCAACGGTGCAATCTGCAAATTGGATTGTTCCTTTGTCTCCGCCCGTTCAACACCACTGCACGTAGTCCACCCTTTGGATCAAACTCATGCCGTTTATATCTGCAGGTGACACAGGAACACAAAGATGCCGGTTTAGACTAGACTGCCGGTTTCTGAAGGCTCCGTGTTAGAGATTTGTTTGGTTTTCTGTCATCAGCTTAGCCTACGGGGCCGGCTCCAGACAAAAACTGGATTGCAAAGATATGAAAGAAACTCTACTAAATGTCGAACGTAGCATATTTCTGTTTCCTGGGGTGAAGTCATGCTTGCTAACGTGGCTCGGTGTCCCATTCACTTGTTGCTGATTGGCTACGAGCCTGCAGGTGTTTTCAGTCACCTGCTGTTTGATTGTCTCAAAACTTTCCAGAAGTTAGAAAGTGATTGTAGAGGAGCTGATCTTTGTGTGACTTTCTGTTTGAGCCCCTAAGGCAGCTCCTCCTCTCAAGCAGTACTGAGCCTTTTTATAGATGGAAGTCACAGCTCATCATCCGTCAGAACTTCCTTCCTGTGGAATGAAACATGGAGCTTTTGATTGATTATCTCCTGCGTTTCATTGATGATTCTGCCGCACAGTTGGATTTTTCTGTACATTAATGAAAATTTTTTATTGTAATTGCTTTAAAAATCTGCACATAAAATGTAGAAATTATGTTTTTTTTTCTTTCCAAGAGTCTGGAATCGCAGTGTTTGATCAATGATTTTATGTAATCACAATCTAATAATTCTTATTAATTAAATAGGAGCTTGACACCACCTGGCTGCAAAGATAAAGCATACATGTAAGAAGTAACAGTAATAATAAACTTTATTTATAAAGTGCTGTACAACAAAAAGATCAAAGTAGACATGGAAACAAATGAACATGGATAAAATCAGCTCAACAACAGCAATAAAACCGAGAAGAAACAATAAAACTGGAAGAACTCATGTGGGATAACCTTTAGATTTCCTTTCACGGCTTCACCAGAATATGGCATCTAACACCGGTAAGGACGGGTCTGTCCATACTCTGGAGTCAATACTTCAATATCTACCAATCAAACATCTGATTTAGTCCTTCTTTAATTAGTTCAAAAGCACTGAAACTACTGTTTTCACTTTTAAGAGTTTTAGGCAAGAGAATCAGACATTGCTAGTGCTTTTTTATTTTACTGTTTAATGTAAGTTTTTGAACATGCATTACTATTTTATATCGTATTTTATTATGTTTTGGAAATCTAAATAATCTTACATTTATTTCTAATTTTATCTAATTTACTTATCTTACTTACTTATAAGTGTTTTTCATTGATTAATTTGCATTCTTAACATGTATGAAGAAACAATACCAGTATCAACATTGATGAAAACGTATGCTAAACAGTATCATATTGACAGGAAAAATGGCAAGAAGCAGAATTTTCCTCCAGCCCTCTCCGCAGCTGTCTTTGTATGGGCTTCAGGGAGCATCCAGGTATGTAAGACTATGGCCACGTTTACACAAGACTTTTAATTCCTCTTTAATTTGGAATTAAAGTTAATTCTGCTTTAAACAGATGAAAAATGAGCATGTACACACTTAATTCCTAATGCAAATGTTAATTCAGAATTAAACTAAATTCCGAATAAAGAGTCTGTTTTACTCCATTTTCAATTCCTAATTAGATAATTCCTCTGTCATCTTCTATCATGTAAACCTTAATTCGGCTTTAAGTTCATTCTGGTCATTCTGCGCATGCTTGTTCCCACGTCCTATTACCATTGAGACCATACTGTACACAGGGCATCCCGTCCGAAGCAAACGGGCTCAAACCACCTCTGTTCAGGTGAAAGTAACATAGCATGCTAGCGACTAGCTGATGCCTCATAAATAGAATCCAAAACAAGCAATAATCGTTCTTATTACTACTTATTCTTCCGGTAGATGAACATACGTCATGCCACTTCCGCCATCCAACCAATCAGAGCCCTTCCCAACCCCTGGCTTTTAAGCGGAATTAAGCAGACGTGTTGTCCATGTAAA
>JBAMHT010000006.1:1069750-1081106 GCA_037177075.1 Craterocephalus fluviatilis
GAAATTGACGCAGAAGACGGACGAAACTTTCCGTGCGTGTGCGTATCCGTCACCTGCGTCGAGCATAAATGGGCCTTAAGGCTTTCAAGCATGGTTTGATCACTGACCAATCAGAATCCTTTGCCCCCCTTTTTAATTTACAAACAGTTTTTAAGTGAACCCTGCTTACCTTAAAACTGCAAACGTTAACTAGTGGCCTCTTATTACAGTTTACATGTTAACTACAGAGGAACAAATCCTCACTAGTTACACTAGTTAGGGCCTCTTTAGACGATCTAGGGAAATGATGATAAAAATGTCAACTACATGAACAGCTGGTGCACCATTTTTATTTAGCTATTTAACTAGAAACCCACAAAGATTCACTAGCTAGCTAGTGTGGAACAAATTGTTCAGTAGTTGCTCTTTCATTCTTTCACTAGTGAACAAGTAATACAATATGATGTCACAAGATAACTAGTAAACTACAAAAAGAGTGACTAGTAAACTGGTAACACTTGTCTTGTTCCCACAAGTGAACAAGTAGAAGCTGTCACCTGCTACTAGCATACTATTTGTGCAATATTTACAGCCCTTGGCAAGACATGTTGGACATTTTTCTTACAGTTAGCCCTATTCTTTGACTAGTTATTCATTTATTGTCACTTGTGGACAAGTATACGCTACCAGTTAAATATTTGTTTCACAGGTTAGCATTTCTTTTGCACTTGTTAACATTTCCATTGACATTGTTAACATTTAAATATTCTCATTCAAAGAAAAATGCACACTAGTCAACATGCACTGCAACTAGTTAACAAGTTATGGTAATCATATTTCACTTGTTAACATGTATAAGACATTCAACTTTTACTAGTTAACTAGTTGTAGGCACATTCCAACAAGTAAGCAGTATTGTTGGTTAGCATGTTAACAAGTTAATCTATAATATCAAGTAGTGTAACAAAAACCACACATGTTGGAAAAACTTTTAACTTGTCGTGTAAAGTTGTGTACTTGTGCTTAGTGACGGGGAACAAGTTAAAATAAAAGTCCAACATGTCTAATACATGTGCAACATGTCCGTCTCTATCTCTTACATGTTTTGTAAATAGTCTGACAAGTGAAAGTAAATGTCCTGTACTAGTTAACAAGTAATTTGCACATTACCTTCACTAGTGAAGTAGATACTTTCCCCCCACTTAGCTAGTTCACAAGTAACCCAGGATATGTGGTACTTGATAACAAGCAATGTATAAAAAAACATTTGCGTGACTACTAGCCATTTAGATGCTCACTTGTTGATTAGTAAATGTGTTTTATTCTTACCAGTGAACATGTAATATTAAAGTATGCTCCAGCTAGTCAGCCAGTTGGAACTTTGTTGGAACAAGTTAACATGTAAGCCGTAGCTTCAGCCACTAGTTGGCTAGTTGCAGTTCTACTGGACTACATGCTAGCTAGTGTCTTACATGTTAATGAAATGGGTGGGACATTATGAAATTTTGGAGATCTGACTGGTTGGTATTTAAAATTTTGAATTGATCAGCCAATAGGATGCTTCAATTAGCTATTTCCCCACCTATTTATTTGCATATCATGCAACTAGTTAAACTAGGAAGTGCTGTGTTTTTTACTAGTCCACTAGTAATGACTTTAACACTCAGATGCTCACAAGTTGAGAAAATCATGTCGCTTACTAGTTTACCTAGAGAGTACTGGGGCTTCACTAGTCAACAAGTAATCCATTTTTAGTCATACTTGTTGACTAGTAAGCTCTACATTGGCATTTACTAGTTAACTAGTAAACATTTTGAATGAACTAGATCATTAGTCAAACATTTGGACTCCTACTGGTATTCTGGAACACACAATTGCTGATAACTAGTTAACTAGAAGAAAAGAAGCAATGTTGACTAGTTAACATGTCAGATTTTGTGCAGCTCACTAGTTAACTAGTAGAACATACCAGTCAACTAGTTTTGTCAAAAGGCCTACTAGTGCAATAAAAACTGACAAGTTATTAATTTGATCCTTCTAATGTGGCAAGTGACCTCACTAGCAGAGCTTGTGTTGTTACGAGTTGAACAAACATTTCACTAGTAGCTAAAAACACTTACTAGTTTGACTTTATGCTTCACTAGTCCAGTAAAATGCCCATGAAATATGGACACCTGTTAACTAGTTTGTGCGTAGTTTAAGCTAGTGACGTAAAATGAAATCTGATATCAAGGATATGGAATAAATACTCAAATGGCTTGCCATAAGTAGTAATGAAATAGTAGTAGTAGTAGTAGTAGCAGTAGTAGTAGAAGTAGTAGTAGTAATGATCTCAACATGTTTTGCAGCTGAAAAGAGAAATACATAATCTACAACTTTTTCTGTTCAAAACTAACACATGGGGAAAAAAAATCCACGTTGATCTTTTGTGTCAAACACTGACATGGTTATCAGGGACCGTGTGGGGGGACTCAGTGCCCTGTCTGAGGACCCCTCCATGAACAAATGACCCCGTTATCAAACTGCTGAGCTTACGGCTGATGGCTCTAAGACCATGGGCACTGCTGCTCTTTACAAAGGTGATTTAACCTCGTAAAATCCTTCCAGTTTAGGGTAAAAACAGGGTTTTATGAATAAAAGCACATTCAGGTGAAGAAAATAAAGTCCACAGTGTCTCAACATTAGTCACTAGACCACAGAAACCCTGAGGTGTTCATACAGTTCATTTGTATTTCACAATCCATAAACTGGCAGAGTGGTCCAACCACAGTCATCTGACTAGTTTCATCATGCAGACGCTGAAGGAACAAAACATTTTACATAGGAATGTTCTGCATTTTCTTCTGAAGTCTTGGACTGTCACTCCTTAAAGCAGATCCCTAACAGGAAGCACGGCTGGATTTCAGTTACATGAACCATGAAAAATCCAGTGTTGGACTTCAGTAGGTTCCTCCATCAGTGAGACTGTTCAGCCTGTTTTCCTTGTTCAAAGAGGTGGAGAAGATTTCCTGAGCTCTTGGAAGCATAGGCTGGATGTTTTTTCTGCTGAAAGTTTGAAGACTTGATGTTACTGTTGATTGCGTTTCTGTATGGATACAGTTTAAAGGTTCCTGTTGTCAAGGTCATGCTTGGTTTTGGCTAGTGACAAACCCCGAACCATCCTCAGGTCCCAGGCTTGTCACTAGGAGCAAAATAAAGTATTTAGTCCCCGCGGTTTCCCACTTCTTCCACTGCACTACTTTACTTTATCTCAATACACACATTTTTATTATTATTCAATTACCTAAAACTCAGAAAAACACAAACACAGGACAGACAAATAGAAATGAGAAATTAGCTGAGAGTTTTGCCAAAGCTTTACTCGTAGAAAAACTCCAATTTCTAGAATAAAGAAAGCGCCCACATTAAAAAACTAAGCCATTCTCTCACCCCAGACTTCCAAGCACATTTTCAGTGAAGTACCCTACCAAAAAAGGTGGTTTAAAATGAAAAAGTGGGATTTCTGGGTTATGACACCTTTAAGGCTTCATTAATCAAAGTGAGTTATTTTAAAGGCTAAAATGATTTAATGTTTGGAAAAAACCAAACATTACTAGATTACTCATTATATTTTTACCTGTTGACTCATCTGTCTGTGTCTGTTGCACCAGTCTCTGTTCCTGGTGATTTCCTGTGTTTCTCAATACTCAGGAGTTTTTGTTATTCTTACAGCACACTGATCAGAGATGAGTATACAAAGACATGTTGCCTTATGATTTATGTGTTTAAAACAGACATTTGATGTTTTTTATTTTAACAGTTAAGATTTCTCCAGATCTCCCTGAGCACTATCTCTTCCACTATCATCAATGTTTCAAGAATTGTGTAACTCTGTGGGGTGACTTGTGATGGAAAGCTTACCCTTTGGTTGATCTATGGAAGTTTTCCAGGCAGTCTATCAATCCATCTACTATTGCCTATATATAGTCGGATCACTGGGGCAGCAGCCAGGGAAGCCCAGACTTCCCCCTCAGCAGCCACCCAGATCATCGTGGGGGATCCCAAGGTGCACCCAGGCCGGGTGAAAGATGTAATCTCTCCTGCGTGTCCTGGGCCTTTGCCAGGGTCTCCGAGTGGAACATGCCTGAAATACCACACCAGATGCCCGGGCCACCTCATCTGGCTTCTCTCAATGTGGAGGAGCAGTGGCTCTACTCTGAGCCCCTCCCAGATGACTGAGCTTCCCCCCACATCTAAAGGCCCATTTATGCTCAATGCAGATGACGGATTTGCAGACGGGAGATGTTCCTCGTCCTTACAGCTAACTTTTGCAGTTGTGGGGACTGCTGTGGTCCAACTCACAACACTAAATGCTGGTTTAGTGAGGATAGGAGGGAAATAGAAGTGGAAATGGGGAATAGTGTTAAAGATGAAAAGATCTCCGACTGGAGCACACATTTTGGGTTCTCCATGACAGCAAAACAAAGTTAAATATATTAGAATTAAAACCAGTATTTATCTTATAGAAGTCTTTAATTGAAAAATTAAAGATAAGGATTCTGTCTTTGTGAAGCTGATAAGCCACACAAATATGCCAACAATTTCAATACCAAAATTTCTGGTTGGACTTCATTGTGCTATAGCTATTGATACATTCATTTTACCTCATTTTAGTCATGTAATCTCACAACTGAGGCTTTCCTGAACACAACATCTCATCACAGTGACATTGAGGTAAAAGGGTTCTACAGGCGGGTTTATATTAAAAGATATAAAAAAGCATTGGAGTTTATGGGTTAAAATGTGTCGCTGCAGATATTATCAGATGTTTTCCACTCTTTCCCTTATTATGATCAGAGATTTTTTACTTATCTGTCCTTCCCGGCTTTGTTTGACTTGAAGAGAGAAATATTATAAATTGTTTTACGGCTTATGTGTTAAAATGCTCATTTTTATAATATTCTATATCATCTGCTCCTATTCCTTCAGTATCATTTGTAAGATAGAAAGCGTGACTCTGCCATGTAACGGATTACTTCTAAAGACAAACATGGGTTCAGATAAGATTTGACTCAGATTAAGACACATAATAACTAGACTATATCTTCAGGAAATTAAAGGAAGCCTGGATCATGTATCCATGTTCCTGGAAGACATGACCTTACATGACTACACATTACATACAGTAGCAAGGGCATTGTGTTTTTCCCCTCCTTTCTCTGCCACACCCATTAACAAAAGAGCTGTAAACAAACCATTTAACTGTATCTGTTCTATCTTGTTGTTAAAAAAACTGCCAAAACAAGTTATGCAAATCTGGACCAAGACCAGAAATTGAGCTGAAAACAAATTCATTCACATGATTTAAAAGTAGAGGAAAAGAAAAAAAGATAAAATAAGATCAGGAAGTGCTCTAGATACGGTGGCATGGAGGATAAGTTGCTATGCCATGATTACTTTGCACTAAAGCAGCATGACACCCTGGTGAGCCACGGCAAGTTTTTGAAAAGAGGCAGGACTCACGAGGGGGAGGTGGTGGGAAGGACTACTTAAACACAAGGTTGGGTGAAGCATAGATAGAAAGCAGAGTGACATAGAAAGAAGCAGAAAGAAAAAATGTTGGGTGATGTAAGAGAGGTGCAGAGCCAGTGCCCCAGGCTCTGAAGTGACAGATTTGTGAGACGGGCATGAATGACAATAAAAGAGAGGAGGTCTTTCCTGGCTGGCCCAGAGCTTTACTCTGTCACACACACTGATCCTGGGTCAGACCTATTCACAGAGACAGAGAGGCAGCGGTGAAGAAGATGGACAGCAGATCTGCTCGCAACCATGGACGAGTGGCTCCTGGTGGACACAAAGCGTCTCAGAATGGGACAGACCCCAACGGGAAGCTGCAGGACGAGGACAGTGAGAAGGTGGGACTGGGGAAGAAGGTGACCCTGCTCAGAGGGATCTCCATCATCATCGGGACCATCATCGGAGCCGGGATCTTCATCTCACCTAAGGGAATTCTGAAGCACTCTGGAAGTGTGGGAATGTCCCTGGTCGTTTGGATCGCCTGTGGTGTCCTCTCGCTCTTTGGTGAGTTTTATTCTCCAGAAAAGTCCATTTCTGTGCAGAGATTTACAAACTCTTTTTGAAACTGAAAAATAAAATACAGAGAATTTCAAGTCCTTTCTCGTTTTTAGGAGATTTGAATATGATTTGAGAACCTGCTCTGTACCGTTCCTGAGTCCTGTTTTATCCCTGTTATTTAACGAGAGGAGCAGGTCCTGATGCATACCAGCGCTGGGCCTGCAGGCCAGCTGCTAACCCCCACAGATGTTTGCTTCCTACACACAGGCTCAAACTGCTCCAGCTAAATCATGTAAAAATCCGAAACAGGCTGCAGTGGTTGTTTATTCTCCGGCCAGGATCAGTGTGTTTGTCTGTCAAGGACTTATTTCTGAGTCTTGTAGTGTCTGACTGATGACGCTGTAAAAAGTGTGTGAGAATTAAAAACAACACTAGATTGTTTCAGGGAGACCTGTTGAACAGGTCTAATGGCATACTCATTAGTTAAATCAATCGCTGCTTTCTGAAACTTCATTCCTTTAACAGTTTATGACAACCTCTAATTTACAGGATTTTAACACAACATAGTAGTTTATAGTAAGTTCCCCTTTAGTCATTAATGAAGGTAATCTTTTTCAATCATGCATGAAAAAGCTTCTCTAGGATGCTGAGGTGTAAGAAGCCTCTGCACTGCTCATGCTCAGTCATGTGGCTGTAGCAGGCTCGCATACTCTTGTGGTCTACAGCCACTTTTCCAGCAAGAGGTCTGGCTGGGGACATGTCTTGGTGCAGTAAATCTCTGTTGCATTTCCACAGCAACCATAACTTTACCAGGTAGGCAGGCATATCAGCAGATTGCGATAGATGAGTCAGCTCCATGCTTCCATGAATCAGCTTCTGCTTTGTTCTTACTGCTAAGTTTTACAAGAAGTGATGATTCTTACAACCAATCAGATCAGTAAGACTGGGAGCGAACCGTCCATGCCGAACCGGACCCCTGGGTGAAAAAGGAGCTGAACACCAAATTAACAAATTATCAGGAAGAGACATTTAAGCTTTTTTTTTACTGTTGATGAGGTCAGCTCTGAATGTTTTTCCTTAAAAAGTTGATCCATATGATATCAAACACTCTTCTACCAGCGGTGGAAAGTATTAATCCAAATTTCGTTTTCACATTAAAACTAATGGACAAGTGTGTCCAAACTTCTGACTGGCACTTAAGTGTTCTGAGAGCTCCATAGGAAGGGAAGGTGGTTGTTCTGGTTGCAGCAGCCTATGTGGAGCTGGATGTGGTGTAGGGGCATTCATTCTGGGCTGCTGTCTGTTGGTGCTGGTAGACTAGATCCTCATGTGGCTATCTTCACATTGGGCTGCTGATACTAGGTCTGGTGTCTCCAACTAATCTGCGTCCTTCCTATTTGCTAAAAAGTTAGAGATATCTCCCAATCGCTTCGGTCTTAAATCTTCCTTAAAACCAACCTAGTTCAAGGATCTATTTCTCCACATTTTCATGCTGTAGTTACTTTAAAACTAGCAAGTAGGCTATCCTTGCTAGCCTCCTGTTTAAATGAAACTGGATCCTGTGATACCATAGTTAGTGCTAAGCTAATATTTGAGCATCTTTATGGTTTATTTTCAGCTCCAATGTTAAAGGAGCTATACCTGATATTATTTTAATCTTTCTAAGATAACAGAAGACACTTTGCACATCTATGCGTTGCCAGGTGCGTAGGAGAAGAGAGTCAGGATGATTGAAGAAGGCTCCCGCACACTGTCCAACTTGCATGGATTTATTTTTGGTGTTGCAATGTTTCGGTCAACTAGACATTCATCATGCAAACAGGTTTGCCTGATTCACAGTGTGAAATTCAGTGTGACCCAGGGGTGGGCGATATATTGAAAATGTACTGATACCGAGATTTACAACGACTGCCAAGTCAATGCTTATTGGTCCCAGTATGAATTAATTCATGTTAAATATTTTACAAAACGTCTTTACATTCCCAGCATGACAGAACCGAGAAAGGCACATTGGACCCGTACATTAGTCTGATATTACATCTGTGTGACAAATAGAAATTGTGCACCAGATTGCTGTTATTGTCCATTTATCGTTATCGAGACAAACTGCTCACTACATCGTGATATTGATTTGAGGCCGTATCGCCCACACCCAGTGTGACCTTAGGTGTGATAAAACTACAAAGGAAATCAATTTTATATACATATTATTCTAGTGCAGTAGGTTTTGCCAGATTTAAATTTTCAAAAATTATTAACTATGATGTTATAGTGTTATAATTGTATTATATGTTATATGTATTGTATGTTAGTTTACAGATACAGAGATATAAAATATGGTTCACATATTTGGATATAAAGTAAAGATTTTTAGAATTGTGAACAATTCTTTTTCTTTTAGGGTTGTATTGTAATATAATGTTTTGTCTAATAAGGCTATTAATCTTGTGTTAGCATGTATGTAGCAGTGCTAATCTAGTTCTATGCTACAACTATATTAGTTTTAAGCTAATGTGTGGAAAACGTCATATTTCCTTATGTTTATATAGAGATTACGCAAACACTATTCTTCAAGATTTTAAAGGAGCTATAGCCTACCTGTAATCATTTTAATCTTTCTAAGAAAAATGGTTTTTACACTGTATATTATGTGGTAAATTGCGTAAGTCCATAAAAATGAGTTCTGTGTAACTTCCTGTTACACAGAACTGATGAGGAGGATGTAATAGCCTGTGAATACTGTCAGGTCGAGCCGGCGGAGGAGGACATAAACGCAGGACAGAGAGTTGTTCCAACAAAAGAGATCTTTTAATAAAGACTCAGCAAGCAAGATAATCCAAATCGGCAGGCAAAAGGCAGGGTCAAAATCGAACGGTTTCAAAATTACGAAGATGATCAAACACTAGAAAACGCTGGAAAGTTAAGTCACGAAACAAAACGGTCTGGCAACTAGGGAGAGCTGCTTAAATACACACAAGGAAGGACACACAGGTGGAACACATGAGGAATCAGGGGTCAGGGAGGAGGAGGAGAAACACAAAGGGAGGGGCCAACGAGACAACCAGGAACAGGAACCTGACAAATACAAGCATTTCTTTATTAGCTGGAAAACCTTCCTGGCTCTCCCTCCTTGTTTACTTGGGCTTGTATTGTTTGTTTTTGCTGTTCTTTCTCTAGTAAAGTTTTTCCAAATGAGTCTTGCTGAAGCAGCAGTGGTGGGTGTAGCTTCCTTCTCTCCATGCAAAGGCTTCCAGAAGTCCAGGCCAGACTGGTTTATGATCTGCATTTTGTTGTGTTATTATGCTATATTCTTCTGAACACGCTGTGGTTCAATAATGGTTTATTTAGTCTTGCTTCTATTTTGCTTCCTTTCGAATTATTCTGCTCCACTCATCTTATTTTTCCTTTGCTCTCTCCTCCTTGGACCACGATCCATGACATAAAAACTTGAATGAAGATAAAATCCTGTTTGTATCAGATGTGATTTTCTGATATAAATGACCATGGGCCTGTCATAACAAATTTTGCTCTGCGATTAATTGTCTCAGAAATGATTGCGATAAACAATACTATTGCACTCAGTAATAATGTCATTTGGAGACCATTTTATACTGATAAAAAGATAACACCATAGTTATGCTGCAGTACATCCTTTCAAAGATCAATAAACTTTTCCTTGTAAGAAAAACATTTTCACTGGAAGCAGCCACGAAGCAGCCAAAGTTAAAACTGGGAGCCGTCTCTTCTGATTCACTACCAATCATTGTCTCAGACACATGACACATCGCTAACTCAAACCAATAGTTAAAAATCATGATGGAACTGGAGATTTTCAATAAAAAAAGAATAGTAAAATGTGCCTTAATGCTTACATTCATTTAGCATTGCACCCACAAGGAAAAAAACTTTGCAGGATGGGACCAAGTTTCTGTTTGGGGAACGTTTAATTGTGTCTGAACATGAAATATACCGCAAAGAAGTATATTGTAGTAACCTATATCCATAAATCCTTAAGTTTTCATGTTGGAATGAAAACCTGGCTTGTCATCCCTCCCTCATCCTCTTCCCAACTCTCCTGAATTCCTACTGCCTAAACCGGTAATCAAGGCTCATCCACCTGAATCTCCCTTCCTGAAGACTGGGACTGGACTGGGCACACGCTATATTATTTTGGGGCTGTGCTGGGACGTGGGGCCCAGCAGGGGCCTCTCAGCTCAGATAGATTAACGGCCTCTGTTCTGTACCTATCTTCTGTTCACAAAACCAAAACTAACATGTTGTCTTTGTCTCTGTAGGGGCCCTGTCCTATGCTGAGCTGGGGACTTGTATAAAGAAGTCTGGAGGACATTACACATATATAATGGAGGCATTTGGCCCTCAGATGGCTTTCATAAGGCTCTGGGCCGATCTCATTGCTATAAGGTAATGTCTATGTCCTCAATTCAGGTCTGTATATGCTAAACCTTAAATAAAACCTGCTTTGATCAATGACAGCTGCTCCTCAAGCTGCTTCAGCTCTCTCTTTCTTTAGACAGCCACACTTGTGTCTTAACAGCTACCAAACAGCTATAAAAAGTTTAAGGAGATGCTGTGGATGAAGGAAACTTTGAAGCATGCATCCAGAATTCAGAAGATGAGTTTCTCTAAGGCCCTGATCTACGAAGATCCCAAATATGAGAGCGGAATTGTATGCACCTCCAATAAACTGCACCTGTTGTGTTTCCATGTTTTTTTGAGGTGGTCTGCCAAGATTGATTTCAGCATTGATGCCGGGTGCAAAGACACTCATTTAAATAAGGATTTAGCATTGGCAGGTGATTCACTGTGAAAAGGAGAGCAAGAAAATCGCAAATGGGAAACAAATGGAGATCAAAATATAAGTGAAGGAGGCAAATGAAAATATGGCAAAGACATCTTAATGTGACTGCAGTATGGGAGGGTATATGCCCAAAGGGAAATGCAACTGGGAAATTAAGAACATCAGGCGAGATTTAAAAAAAAGACAAAAAAAACAAAGCTCATATTAAAATCTTGCTAAATAAGACAGAAAAGATTCCTCTGATCGATATTAAGCACAAGGTGCAGAGAACATCCTGCAGCATCGGGTTGTTTCCTCTGATCCAAGCTGCATCTGAGCCAGTTAACACCTGCCTTTCCACGTTTAGGAAATCACACTGCGCTGAAAAACTGAGATATTAGCATCTACTTCTCCCAGTTTTTTGCGCGTTTGTCTGAAACACCCATATTGTGTATTCATTCAGGGAAAACATACTACATAGATTGCAGACATAGATTTTTATGGTTTTTACAGGCCCAATCTTCG
>JBAMHT010000006.1:1081738-1092896 GCA_037177075.1 Craterocephalus fluviatilis
TGAGGATAGGAGGGAAATAGTAGCAGCAGAAAAGCTGGAAATGAGGAAAAAATTGTTTCTAAGACTTGAGAGAATGATGCTGGGATGAGAAAAGGCTCGGTTACCGTTGGTCTGTGTTATTTCTACAAAGTACTGATGGTAATAAATTTGGTTTTCTTGTTCTGGTCGGCCTTATGGTGCTATATCTATTAATATATTCATTTAAAATCATGTTGCTATGGTGACTAAAAGCCTTCAGCTTCAATGGGTATCTTTATATAAAAAATAAACAGGTGGAATGATGGAAAGTTTTTACATTTAGCCTCTTATGGCTGGTTCTGACAACAGCACAGAAAGCTGAAATAGCCTGAAACTGTAGAGTCAGGAATGAAAATGAACATGGAACTGTGAGTTCTGTCAGGGGAACTCTGAAAACATGACATGTACATGTGTAACACTGGCTGTCCAGTAAAGAGGTCTGGAAGCGTAAAGTGGACAGCAAATGCATCTCCACTTCACGACATGAAGCCCTGCAGCAGATGAGAGACAGCACCTGAACAGACCGTTTTATAAAGCTGAAATGTACAATTTTTCTGAACTAGGCCTTGGAAAAGCACGTGTTGGAGGAGTTGGAGTTGCAGCTGGAGTCTTCCACATCAGCTGTTCAAGAAACTGAGCTGTTTGCCATTTGGTGAATTTAACCTCATTTCTCTGGTAAAAATGTGGACAATATTCCCACAGAATTAATGATGAATCCTCTTCATTATTCTTATCATCCTTCATCCTTAAATTACTGAAACTCCTCCACATGTTTTTTCTGGACCTGACAGCCGAAGAAGAACCTGGCAGAAGAAAAGGAAGAGAAAACAGAAGAGTGAAGCGAGGAAAAGGGGAGACAAGGACACTCCAGATAGAAAGAAACAGCATCAACTGTTTGATCTAAACAGGAAAAACCAGTTGCAAGGAAAACAAAGCTGACAATTATCGGGAGCACCTGCAAGAAGACAGACAACACCCACAGGACAACATGGTAGCTGGATCAGCAGGTTCATTAATGTGGGGGCTAAATATCAGGAATAAATCAAATGTGCCCGGTCCCTTTAAAGATTAAAGGCAGACCAGGGGGCCCCCAGGACCTGAGAGACCAGCCAGCTCCCCAGGAAGGAACCCCAGCCAGCCCACCACAGAGATGAGCATGCAGCCAGAAGCAGAAAGAAATCTAAACTTGGTCCTAATAACATATTCTGGTCATATTCAGGCCAAAGAAGGGTCCCTTCTGTCCCAATCCCCCCGGCAAAACACAATAAAGATGTTTGTTTCTGGCATAAATGAGGAGGAACTGTGGGTAAATAACTCTTGTGATTCTTTAGATGCACTTAGAGGGAAATCCCCCATAAAACAGACTTGGATATGGAGATATATAACCATATCTGTGTTTTCCAGCAGATGCATGAGCCTGTGCTGGGTGGTGGCAGAAAAATCAAGCTTCTGGTAGCCCCATGTGGGACACTGAGATTAAAGAAGAGAGGTGAGAAAAAGCCCACCATGTTTACTCTGCCAAGCCAAAGCAGTACAAACAGTCTAGTGGCCATCCCGAGCTGAGCAGTTTAAGGCTGTCCCCTTGCTACTGGGACTGGATGAAAACCATGGGAAATCATCAGAGAGTGAAAACAAGACTGACAAGCACAAAGAGAGATTCCCTCAGCTGCAGCGCCTCGATGTCTGCTGTGGGAAATGAAAAAAAGGATTTAATGACGAACCATAAGATCAGCTGGTTCTTATGTTCTTACTGAAGCCATTCCTATAGACCCACTCATGAAGATTCCCAGCAGAACATTACCATCATCTTTTATTCCCAGCAGAACATGAACAACAGATCAGATGAAACTGAGATATTTTATCTTTTCATAGAAAACATGAGCTGATGGTGAATCCAGCAACACGCCTGTGAAAAGATGGAATGAAAATCTTTGTCAACTGATGAGGTTGCTAGGCAACAGGCCAGTAACATGACTGGGTATAAAAGGAGCATTTCAGAAAGGCAAAGTCTCTCAGATGGAAAGATGGAAAGACGTTCACCAACCTGAGACACACTGGCTCTGAACATGGTGCAGATCCACCATCTACTGTGTAGAGCATCATCAGCAGATTCAGAGAATCAGAAGGAATATCTGTGTGCAGGGGACAGGCTGGATGCTGGTGGCATGATTCTCTATGGAAACCAGTGCATGGACTCATGAAGACTTCCAGAAATCTCTTTATGTGAACACAGTTCACTCTGAAACCTAAAGATACAGGTTAAAGCTCTATGATGCAGAGAAGAAGCCAGATGTGGACAGGATCCAGATGTGAACCGGATCCAGATATGAACAGGATTCAGAAACACGCCATCTCCTCTGGACCAAAGCTCATTTAAGCTGCTCTGAGAGGAAAATGGACAGCAAGGACGGCGTGTCCTGCAGAGTAAAGAGCAGAGGGAGCATCAGCATCTCGGATAGGAAGGCTGCATCGGTGCCTATGGTTTTAGCAGCTTCAACATCTGTGAATGTGGAGGTGTTAGAGCAACATCTGCTCCCATCCAGACATCGTCTCTTTCAGGGAGGCCTTGCACATTTCAGCAGGACCATGCTGGACCACAGACTGATCCATCACAGCAGGAGAACCAGACCTGCAGCAGGACTAAACATTGAAGGTCCAGGACTCTAGAGCAGCTAGAATCCTGCATCAGACGTCTCAGTTTTCCTCAAATCTCACAGATTTAGAACTTAAATGTGTCAGTAAAAGTTTCCCAAACTGGTCTCAGCTATTCTAAATGATGCAAATACAACAGCTGGGAGGAAGAACTACGGGAGGAAGCTGTTCTACTTCCCATTAACATCAGAGTTGCTTTAAATTGGTAAAAATGATTTTCTAGAGTTTCTATAGCAGAAGTTTTGTTTTTCCCGTCTGAGCCTCAGCCAGATCATTTCAGCATTTACTCTTTGTTAGCTCTGCTTTTTCTCTCCACCAGCTAAAGTTTAGCTTTGGTTTCTCTGTCTGGCTCCATGAACTCCATGAACTCCAGTTTTGGGAGAGCGGGGGGTCTTTTGAATCATTGTGTTGACAAATGTGTGCTGTTTAAAACCAACAAAGCTTGTTATTAGAGACGACTGGATATCTTTTTGGGCTTTAATGTGAATGCTGTGATGTTAACTGATGCAGCTGTGTTGTGTCCTGCAGGCCGGCAGCCATGGCCGTCATCTCTCTGGCGTTTGGACAGTACATCCTGGAGCCGCTCTTCATGCCATGCGAAATCCCTCCTATGGCCGTCAAGCTAGCCACGGCCATCGGCATCAGTACGTAGCAGGACTCCTGCTGTTACAGCAAGTCCCAGCTTGCTGTGTAAATAAGGGGATGTGAAACATGCAGATGTGCAGTCAGAGGGAGAGGAGGAGGAAGGAGAGCATGACATGGCAGAAAAGAAGGAAAGTGGCTCGGTCTTTATCTTTCCAAATCATGAATAAAAACAGTAGAAACTGCAGATGTGAACAGCTGTTATCCAACACTCATCATGACTGCAGTCTTTTTTACCAGTGAGGAATGGTTCACATTGTGCTGAGTCATGCTAATCACACAGATGCAAATTAATTCAATTCAGCTTTATTTACACAGCACCAGATTACAACAAAGTCACCTCAAAGAACTTTTACAATGTCCAGTTCAATGCCAGTTAAACCATCCAACATGTAACCTACATCACTCCAGCTTATAGTATAAACCAGTTCATAAATAATGACCAAGCTAAGTAAAACATCTTTGAAAACCAGGATTAGGAAGGAAAACCTCCATCAGGACCAGTTCCATGTGTGTCTGGAAACACAAATTATCTACCAACTTGTCTTTTTAGACACATACAGAGGGGAAAACAAGTATTTGATCCCTTGATGATTTTGTTGGTTTGGCCACTAATAAAGACACCATCAGTCTGTAATGTTAGACATAATATCACAGAGAAAATCAAGAAATCGACTTAAAAGAATTTGTATTAATTTATTTGCATTTAAGTATCTGAACCCTCTTGCCAAAATGACTTACAGTTGTACTTTATGGCAAACCCTTAATAGCAAGCACAGAGGTCAGACGTTGCTTGTAGTTGATTACAAGGTTTGTGCACATATTTGGAGGAATCTTGGTCATTCTTCTTTGCAAATGACCTCTAAATCACTGAGATTCCATGGCTGTCGCTTTGCAACTCTGAACTCCAGCTCTCTCCATAGATTTTCTACAGGATTGAGGTCCGGAGACTGGCTGGGCCACTCCATGACTTTGATATGCTTCTTCTGCAGCCATTCCTTGATTGCCTTGGCTGTAGGCTTTGGGTCATTATCTTGCTGGAAGACCCATCTACGACCCATTTTAAGCTTCCTGGCAGAGGGAGGGAGGTTTTCACTCAGGATTTTATGGTAGATGGTTCCCTCCATCCTCCCATTGATACAGTGAAGTAGCCCTGTGCAGAAAAAAACCCCCAAAAGCATAATGTTACCACCTCCATGCTTGACTGTGGGGATGGTCATAAGCAGCATGTCTCTCACTCCAGACAGGACAGCTTGAAGTGATGAAAAAGAGCTAAATTTTGGTCTCATCTGACCATAACACCTTCTCCCAGTCATTCTCCACATCATTCACATGCTTATTGGCAAAGTTTTGGTGTGCTTTCTTAAGCAGGGGTACTTTGCGAGCAGTGCAAGATGTTAGACCGTTGCGGTGTAAAGTGTTACCAACTGTTTGCTTGGTGAGTGTGATCCCAGCTGCTTTTTAGATCATCCACTTATTCTGCCTGTGTTGTATTAGGTCTATTTTTCGCCGTTCTCATGATCCTGGAAACCCCACGATGTGAGATCTTGTTTGGAGCCCCAGACCTAGGTTGACTGATGATCATGTTATGAGTGTTATACTTGCACACAATTGCACCAACCGTTGTCACCTTAATGCTCAGCTTCTTGCTAATGGTTTTGTAGGCCATACCGGTCTGCGCAGGTCTACAATATTCTCCCTTAAATCCACAGAAAGATCTTTATTTTTTCCCAAGTTGAAGACTTTGGAGTCTAACAAACTGATTGATTCTGTGGCCAGGTGGCTTTTATACAAGTCATTAGTCATATCAGGAGTCTTCAATTTAGGTGACAAGGTAATTTGGCGAGTCTAACTTGTCTGTATTAACAATAACTCTTTATGGTTAATAGGGGATCAAATACTTCTTTTTCTCAGAAGAAAATGAATAAATTAATATAGATATTTAAAAGTTATTTTCTGGATTTTCTTTTTGATATTCTGTCTCCACATTTCAGATTACAATTACCATTAAAAGACTGATCAGATTTTTCTTAGTGGGTGAACCAAGTCAGCAAGGGATCATATACTTGTTTTCCCCACGGTAGACCTGGTTCTTATTTAGGTGTCCTTTCTGGTACTGGTTCTGTAGGAGAGTTTTTTTTTCCTTTGTTTTTTAAACCAAAAATACCAAAAAAGGAGAAAAAAAGATGGCCTGGAGTTTAAATGGTTAAAGCAGGATTTGGTGTAATCTAACTACAGAGCGGACTTCTGTATATTTTCCTCATCAAATTAAAAAATCTCTCTCTCTGCACAGCTTCTGTTATGTACCTGAACAGTATGAGCGTTACGTGGACAGCCAGGATCCAGATTTTCCTCACCCTCAGCAAGCTGCTGGCCATTGCCATCATCATTGTGCCTGGGGTGTACCAGCTCTTTAAAGGTAGGACTCTCACGTTATAATGATCAGAATGGTTCCTCTGTTGCACGATGCTACTGTCCCAGCCGTCCTTGCTGCACGGACATGTTCTATGCTTCATGCTGAGCACTCAGCTGGAGCAATTATCATGCCTTCCTTTGTTTCACGTGCAACATGCACTGTAAATAAAACCATGTAGCCTTGCAGGCTGAACAGCTGCTCACAGCACGCTTCAACCCGAGTGTTTCACAACGTCCTCCAACAGGTGTTTGTGGGTGAAATGACAGTCTTTGCTCACCTACTGACCTTGTTTTAAAATCTGGCTTTGTGTGCCTGAGGCATGACTACCCCTGCTGTAGCTGCTGGTAATCATTTTAGCTTTAGACTTTACTGATGTCTCCCTCCACAGTGTCACTGGTTTCCCCCATTTTCTACACATACAGTATTCCTCTTACTCCTTTCTCTTCTGCTCCAAAGATCCATGGAAAGGTTCATCATGTCAAGGGCCTTGAAGTTGCTCAAACTGCTATCATTAGCTTAAATAGGTAGGCCTACATGCAAAGCAGACATTTCCCCCCAAAACAGAATGTTAAAAGCAATTCTGTTCAAAGATGACAACCCAAAAAGAACTGATTATTTCTCTGCAACTACCAACTCTGTGAGATTTCACCTGAGGTGGAAAGATCCTGCTGGGTTACAGTCAGTAAGGATGGAACATAGGCAAAAAATGAAGAATTTGCCCTTTGCCAAAATCTTATTTTGTATTCTATGGTATATAAAAGTTTAGAAAATTAGCTGCTGTAGACAGAAACTTCCAGAAAAGCATGAACCAACCAAAGATTAGTAGAGCTGAAGTGAAACAGAGCAAAGTTCCAGAGGTTTTAGTAAAGAGATGGCTTGGTGGTTTTCGGTGAGAAATCTCGGACACAAATCTGTCCCAGTTTTCAAACTCATCCCCAGCTCTTCTTCTGCTGTGGCAAGTTTCTTTGGGGGGTTATTTTATCCATAAGTAGCTACAGTGGCTGCGACAGGCTGGCGACCTGTCCAGGGTGTACCCTGCCTCTCGTCCGTTGATAGCTGGGACAGGCTCCAGCACACCCGCGCCCCAATTGGATTAAGCGGTTCAGAAAATGGATGGATGGATGGATAGCTACAGTGGCTCTAGGCATAAACATGGAAATATATACTTTCTGTGTGGATGAGGCTTACAAGCTGAAGAGGTTAGAGCAGTCTGCTGCTGTTTCCACCTCAACCAAACCTCCATCACCGCCATCAAATGGCCGTCAAACGGCTATCAAACATCAGCAATTTAATAAGTAGATCATAGATTTAATAAATTAATAAAGAGGATATTTTTGTGTGCAAAAATATTAAACCTCTATTTATTTACTTTTTTGAAGTTTGCAGATGATGCTCTCTTGTATAATGACAATAATTAACCGTTTTACACCTGCACATTTCTCATAGTTGTGCTCCAGCAATGGACACAGAATCTTCCAGTTCCGAGACTCTGACCTCTTAGGCCAGAATGATTTGGTGTAAAATTCGTGTGACCCAAGAGGATGTGGGTTTTGGTGGAGATGGCATTTGCATGCATGTAAACTCCCTGAAGTCTGGTGATTATCAGAAACAAACCCTGCAGGAGCCTGCGGCATACTGGTTTGTACCACCCTGCATAAACCCCATTTCCACAAAAGTTGGGACAGTGTGTAAAACTGAAATGAAACCAGAATTTGATCATTTCTAAATCTCATCAACACGTATTATATTGTGAGTATTATGCTTCACACATGTGGCAGCTCCCCATGCCAAAGGCACTGATGCAGCCCATCCCATCAGAGATGCTGGATGCTCCCTCTCCTCTTTACTCTGCAGGACACACCGTCTATGCTTTCCAGAAAGAGGTTCCCATTTTCCTCTCAGAGCATCTTAATAGGGATAGAGAATCAAAATCATCCTTTTCTTTTTTTGACGTTGGTTCAGAGTCTCCCTGCAGTTGAGAAAACACACAAAGTGCCAGGCAGCGTTATAATCTCCTTTTCCGGTATTTCCCCTTTTTTTAATTGCAGCCAGAAAACAGGCCAATGCGTTTTTGACTGTAATGTGACTTCACATTACAATGAGCAGCCCCTCCCGCACAGACACAAACCGCTCACCCATTTTAACACACGCCCCCTTCGAAATGTCCTCGTCAATCTAGAGCAGATGGGATCGTTCAGGCAGGAAGTCAGTCGATGAAAAACAAAGCTATTCCGGTTGATTTCCACAATAAAACGCTGTAGGCTACATTGACTTTTACTTTGAAACTCCCAGTTCCCCGCCGTGTTCTCCTGTAAATGCGCTGCTGTACACTGAAAGTCCATCTCACCCCCAGTTATAACTTTCAGCCCAGGTCTCTCTAAATGATGTCTTGATAAATAATGTAACGTCAGTGCACTGTATAAATTTATATTTATAGTGAAAGAGGTCTTGTTGTCATCAGTGTTTTCGGACCAGCAGCGGACTCGCCAGCAGAGTGGGATATGAACATAAATCAGACAGCAGTGATGCTGCAGCGGCATTTAGTGAGCCGATTAAATTAATAAAAATAGGCAGGGGGACTCCGGGGGAAGCGGAAACCTGCGGTACTGCCAGCGAAAGTGCAATTCTCCTGTGATGAATCCCAGCTGCGGGAAGCAGGCGCAACACGCCGCGTGCGTTGCCGCGTGCGTTGCCGCGTGCGTTGCCGCGTGCGTTGCCGCGTGCTCGCGTGTGGTTGGTTTAGGGGGTGAGCTATGACGAGTGAAAGGTGACACTGATTTCCTGCTGTGACACGTCAGTCTCCTTAGGCAGGGAATCAGTGTCGCCATGAGGGGGGGGGGGGGGCTCTCCACAGACGCAGCAGTCAGTGCGTGCGAGAGAGGGAGCAATATCAATATCAGCGTTTGGTATTGATACCAGTTGTTCCTCCCCTGGCTGCGTCAGCGGTGTTCAAACTTCTTCCACCTCCTCCTGCGATTCTGCTGGCTCGAAAATATACAAGAGTACCTAACTGCAGCCAAAATGGCGGCCGCAGGTGGCGCCGTACCTCTGCTCGATTCCGGAAGTCTGTTGCCTCAACAGCGGAAACAAAGGAATTAGCTGTCAACTTTGTTAAAAAGTGAAATTGTAGGACCAAGATTTATCTGAGATGTTGCTGCAGTGTGAGCAAATAACTCAGCAGAGTTTCTGCAAAAGTGTATTAGAAATGAATTAATCATCTAACTTGTGTGTCTCAGGTAAAAGATAAAACTAGTGGGTAAAAATTAGGTAGTTTCCAAACTTGCCCGGTTGTTTGCAGCTCTGACTGCAGAAATAAATCTATTGAGCAATGAGTTGTTGTTCTGCATCTCCATGAATAATTAATCTGCAGAAAACACTTAAATCTACTGATCATACATCAGATTCTGTGATTTTAGGCTTTCAGTGATATATTCACATTTCAAACTCACCCAAAATAATTCCAGTTTTTATTTTTTTCTCTATTTTTTTCACATTTTAAGTAAACAGGCCAAGTCCTACTAATTGTGGCATCGAGTTAATGAAGGCAGGACAGTCATCCAGCTACTTGTTAGAAGCTGAAGCTTTTTAGGCCTGGCCAAGCCATATGTCGTCAACTTTCATTGTTTCCTGTAACAGGTCTGTGTCATGGGCGTCTGACTCCAAGAAACCTGGAACGAAATCTTGTTTTCAGCAACTGTTGAGCGAATTGGTTTCCTTCTGACTTTATTTTTTAATCGTTATGATCAGGCCCTGAGATTTAAAACTAAGTACAGATATTTATCAGGTAACTTGAACAATCAAAATGCTCTGTAGTTTTTTCATGACGGGGAAGTTCACCACAGCCGTTCTGTTTAGGAAATCCCACCCTGAGTCAGTGACAACACGTGATTATGCTGTGTGATAGATGAAATCCTAAATGAGTGCCTACAGCCGTTGCACAGCTCTGGATCTATTGCACTAGTTATCTCATTTAGGTGTTATGTAATATGTGGTGCACTGCAGCAACATCCACTGTAAATTAACAGCAAAAAGGCAGAATGAACTGTTTAAAGGATAGTCATTTAACTAAAATTTACAATTCTGAAAGATATTGTGGAAAAGAATTCTGATTAATTCATGACTCTATTTTTCATTCCTGCTTAATTTGATTAAGGGTTGGAGCTGGTGCAGGCTCCACAGAAAATAAAAATGGTAAGGAAACAGGTCTTTTTTTTACTTCTCCATGTGCACAGCGGTGCAATGTCCATTGACTGCTGCATTGATGAATTCACTTCTCTGTTTGTGTTGTTGGAGTGAGAAATCTCCACAGAACCCTTTTTTCTATTCACCTCAGTCCAGTGCAAACCAGTTTGTCTCTCCCTGGGCTCTTAATGTCCAACTCTCAGATCCTGAGCAATCACCAAACCATTACATCTTCCATTATCATCAACCATAAGGGTTGTTGGGGTCAGTCCCCGCCATTATGTAACACAAAGCTTTCTTCAACTCGAAGGGAGTTCAGATTTGCTTGGAGTAATCGGGTAAAATGTGTTGTTGTGATGCTGATATTTTTGTAAAGGATGAGACAAAAGGAAGTACAGCTTGGGCAACCTACTTCTGACTATTTTTTTACTTAACTATGAAATGCTCACTGGTATGTTTTCAACAGAGGTGGAAGTAACTGTTTACAAATACTCAAATTACTGTAACTACATTTTTTGGGTACTTGTACTTTTATGAGTATTCTTTTTTAAAACTGTGTAATTTGACTCATACTAGTACAATTTATACCATGTAATCTACTTCACTACTTTTATAATCATAAATACGAATACGAAATACGCCCATAATTTGCACCTTCCATACACCTCGCTTTAATCGTAATGAAAATAGAATAATGCCGGATAGACTCGGGTAAACTTAGAAAAGCAGCTTTTGATGAATCTAAACAAAAGGTTCAGCAAGTAAAGTGTGACAGAAACGCCAGTATGTCTAGGCTAGTATGACACTTACCTGCGTGTTCAGTTTATTGTAAAAAAAATCAGTTCTCTGCAGGTTCAAAACCTTGTTTGTCATTTTTTTGAACAAATTAAATTTCTGTTCATGTAATTTCTTTACCAAAAAATGTCCTTTGTGCAATTGTTGATCTGAGAAAAGGGCTTTGAATGTAGATGTTTTATACAGGTGAATTGAATGAAATGCCTGCTACTGACGATACAATAAAACATCCATCAGTTAAAAAGTAATTAATACTCTGAGTAGTTTTTGAGAAGAGTACAATTTAAGCAATGGAACAGTACTTTTACTTGAGTACAAATTTTCAATAATCTTTCCACCTCTGGTTTTCAACTAAGATATAATTATCAAATCTATTAACTTTAGTCAGTTTTTGTCAGACACGCTGTTAAATTTGTAGCATGTTAGGATATTTTTGGCCGTTTATATTTTAGA
>JBAMHT010000006.1:1144736-1158370 GCA_037177075.1 Craterocephalus fluviatilis
GAATACATACATAAAAAATAAAAATTAAAAAAAAACCCTAATCGAAGCATTTGATAGAAGGAATTTCCATCATGTTTTACGTTCAAGCGCCGGGGAAAAAAACTGTAGTCACATGATTAGATGTTAGATATGCTATCAGTAGATATCATTGAGAAATCTGAAAGAATGTATGCCGAAACAAAGAAACTAAGAATTTTTTAGATAAACTGAATGGATACTCTGATAATAAAGTGTTGATTTGTCGCTAGAAAAGTCATCAAAATGAAGCTAAAGGCACAATCTATATTAAAATATTGCAATTTTCCCCGCAATGGGAAGGAATAACCGCCATGTTTTAAATTCATGCCTGGAAAAAACTTGACAGTCACGTGATCTAAATTATGTCAATAGAAATGAATGAGAAAAATAAATGTAGCAATACGACAATTTCAGAGGCGTTTTTGTGAAATGGTAACGTTTTACACTGAGGACCAACGTAGGTATTACACGTTTTTCATTGAGACTGGGTTGCTTAAACACACTGATTCAAACCAAAGCTAATAATGATCCTGCTGGACATCCAATCAGTGATATCTACTGATTGTTCTTCCCACACAAACATCTTAACTTGGCCACCCCATTAAAACTTTTTCCACTACTGGTAGCCAGTAATCTGACAACTGACTCTTGCCATCCCGGCAATGCTGTTCCTGTCATAGAGAAAATGTGGCACCTTATTACACTTCAGCACAGTGAAGCTGTCCTCATCTGTCCGGAAGTTTAGAGTCTAAACAACTGCACAAATATTATGTAACGCTTCACACAGGCAGATGGAAAAGTGCACGTTGGATTACTGTTAATTTCCAGTAAGGGTTGTCTGAAAGTACAAGTATTGTCTTTAAAAATGAAAGAAAAAAAAAGTCAACCAGGTGCTACACCTGAAAACATCCGACAACCTTTGTGAGAGAAAAAAGAAGAGAAGCATCAGGAGCACCTGGAAGAAGACAAGCTGAGATAAAGATGATAACATGCAGGATTACATAACTGTGTAAGTATGTGTATTTATGAATGAAACCTGAGTGAAAGCTTAAAATATAAGGAATGAGTTGCATCTAATTACAAATGCAACCTCACACCCTACAAGTATTGGAAGCTGATAAGGAGGCCCCTGTATCCTAGGCAACCAGCAGCCACCATGGAGCATGGCAGTCTGCTGCGGGGACAATTGCATTGAGCGATTTAAAAATATAAGTAGACTTGTACTCTCATCGGACAGAGTGATCTTTTCCTCTACCAGGCATTTTGGAAGGATATGTTGTCCAGAGATGAACAGCATCTTGTCTGAGCTAAACTATTTATTCTGTGTAGCAGAGCTTATCGCAGACAGAAAAAGACAAAAAAATGTCCAGAATATATAAACCCCCAACAGAGAGACATTGATCAAATGCATCCTGGAGTGGGAGTGTGAAGTGCTGGCTGACGGAGTGTGTCAGAGCAGCCCAGGGGACACCGGCAAGACGGCTGGACAGAGGAGACTGTGCTTCATTCACAGGACGCTGGCAAGCCGCTGGCCACCTCTTCTTGCTCTCTGTCTGGATCACAAACACATGTTGGCACGGCAACCACCTGTACGCACACACAAGCTTCATGATGGAAGTGGGGGGGCACAAAAGTGAGACGACTGTATTGTGCAATAGAGTGAACACAGATTGGTACTGAAATGGAGCGTCACCTTTTAGCCTTCTAAGTCAGAGAAGCGCAGGTGAAACGAAGCAGCTGGGAAGATGGAGAAGATGGAAAGGACAGGAAGAGGAGGAAGTGAATAAATTGAGTCAGTCTTCCTGAGAAACCGATTCCAACATGAAAGCGGTACAGCGTCACACCACGTTAGGTCAGATACAGATTGAAGAAAATGTGCATAACAATATTCAACACACAAAAAAATGCCCGTCTGCCCTGAAGGTGTGCATGAGACCTCTGCAGACCCGACTGAACCCCCCCATCAATTGAAATCAGTAGATTGTGTCCTCGCACCTGCCATTCTGGCATCAAAGACAATTTCCTGTGTTCACTCTGTCTGAAACACTCACTTTTTTATCAGTAACACAGCAAGCTGAGGCTGAGATGGACATGCTTTTATTCTGTCCTGCTGCCATTTTTACTTCTTCTACGCTTTTAATATGTATAAGATTTAATAAAACAGCCTTTAAAATTAGACTTTGTTTCTGGGATCTGATGTACAGATCTGCAGGCAAATTCAATATGATATGACATGAACTTAATGGCCAGATGGATTTTATTAAGTGTCATTTGTTTTTGTAATTGGTCAATTGACCTTTTGTTCAAGGTTTTCAAGCTCTGATTTTCAGCATCCTTGCATGCAGATATACAGATGATTGACAGTTGTGACAAGTTCCTTTCCTGGAGTCTCACCACTGCAGCTGTGGTAAGGAAATAATATATTTACATATATTTTTCTCATTTTCAGCTGATTTTAATCACTTTAAGACTTTACACAAATGTTCAGAGTCCTTGAGTGGTTCAGATCACTGGACCAGCTGATGTAGAAAAGTGTCCTCTCCAGTTTAAATCCACCTATATCACACATTAAGACATTTAAAAAAAGTGAGAGGGAGATTTCTTTCTCATTTCCGGTGCATAAAAACAAACACATATATGAAAAACTATTTTTAATCCACAAAGCAAATATTCCAGTGGCTTATAATACAATTTCATTGATAAAGCACCCAAAACTGAATGAAATAATTTTTTACCAAGTACAGTTTTACAATAATTTTATTTTGAAAATTAATTTTGCAATATTAAATTATTTACACCATCTACAACATTTATCCCTAATTTTCACAGTGAAAAAAGAGGAAGAATTTATATTTGCTCAATGTAATCCTCCTCTTCACTGGCCACAGGAGTGTTGCAGGGCAAAAATCACAACTTGTCAAATTGCTAGAAACATTTTAGAGGATTTTAGAGGACTTTTCAAATCCAAGTAAAAGAGAGAGAAAATACTAGACATGTGAAAATAAGCTTATTGCAGCTTCATTTGATATCCAGCTGCTCAGACAAGGACACTTTCCTCTTCCTCCATGTATCTAATTAGCAGTGCCTGGTCCCTGATGCACCATCGTCATTAATCCTCCGGTCCTCTTGTGGAACACCTCTGGGCTATGCAGACCCAGCATGGTCAAAGGTCAGCAGCTGATAACACATGCAAACACACACACACACACACACACACACACACAGACACACACTGTAAAAACAGCATCTGTTGGGTTGAAGGGAGGATGCGGCATGCTCTTTCTGAATACGCTGCCGGTTTTGGGGCTGCTTTTTGTGCACAACCCCCACAGCGGGGGTCTTAACTGTGTCTCAAAATAAGATTCACCAACAGTTCCAAGATTGAAATTATTTAGTTTTGCATAATCTTAAAGATTGAGTAATTCTACAAATCTACATATTGTCCTCTGTTCACACATCTATTCCACAGTTTTGTGTAATAGAATTCATGGTCTATTTTAAATTATCAAATTGCAAAGACACTTTTATTTCTTTTCTTTAGACTTTAATTCTCGCTTCAAAATAAAAAAGTTTTTAAGGAACTGAACCTTGATCCCATGAGAAGCATGAACATAGACAACACTGCTTGTAAATGAAAACATCAATAAAACAACAATCTGTAACTGTAAGGCATAAAATAAATGATTTAGTTTAGTCAGCAGCAGCTTATCATTAGATTGATATAGCCCTAAAACAAAGGAGGAAAGGTTCAAGTGCCTAAAAATAATCTTACCTTAAATTCTTATAAGAAAATGAGCTGATGAGACTAATAAATATAAAGATAATGAGCATCCAAGTGATACATATTTCTGAACTATAATAATATTCTTTGCTTGTCCTAACAATCAGCAATTGTTAGATCATCTGAGAGACTGCCTGGCCCTGAAAATGAAAATTATTGATTCTTTGAGATAAAAAACTTTTTTAAAGTGTAATTAACAGTGTTTAACAGGAAGGGTGGAGGTCAAGCTGAAATCTGGAAGATAAAGACATGTTTCAAGGAAATTGCTCATTGCATTACTAAAGAGGAAAATTAAAACTTCTCTTGCCCTCAGAAAAAAGCAACTTTAGGGTGACATTCAGTTTTCTTTTAAATTATATGGCGGTTTAAAAGGTAATGCATCAGATGTGACAGATTTGTTTAATAAGTATGAGATAAGGTTTCATATCAACCTGAAACCTTTTGTATGAAACACTTTAGATAAACAAAGTCATCATATAAAAAAGGAGCTTTTAAAGTGTATTTCAACTTTTAAACAGTTTGATCAAATTAAACAATTAAAATCAACTTAAATCAGATCAAAATCACATATTTCGAAAGGGTTTTAAGAGAAGACTATAAAACTTTTTTTTAGGGGGCCTGTCTAATGTTTATTATGGAGACCTGCATACACACATTCAAATGGAGTTGATCAGCCTAACAGAAAGACCGAGAACATATTTAAAGGGGAACTACTGTATGCAACTAATTTACCTCAATAAATGTTTTTCCGAATCCCTGTGGTGGTAAACAAACACTTGGCGGGGTGATTTGCCCGTCTCTCCCCTATTATGAAAACAGCACTTGCAACTGTCGGATGGGTAGACCCGAGCACATCTCGCGAGAACAAAACCTGCTTTACAGCACTCAGACCCATTTACAACTGAGCCGCTAACAGTTCTAGTTTAGAGCAAATCAGAGCCAGACTAAACATCGGATCTTTGGGTTTCCACCATCTAAACATCAGCTCCTCTCGCTGTACACAGCCAGACACCGACTCTGCCGGACCAGAGTGAGGAATCGGTTCATGTAGCTGGCGTCAGGGGCTGGAGCCGGGTTAGCTGGCCAACACAGACGTGTTACCAACCAGCGGCGTAATGGATTAAAGTAGCACCAACAAGCTAGTAGAGGCTTATAAAAATATTCAGGGATCAGAATAGAGAAGAGAGGTGCAGAGTAGACGTGTCTGCGCTACTGGGGTGTACGGGGGCATGTATAAACTTTACGACAGTAAGCTGTCAAATGAAACCAGTAGGGGGAGCTCCAAGCTAGAGTTGCAAAGTTCTGCTTTAAATTGCCTCATAAAGAGGCGGAGCAGAAGATTGATTCAAGTGCTATTAAGTATTTTTCAAAATAAATGCTCCATAAACAGTTTATATTGTGAAATTAAGTGTCCCTGGATGTTATTCACAGCGATCTAGTGAAAATAATTCATTATGTTCATCAGTTTCGTCATGAAGCGGAGTGTCTCCGCCTTCTGTCTGTGAGGCAGGAGCAGTGTTAACTCAGTGAAGTTCATTTTAAACCTACAAGACAGATAGTATGCCAAAACAAATTTCATTTTTTGAATTGAAATGAATGAATTATTTTTAATCTGTTGAAATATGCAAATAAAAAATAAAAACATTGAATGGCAATGGCAATTGACATTGTTGTTAAAGTTCATTATTTAACTCTATAATGTTCAGTTTCTTAGTCTTGAATCATATTTTGGGTAGAACAAATATTCATTTTCATGTACAGTATGTATCCTGTGTTCTAATGTCATATATTGGCCGATATATATCGGATATCAGCTTTTTAAAGCCTCCAATATCGGTATCAGCCCCAAAAAATTCCATATCGGTCAGGCTCTGCTACAAAACATGTCATAGAAGCTATAAAGTCATAATATGACCTTCTCCCTGTTTTTTAGTTTTCAACAAGGTGTGTTTTGCTCCATTTAATAAAAATTGCAAAGAGAACGAATTTAAAACCGATCAGACATAAAATGTAAAGGCTCTGTAATAAACGTCTGAAACTCTTACCTGTTGGCAGATTTCGATCCTTGTCGCGGAGTTTGATGTGATGCCTGCTCGTCAGATGGCTCTGGAGATCAGCGGCTCCCCCCCCGCAGCTCACATGTTCCATGCACAGCTTGCACACCGCCGTGCTCCGATCCAGAGGCCGGCCGGTAGGGTCCGGCTCCAACCCAAAGAAGTACCAGGGGCTGTTCTGGTGACTCCCCAGGTTGCTCAGCAGCTTCTCTGTTCCGGGCAGAAAGTCGTACTTATCCATCACGTGGGAAGTCGGGGACTGCAAGGAGGCGAAGGGGAGGGCGGACATCATGCCCAGATCAGCAGCTGCTTCCATGCTGGGCATCGTGGTCACGTCGCTGATGACCGGCATGGGGCTCTGCGACTGGCTGTGGTCGGACCACAGGGAGGTGGCGCTCAGCTCCGGGAGGGTGACCACCTGGATGTCCTGCAGGAGACGCAGGGCTGTCTCCTTGTTCCCGATTTCACATTTCATGTTGTCACCTGCATCACGGAGCAAGAAAATGCAAAACAAATTATATATTTTACCAGAAAAACAATTAATTTCAACGTTAACCCTTCAAAGTCGCATATGTTCGTTAAAACTGCGTATATCTCGGGAATAGTAATAGATAGCGACTTGCTTTCTTTTTCTCTGCAAAGAAAACACTTCACGCTTTAAGCCGATAGTTCCAGTATGTCTGTGGGACGTTTAGAAGCTAAGCTATGTGTATTGAAGGTCAGTGTCCAATCGCATTATCAAATGGGTATCACATGACGTGAAATATCTAATTGTAGAGTTTCTATTCCATGACGTTGTCTGTCAAAGATCATTAGTTGTTCCGATGCTTCACTCCATGAATCAAACTGTTATGAAAGCAATAACTGATGTGTATTAGCCATTTTTTCTTGTTTTTGTGCAACATTTTTTCATTTTGTTAGAAAAATACACTGCAAAGGGTAAAATAGGTGATGTGACTCAAGTGCTTCCAAGATTTGCATCAGTGACAGTGAGGGAGTTTTTTGCACTTATGGTGAAATTTTGACATTTGTTTTATAGTTACAGGTTTAATTTGTTAGTCCACTATCCCCTACAAATATCCTAAATACAATTTCTATAGTGTCTCCATGTTTTTGCAGTTCACTGGGCCTTTTCAGTAGATGTTTGTGAAATTAAATGTCTGATTTTTTTTACTTTATCTTTATGATTCTATAACTTTTTTATAACTTTTTTTTTTTCTATAACTTCATTCATGTGAAACCACGGCATCATGGATATTATGAAAGCCCAGGTTGCCCTGAAAAAAAAGATGCATAATACTTGATTGCACATCATAAGATGACTGTTTTATCAGCAATAATACCCAAGAAGTACCAAGCGAGGAAAATCACCCAAAATGCCCCCAAACTCTGCTGCAGGTTCTAAGTTTGCATCCGACAAACACAACTCACCCATCCCCAGGCCCAAAAGTGAGGCGTAATCTTTGCCGATCCAAACTTTGAGCTCCGTTCCCTCTGAAATGGGCTGAGAAACCCTGTAGTAGATGTGACGGTAAAACTGGAAAACTACCAAGTTGTGTTTCTCCTCATTGCTGGTGTAGGTTACATACCTGAAACACAAAGCAAACACACACAGAGAGTCCCTCTGCCGGCGCACACGGAGCTGTCGGATTAAACTAAAGCATCAGACACGATAACGACTGCTTACCTCATCCAGTTCGATTTGTTTTCATCAGAGGCATCAACAAAGATGAAAGAAGTATCGTCTCTGATCTGCAGGTAGAAAGGCATCTTTTTACAACACACAAAATCAAATATGACAAATAAAACAATCACAAATACTCTGAAACATAAATAGTTGTGTGTGTGACTCTATCATGGATGTCAAACATATGGCCCGGGGGCCAAAACCAGCCAGGGGGATGAATCTGGTCAAAGTTACTCAAATCAAAATGTGAAATGCTGGAATTTTACTTGTGTGCTAAAACAAATATGTAAATTAATACCATTTTCAATACAAAATAATATAATATAGGTTTATCTCAAGCAAATTGCATAAATAAAAAACATCATATTAAAAAATGAAAGAATTAAATTTATTGTATGCCAGCATATTTATTTTTGTTTAAACTAATTAACTAACTTAATTGTTTTATTAAATATTTATTAATTTTAAAAAATATTTAAAGGGAACGTATCATGCAAAATCCACGATTTTAAGCCCTTAAATACCCGTTTTTGTCTTTTCCGAGTGTTCAAGAGTGCAGAAAAATGTAATTTATTCACTTTCGGTGCAGCATATAAATCTTATTATTCTTTTTTGGTCATTTTTTCAGTCCGTTTTCTTTTCACTGCTATCTATTACGTTTTTCTATCTATTACATCGCTGTATTTGCTGCGGTTCCGCTAAATATGGTCATGGACTTCCGGGTAAACAGTTTGGTGATCCGCCATTTTCCCCTTCGCTTCGATTTTTGTAGTCCAACCACAGTCATGCCGAAGTTGAGAGTTGACAAGACAAAATTATTGAAACAACATGATACGTTCCCTTTAAGCACTTCCATCACACAATATATTCCTCATTTGTGAAAACTTGCCTGGCAATAAAGTCTCATGCTGATTTTGAATAGGTATAGCCAGAATATTTTCCTCAGGAGGAGTGAATCAGTGACACCAGCAGCTACAGAAAGTAGGAAGTTATTCCATAAATGTATCAACTGGACTGAATTATTAAAGAAGATGATTGCAGCTGCATACCAGACGAGGACTCAGCTCTTGTCAGGTAATGAGCACGGAGTAGAGAAGGGATACAGGTCTGTCCTTTGATCTGTCATTATTATTGGTCTTTCTAACAGACATTACAGCTCACACCGTTGTCATGTCTCTAAATTAAATGGAGCTGTGCTACAGATCGCTTCTAAACACACGGATGCTCATGCATGACATAATGGTTTGCAGTCACTACTGGCCAGCACATGTCAACACTCATGGAAGACTTAATAAACTCAGAAGGCCATAATTCTGATTCTTTGGAAAATTAAAAAACAATTCTCAGTTCCCATCCCTTCTCTGAGCTATAAGAGATGCCATCTTCTCTTCAAGGGTGTGTTTAGTGCATCAAATTGAACAAAGTGCATCAAATAATGACTGAATACCCACTTTCATTCTCAGAGCTATCTCATCCAAGGACAGCTCCTTATGTCCTTCTGACTGATGATTCTTTCTCATGTTCCTCCAGAAAACATCTTCAGTATA
This sequence comes from Craterocephalus fluviatilis, assembly GCA_037177075.1. NCBI lineage: Eukaryota > Metazoa > Chordata > Actinopteri > Atheriniformes > Atherinidae > Craterocephalus > Craterocephalus fluviatilis. The sequence goes on from JBAMHT010000006.1 coordinate 1,153,824, forward strand.
CTCAGTTAATAAAATATACACTCAGAAATCAATCGGCCTATTTATGGTTGAACGACATCACAGTGATAGTGATTATGGCTGTGGCTCAGTGGATAGAGCCGTCGACTACTAAAAAACAGGAGGTTGGCGGTTCGATTCCACTCCGGTACATGTCAAAGTGTCCTTGGGCAAGACACTGAACCCTACCTTGCCTCCCTGTGTGCCTATCGGGTGTATGAATGTGTGTGAATGTTAGCTCCTGAGCACCCAGTATGTATCCAATATAGGTGCTGTGTGAATGGGTGAATGAGATTTGTCATGTAAAGCGCTTTGAGAGGTCTGTGACTAGAAAAGCGCTACACAAGTACAGTCCATTTACCATTATCATAACACATGCAACACATGCCCTTATGGAAGCAGGAGGAAGTGGGGGTGGGGGGTCATGTGAATGAAGGTCTGTGCACATGTTTTACAGTCATTGCTTCCACCATGCTCCCTGAGAGACAACTGGTCCCGCACCACCACACCTCCCACTGATACAACAGACCCCGTGCAGCCCTGGGCGGGTGGGGGAGGGGAGGGGTACTGGTCCTGGGTCTTTGGCAAAACGTCCTAGGGCACAGGGACGTAAAACGAACACATGACTCTTGCGTTGTTTGCAATTAAAACTGAGAGGCAGTAACCACACCTCGTTGGAAGTAAGGCCCACCGTACCCTGCAGAGGTGTTTGTGCGCTCTCAGTGCTCTTTGTGTTTTGATGACTTAGTGTAATTAAAACTCAGAGGCCAGTTGCGGTGCAGTAAACAAGGTAGCCGTGATGGCCCGTTCGCCACACCCAGCAAAACGGACATTTCTCCCACCACCCTACCTGTGTGCGTAATAAAGAGCAGGGAAGGAAATGTGTTGGGGGATGTAGGGCCAGAGGGAATTAAATCATTTTCATATAGATTTTACGCTTTTAGATACTGTCTATGTGGCAGCGGCTGTAATTTTGTCATCAAAGTATGATGATGAAAAAGTATCCTGTTGTATTCTGGAGGCCAGCGTCTTCAACCCCACCTTTACTATCTTTAAGTAATGGTTAATTTTCTTTCTGTGGCTGTCACCAGACAGTATGTCTTTGATAGAGGTGATAGTTAAAACTGCAGTCACAAATCTAATCTCAATCAAAGTTAAGCTGCTGTATATATGTTGGAGCATTTGAGCCTCAGTCAATTCTGTCCTCTTAATACCAGGTGCTGGATTAAGAGACCAATATGTTCAGAGCTTTATAGTACTCGTAGATTTATAGTAATACCTGGTGACACTCACACATACACATTTATTCCCTCCACAGCATCTCTTCCATCCCTGTCAGTCCTCTGACACTGCAGCGTTCCACATGGCAGAGCAAAGCACAGCCGTGTCTACAAATGTAGCATTCACTTCAAACACACACAGTATCTCTCTGCCTCTCATTCACATACATCCTTAGCACGCCTCTGCAAAGATTACATCAACTGAAAATGTTTTCTGTCTTTTCTGACCCAATAAAAAGCAACAATTCTGTCTGATTTACAAGTAGACCTCTAAAGTTATTGCATTTTATTTCCCTCACAGTAAGCCATAAAAGTAAATATAACCCCAGCTAAAAAAGGATATTGTGTAAAATGTAAATAAGAACAAAAAAGAAATGATTTGAAAATCTCATCAACCCATATTTTATTCTAATAGAACCTAAGCAGCCAATCAGATGTTGAAACTAAGACATTTTTTCATTTAATTTAAAACATGAGCTCATTTTGAGTAAGTAAGTAGAAATGTAGTTATAGTGCGCTTTTCACATGTAAAAATCATATACTAGAGCATTAATACAACACAGTAATAGCATAAAATAAATATCAGGACCCATCCATATCAACCAATGGCTAAATAATAGAGTCTTCAGTTGCTTTTTAAAAGACTGCACAGAGTCAACCAGACGAGGAGACAGGGGTAAGTTGTTCCAAAGTCCGGGAGCTTCGGTCTCCCCGGGTGGGACCTTCAGGAGACTCTGGTCTGTAGACCAAAGGGTGCGCCCTAAGGAGTGGGACACAGTACATCTGAAATATACTGACGGGGCTGACCATGAAATGCTCGGAAAGTCAGGATTAAAAGTTCAAAATCAATATGAAATATGAGCAGGAGCCAGTGAAGACGGGATAATGTTTGAGATTGGTGATGATAAGTGCTATCTGGGAATGCCACTGTCCAGTGTTTCCCATTTCTGGGCCTCAAGTACCACTGCCATGCATGTTGTAAATGGTTCCTGCTCTAATACATAAGTTCTTTCAAAGCCTGTTGTTCCTGGTGATTTTCAAACGAACGCTTCCAACTTCCGCCATTTCTTTTCAACGCGGTGCGGCTGCATGTATGTGAAGGGAGGGAGGGCCTTCGCTCAGTTCATGAAGGAAGTGGAGCATCGAGTGCACGAACATGCATGCAGAAGTGGACCATCCTTGTAAGCAACAGGCTTGATACCAACACAGAGAGACGGTGTGTGACGTCATGCTGTGTTCCAGATGGAATTACACATGTAGAGATTCACATTGCACATTTTTAATTCTTTCAACCTAGAAATTATTAATTTTCGCTTGTTGCTCCTTTAAGATCTTTTCTCTCAAAGTGAGAAAGAAGCAACATGGAAAAAAAGAATAATAGATTTTTTTCACTTAACAAGGGATTAAATGAGTGTTTAAAGGTGCATTGCACAAGTTGAAAGTGGCGTATATACATTTCAACCTCTGAGTTGGTATTGCAGATCAATTTTAAGAATTTTATTGAATTTTTTATATAATTTGTAATCCTGAGAGAACTCTGTCTTCACTCATCATTCATCTAGATGCTTTGTCCTCATACTGTCTGAAAGGTTGTACATCCATGAGTAATAATTTTGTCCTTACCACAGGCCGAGGTCAAGTCAATATTTTGATTTGGTCAAAATATTCTGTGTTTTTCTTCAGAGTGGTATACAATCATGGATGTAACTGAGCTATGAAAGTAGAGAATTTTCCATTTTCACATTAAGGGACATGTCCATGAATGCAGCAGTACTATGGAGGTACAGAATGTCCTGGATTAATACAGTACAATTAACAGTAAAATGTCTTGTAAAATGTAATTTTCTCCAGTTCTCTGTTTTTTAAGGAGTCTTAGAGAGCGAAAATGACGCATGGAAGTCAGGGCAGCGATGCATGACATTTGAAACGTACCTATTTACATGGTAATGGAGCATAAATGGGCCTTGAGTCAAAGATGGAGGCACCTACATCCCATTCCTGCTGAGTTTCAGCTCATCTGATTGATAGAACATCTCCCCAGTGATCCCATTAAGCAGAATGAATGTCCTTATCATCAAGAGAGTAAAATATCAGTTGTGGTGATCTTAGCGGCATTTTTATTACTTGGTCAAACAAACCAAAGTGGAGTGATGTCTTCAGGGTTAAACTACTCTGCACACTAAGCTCAGTGTAAAGTTATGTGTGCCGCAGTAATCCTGCAGCACTGACTTTCCAAATGGCCTCAGATTTCTTTTCGCTGTCACGCTGAGAGGAACATTTCCCCGTGGATGGTTTTAATGTTAGTCTCTTCCAAAGCTGGGGAGGCCGACAAGTCAATTATCTTTCAAGTCATTGAAGCAGCAATTCTCTTATCAGTGACCTGTCAGCTTTGATCTAAGGGTGGGCTGCGCTTGATAAACAGGCTTGACATCTGAAGTGAAGCTCACCACACCTCCAAGCCGCAGTCAGCCTGATGCTGCGCCGAGGAAAAGCAGGTAAAGAGGTTTTGATGAGCATCACTTGGCAGATTATGTGTTTTTGCACGGAAAAATGTGTATCAGGCCTGCATCTTGTGAAGTGATAGTAACGCTAACGGTGTCTGCATGCAGCATGGATGGAGTTCAAACCCCTTTTTCTAAAATATGCATTTAAATCATCACCACAATAACTTACGGTTAACTACAGCTAACATTTCTTAGATATTCTATATCTAGCTTATGTAAACTTCACAAAAAACTGTTATTTATTAATGTTGTCATAGAGAATAACAGCACTGAGAGTCAGAAATTTACTGAGAAGATTTAATCCTTGAGGATTATCCATCGCTCCAGCAGAGGGATAAACGATCACATTACCACATGAAGATTAGTCAGTTTAACTTCTATATTAAATGTCACATGGCTCTTGGTTCCATTCCTTTTTTTAAATAATGAATAATAGATGAGAAATTACATATAAGAAAATATTCTGCACTGCAAAAAATTAAAAATTGGCTTTACTAAAACAAAGTTTTCATTAACTCTGGTGACTGAATTTCATGAACTGTAATGATGCTAGTTTCTAGAAGTTAAATGAGTTTTTCTAAATCCTGTGGAGACATTAGTCCTTTAATCCTCAATATGTTTTTAAGTGGTAATAGGCTGACTTCACAACTGTCTTGATATGACTGATGAAGTTCAGGCCTGAGTCCATAACTACACCCAGGTTTCTGGCTCTGTTGGTGGTTTCTAACTTAGCCGTCTGAAGCTGAGTGCAGACTTTTAATCTTTC
>JBAMHT010000006.1:1303558-1316459 GCA_037177075.1 Craterocephalus fluviatilis
TCTGATCCGATTAGGAGTGGTTATTTATGATCATTTGTCGTAGCTTCCTTGTGCTTTTTTAGTCTACAGTATTTCTGTGGAAACAGTTGATCTTCATGTCCTTCACAGACATTGAAGTAATTTAATAAAGGAATCAAACGGCCTTTCGAAAAAGCCTCTGTAATATTATTAAAAGTGCTTCAAATTGCAGTTTTCTCTTGTGTCTGTTGTATGTTCATCAACTCCGACAGATGGATGAGGTCACTGATTTGTTGTCCTGGACTGTGGCCAGTGCAGCAAAGAACAATAACCTCTTAGTGTTTGTGCAACAGGGGAGGCCCTTTGATGTGCATTAAAAGATAATTGCTGAAGACTACACTGTAATTTTGAAAATTAAATGATGCCATTATGATTTGGAGATGCCTGCCAGTACATAACCTCACAGCAATAACATTAAACACTAATCCAACCTGCAGGGGATTTTAAGCTTAACCTTTCTGTTGATCAGTTTTAGGATAAAAACTCAGGTAAATGTGTAGTTTGTTTAGGACATACCCTAAACCGGTTTGGGTCAATGGGAAGCAGATGAGCAATGATTCAGATTTATGAATGGTTTTCTCTTTAAATGTATTAGTAGGAAATTAATAAAACTATTAGACTGCACCTCCAGTGCTATAATACAAATGAAAAATTCAGCTCATTCAGAGGCTAAAATATTTAGTTTGAGCAAAGGTTGATGTCCTAGCTGTGGGGACAGGAGCGGCCCAGTCCACACATATTCACTTTTTGCTTTTTTTGGTTTGCTGTCTTATTTTGGTTAACAGCAATACTTCAGTATCAACTGCAAAGTGTAAACTCGACATCGTCACCCAAGAAGGAAGTGTCCTAAAAGCTTATTGAGACATAAAAACAACTATTTACACCCACTAATGTCAAATTCTGATCATGTATCAGCCCCGGTTCTGTTGGATTTCAGTGTTCGATACTTTGGATCACAGAATCCCGTTGCACTGGCTGGAAAACTGGGTTGGACTCCCTGGACCAGTCCATAACCATGTCCTACTTAAAGTTATATTGTTCAAAATGGCAGTTATGATTCTGTGGCCGTGACCTTTTTGGATAAAAGCATCAGCTAAAATGACAGCGTGATCTCAAGTATACTGAATTATGTAAAGGTCTTCCAACAGGACTACCTAAAAGAAGCATTAAACGTCTGCAGCTCATCCAGACAACCGACAGATCTGAACACATCACACCAGTTTAAAATCTTTGCACTGGTTACATGTCAGCCACAAAAGAGATTTTACACCTTTTTATATCCAGCTAAAAATGATTTTTCTAATGAACCCATGCATAAAATCTTTATCTTTTAACTTTATAGGCTGTCTTTTGCTTTTAATAGTTTTCAATTTTTTAATGTAATCTATTTTAACATTTTTAATTATTTCCTAATATTATTTTAACAGTTTTACTGTTTGAATTGATCCTTTTTTTCTATTAAAGGACACTGATTTGTTTTTATATATGAAATGCACTATACAAGAAACATTTAGACGTATCATGTGTACATGTGTGTAGAAATTTCACCAGGAAGTAAAAGCCACAACTGCATTTTCAGGAAGCATGGTCCTAGTTTATGCGGTTGGTACTGAAGGAAAAGGAATCTAGACACAAGCACCTTCGTGTCATCATATGGGGTTTTTAGTTTGGGTTTGCTTTTTGTTTCCGCTGTGCCTAATTTCTGTCTTGTTTCCTGTTATTTTTTAGAGTTTTCCCTTATGTATTTTGTTTGCTTCACTTCCTGCTCATCAGAACACCTGGTTTGATTCGTTTATCTGTTTCACCTGTTCCCTGTTAGGTCCCATCTGTATAAATACTCCCCTTAGTTTCACTTCCAGGTCGTTGATGTGTTCCCCAGGCCAGATCCAAATAACCAGCTGTATAGAAAAAGGAAGTATATGGAGGTTAAATGAAAATTAGGGTTTTACTAAAGAAGCTAGTTAAGATGAACAACAAGAGATTAACTCTTAACAAGGTGTGTGTGGCTCATTAAGACACCAACAGATGTCAGATGTCCTTTTAAATCCAGGATAAAAGCGTTTCTGTTCTCATGCACACATGCATGAACTCTCTACTGCATCTTTTAGCTCATCTTGCGTTTAAGTTTTAATCCTTAATGATTTTGTCTTTAATGATTTTATTATTAAAGTCTAGTTTACTTTTTAACACTTTTACATGCTTTGAATTATTTGGGATGCTTTTGTTTTATGTAAAGCACTTTGAATAGTCTTGAACAGAAAAAGTTCTATGCAAAGAAACTTAACTTTTTAATGATTTTTAAAAAAAAAACCTAAAACAGAAAACCCAGAGATCATTTTTTTCTAAAAATTTTAACAAACTTCCAAGAAACTTTGCACTGAATCATAAATGAGTTGCTCAGGTTTTTTGCACTTTGCTGCTTCCCTTTTTTGTTTAATTTAAGTATTTTAGTGCAGATTCTCCAGTTATGTAAATCACAAAGTAAATTAGAAAAAATTTCTTTAACAAGAAGCTGTAGCTGTGGCAACATACCTGTTCTGGAGTTCCTCTATTTGTCGTTTAGCTAAGCTTCGGAGGAACCGACAAAAACCGAGAGCTCCCCAAAAAACATATCCCACCACAGCGCACATCTTCCCAACCCTCAACAACACCTGGGAAGCAGGGTTCATCTCGCCCATGTCTCCGGTTCTCAGACGCTCGTTCAGCCGAATCCTTTTCAGAAGAGAAACTGATGGTTCACGTCAGGAAAAATGAGCGATTAGGACAGATTTAAAGTTCAGCTCCAGCTTCCAGGAACTGCAACGCAGAGCATCGAACTGAAGCTTGAATAGTGATGGGAACATCTGTGATGGAGCGTCAGGAGGATTTTATCATTAATTTGTGCACAGATCAGTGATTGTAATCCTTCATGAGTCTTTTTTAACTTCCCCCCTCGTAATCAGTTCATTTAACTGAGTGTGCCATTAAAGGCATGGATATATTAAGACATCCCTCCATTTTCTACAGCCACTTAATTCCTTGTTACGCAATTTGAAATCTATCTTGCGATATGGTAAATGGTAAATGGACTGTACTTGTATAGCGCTTTTCTAGTCACAGACCACTCAAAGCGCTTTACATGACATATCTCATTCACCCATTCATACCCATTCACACAGCACCTATATTGAATCATACTGGGTGCTTAGGAACTAACATTCACACACATTCATACCCCCGATAGGCACATCGGGAGGCAAGGTAGGGTTCAGTGTCTTGCCCAAGGACACTTCGACATGTACCGGAGTGGAATCGAACCGCCGACCACCTGTTTTAGTAGGCAACGGCTCTATCCACCTCTATCCACTGAGCCACAGCCGCCCCACAAAATTGTAAAATGTGGAAAATTGTGGATTAGGGTTTAATTCCCTGATAATCTAAGAGCCAGATGAAGGGGAAACACATAACAAGAGTTAAAGTTATTCCGACACTGCAGCTTCCTGTATGACGTCACCTGACCTGGCAGGAAGTCAGCGACGTCCAGGACAAGAAGACACACTGGGCTCAGTGTTTCTAGAAATGCAGGGATTTCACGATTACAGGTTCTCCTGGTACCGTTATTGTCAAAACAATAATCTCAGTTTTAGGATTAGTTTGCAAAAGTTAATTTTTCATCACAGCAAATGAACACTCATAAGCTGATCTCTCATCTCTATTCTTTCATTGCTATAATATAGCAACGTAAGCCAAAGTCTGACTAAATCACCTCTGCTGATTAAAAAAAAATGAAATAAATCCTGAATATGACTACAGGATGATGGAGAGGCAACAGGACGTCTACCTGCACTTGGGAAGCTGCTTTCTGGAAAAGGTTTTGAACATTTTCAGCCTGAGTAGAGAATTTATAAACACAAAAACCATCCAGCCAACTTTGACCTCAAGCTGCTGTTTGTTTGGGACGTAAATAAACTATGAAACAGAACATAGTAAGACCAGATATCTGCAGTTAAATGCCGTTTCTCCTGCAGACTATGAATGCTGCACAATGAAGACCTAATGCTGTTATGTTTGAATAATGAGAAAGACAGATTTATGTATTTATTTTTCCCCCCATTATGTTACCTTCATGCTGCACTGTAACACCACCCAGAATCGCACATAAACACTAAATAATTTATAACATTTCATTTCAGTGTTATGTTTGATAAATACTGGCATAATTTAGCCAAACTAGTTAATTTTCTCTCCTCTGGGTGAGGATGTTACTTTGGATAAATGATGGCATCATTTAACCAAACTAGGTTTTATTCCTCATCAGCAATGTAACATTCATCAATACATCACAACCAGAGTCACACATGAACACAAAATAGCAAATGACATGCTAAAGTTTCATTTAATTAGATTTTCATTTCATATTTAGATAAATATTTGCATTATTCAAACAAACTACTGTAGCATAAAAAGCTGCTGGTGTCGTCCAGGTGAGGAAACATATTTCCTCCTCCCTCTGCAGTATTTATGTCCTGCTGAACCGAACTCCACAATGACAGCCTGGTCTGAGCAAAATTATAAACCCAACAAGGACGTCCTAATCTGACTGTTTGTAGGGAAAAACTCTTCCTGTGCCATGGTGTCCCGCTGTAACACGTCCCCCCTGGAACTACCGGAGAGTCAAAACGAAGCAGCACATAGAGTGTGAAAATGGTGCTGATCTGTTGATATGATTCAGATATTATGTTTAATAGAAAACGATGATCATTAATGACATAATCGCCTCTGATACCGCGATTAGTTGTAAAATTAAATAATCGTGACATGGCTGATGCGTAGTAAACACAAGACTCAGCGCAGAGAGACGGTGTGTGACGCCATGTGATCTATTCTTCACATACGGTTTTTCTCTGTTCTACAAATGATGTATTAATGTGTTCTCTAGGTATTATCCGCTTATTACCACTTTAGAATTTAAAAATGATATTGCAGAGCTCTTTTCCTTACGGAAAGATGGAGCTGCTGAGCCTTCGGCGGCAAAGATGGCGATGTTGCCAGGTTGTGACGAGAAGCTCGGCCTGTCTGCAGCAGTGGCTTTCTGAGCCGTCCAGCAGACGTCTGACGTCTCTGACCTTCCTTGTCTGTGTTGTCTGTGCTTTAGAGACGCTGGCCATGAAGGGGTTAACCCTCAACTGCCTGGGTAAGAAGGAGGAGGCGTACGAGCTGGTGAGGCGAGGGCTCCGCAACGACCTGAAGAGCCACGTCTGTATCCTTTCTGCTCCCGCCCGGTCCGCCCGGACACGCAGCTTCTGGCCTTCCTTTCTGCTCCTGCCGTGTTTTGTGGAACCTGTGTGAAATCCAAACCCCCGGATGGTTTTCTCCTGAACCCCCCCTCCAGGCTGGCACGTTTACGGGCTGCTGCAGCGCTCGGATAAGAAGTACGACGAGGCCATCAAGTGTTACCGCAACGCGCTGAAATGGGACAAGGACAACCTGCAGATCCTCAGAGACCTCTCCCTGCTGCAGATCCAGATGAGAGACCTGGAGGGATACAGGGTGAGACGGGGGTGAGACGGCGCGGGGTCATAAAGCAGCCGTGTGGCGCTGAAGGGATAAACCGCTCTGACTCTGTGCCTGCAGGAGACCCGGTACCAGCTGCTGCAGCTCCGCCCGGCCCAGCGAGCGTCCTGGATCGGATACGCCGTCGCTTATCACCTGCTGGAGGACTTCGAGATGGCCGCTAAGATCGTCGAGGAGTTCCGCAAAACACAACAGGTAAACGAAACCGATCTCTGAGAATAATGAGCCTCAGCTGTCAGATGGTGAGGCTGAAATGATGTGAAATCACATAGTGCCCAAAAAAAATAGTTTTTCAACAGAATCAAGATTCTGAATCGTTTCAAAATTTCCAAGAATCAGTTTTTTTAAATACACAATAATTAGTAGCTTGGTTTCTTTCAAAGCTACTGTGAAGTGACAAAGACATAAAAACTCTGCAAGATTATCAATATTTAAACCATTTTTGATAAAATAATCAGTTTTCTTTCAACTAATGACACAATTCCTCAGAGCTCTCTCTGACTTATAGAAGAACAGAGTTAATCAGCATGTTTTCTTACAAAAATATGATTGAATGTGAATTAAGATCGGTTTGAATCGAGAATCGATACAGAATCGAATCGTCACCCCAAGAATCGTTATTGAATTGAATCGTTAGTTGCTCTAAGATTCACCTTCCTATGAAATAACATCCAGCGACTGAGTGGCTTTGCATTTCAACATCATGAAACGTTTTTTCCTCATTTCAAGTTATTTCTGCCACTGTTTCCCACAGAGCAGGTGGAAATGTATGGCACTATCCTGGGAATCCGTCCTGGTGGTCGGTGGAGTCGATCATCGGGTTTATGCAGTGTGTGTGCAGTGGCTGATGTTCAAACACACTTTCTGAGCTGCTGTATTAAACATCCAGCTGCTCTGCTGAGACTATTATAAGCTACCAGGAGCATTTGAAATGATTCAGCTCGGTAGTTAAACATCAGCTCTGAAGGTTTTTTCCAGAACCCTGCCTGGTTTCATTCACGTTACAGGAAAGACCAGGAGAACTAGTTCCCCAGACTTTATGTTGGAGGAAAACCTTTCACACGGAACATTATTCACCAGAACTGAAATTAAAATTCATTTTTTACTTTCATTTTTGTCTTTTTGTGACAGTCTTTACATTATGTGAGATTCAGTAGATAAATTGCAAAAATCACGTAAATCTGGAGGCTTTCATTTTGAATACTGATGACCTTTCTCTACCTTTATATCAGCATTTTGGCTAAACGAAGTATGATGTAACAACATGTGATACCTCCTCTGGATGCTCTGTCTCCATCTCTAAATTACTACTAATTATATTATTTATATTATCATTACTCATAATATTTATGAGAATAATAGCAAGTTTACTCAGTTTTTTATATTTGACTATGGGGATGAAGCCCATTGTAGGGTGTCTCAGCTGTAACTGCATTTCATGTTAATAGCATGTTAGCTGCATTACCAGCGTTAGATGCTCTCTGTGTGATGGATGCAGAGATGCGCTATGAATGAGTGGAAGGATTATTTCTGAATTGCGTTGGGAAACGCTGGTTTTCCTCCTATCCTCACTAAAGCAGCTCCAGCTCAGCTTCTTGGCTTCATTCCAGCCATAGAGGACCATTATTTTCCTTATTTTCAGACAAAAACTCAACTTTCTGCTCCTTTGTTGATCTTTAGCTGCTCCTGATTGGACATTACCCTCAATTTAAGCTCCCTGATTGGTGGAAAGTCTGACAGGACCTGGCTTCATCATCATGTCCAGGTCTTAATAGAGGTCTGAAAATGAAAATGTGATGCATAATGTTATCATATGGATTACTACGTGTATGATATCAGAGGGTTCAGTCTTAATAAATGAGGAGGATTTATGTAGATTTAGACATTGTGTTAGAAAATGAAGGTGCTAAATGTAGATTCATCATCTTCTGCTGCCACATCTCGGAGCTGTGGTGGCCTGACAGTCACCTGGAGAAATCAGCTTCTTAACTTTGTCCCGACCGGATAGAGGTAGATGAAAAAACTGGAAAAAAACTGATCTTCATCTGTATTTTAGATAAATCCTCTTTGATTTTGTGTGTTTGCTGCAGACGTCACCGGACAAGGTGGACTACGAGTACAGCGAGCTGCTGCTGTACCAGAACCAGGTCCTGAGGGAGGCCGGCCTCTACAAGGAGGCCCTGGACCACCTCAACAGCTACGAGAAGCAGATCTGTGACAAACTGGCTGTGGAGGAGACCAGAGGTTGGTTCATGCTGGTTTTCTCTCTGCAGGCCTGTGTGTGTGATAGATAGAGATAGATGCAGATCCTGTGTGAATCACGCGGCCGTGATGTGCAGAAACCGACGGGAGCCAACCGTCTCCAGCAGGTGTTGCTGAAATGTGAGAGATCAGCTGTTAACAGTTCACCTCCTCCCTGCCTGCGGCGCCACCTGTGGGCCAGACTGCTCGGTGATGCAGGTGTTTAACGCTGTTAACATCAGAAATGTTTGTTTGCAGGAGAGCTGCTGCTGAAGCTGGAGAGGAATGAGGAGGCTGCGGAGGTCTACAGAAGACTCCAGCAGAGGAACTCTGAGAACTGGGCCTACTACCAGGGCCTGGAGAAGGCCTTAAAGCCAGGTGAGCTTTGATCTTTCTGCTGCTGTTTATGGGTTCATCACAGGAGTCAGAATAAATGGGGGGTCTGCAGAAGGGTCTCCTGCTGGATGACCGCTGATGCTGCCGTCTTCATCTCCCGTTAGCTCCAGCTCCTTATATGCTGGGAATGTACATTAAAAGCTGAAAAAATGAGAAGGAGACAATGTAGATTTCCTCCTTCAGTCGCAGAAAAAGAAAAATGTGATTTTCAGCATTAGTCAGTCTGCAGAGCTACAGCCAGCTGGAGACGCCAGCTTTATTCCTCCAGAGAAAGAGAGCGGCCCCGCAGGTCTGCAGCTTCCATATAAACATACGGCAAAATGTATTATTCTCTCAAAACTTCTTCAGTCATACATGTTTAGGTACAAAAATCCCACATTTCTGTTTAGTTTTAGTAAAAGATATTCATTTCTGTGTTTTTGAATTGTTTAACAATTTTTATATTTTGTATTTATTAAATTAAGTTTTATTTATTATAGTTTTCCATTTTATTTTGTTTATTTTACTTTTTTATTTCAGGTATTAAATGCATTTTGTATTTATACAACTTAATTTATTTTGATTTTTACTTTGTATCTTTGTTGAATTTATTTTAGTTTGGAGTTTTTGTTTCATTTTCTATTTTACTTTTTCATATTCATCAATTTTGCAAAGTTTTATTTGTTTAATATTTCAAATCTATTTACTGGTTTCACTTTTCTCTTTAATTTAGAAAGTTGTATTTATATTTATTGTACTCTTTTTCAGTTTATTTTTTCATTTATTTTATTTGTTAGTTTTTTTACTTTTTTATTTATCTTTTATTTTCTTATTGATAGATTTTACTATTGTATTTCTGTTTAGTTTTTTTCACTACATTATTTTCTGTTAGTTGTGAGTAAATATGACTGGTTAACAGAGTCTGGATGAAATGCAACCTCATTGTTCGCTTTGTTGTGTATGTGTGTGTGTGTGTGTGTGTTTCCAGGCAGTATAGAGGAGCGTTTTAAGATTTACGAGGAGGCCTGGGTGAAGTTTCCTAAAGGTCTGGTCCCTCGGAGGCTGCCTCTAAATTTCCTCACAGGTAAACACAGCACACTGCTGGTTCAGACAGGTGCTGGTGAGAACAGCGCCACCTGCTGATGGACGACAGTCAGGTCCTGAATGAATCGGTAACATCAGAAAACCATGGAAACGTTCAGCAGTGCTGCTCTGCTGTGGCTTTTACTGGTGTAAAAACCACCAGAATACAGACAAACCAGCAAGAGAAGCAAAATAAAAACATATAAATGATAACATTAAGAAACGTTGGCATTTAATTATTGATGTAACTTTGCCTTGACTAACAGCCAGTCAGAGGGATGTCTGCCGTCCTTTACAGTCACAAGTTTTTATTTTGGACGGTTTATTTGGAGATTTCTACCCGTCCCTGGTAACAGAAAAGTCTGGTTTCTACTGGTTCGTCTCCCTCCTGGACCTAAAATCTGACTTTCCTGTTCTTTTACTGTGTGTTGTTCTGGTCAGGGGAGAAGTTTCGTGAATGTCTGGACACCTACCTGAGGATGAACTTCAGTAAAGGCTGCCCGCCCGTCTTCACAACCCTCAAATCTCTCTACAGTGACAAAGAAAAGGTTTTTACTCGACACGCCTTTAAAACGAGTCGTTCCTGGTCCCTGCGGATGCTAACGCTGCTGTCTCCCCCCCTGCAGGTTACAATAATCGAAGAGCTGGTGGTGGGCTATGAACGCTGTTTAAGAAACTGTCGAATGTTCAGTGAAAACGGTGAGTGTCTGACGGTCTTCGCTGAACGAAGGCCGGCGGCTGGAGCTGAGCTGAGCTGAGCTGTGTGTGATGTGTGTGTTCAGATGATGGGAAGGAGGAGCCCCCCACCACCTTGTTGTGGGTGCAGTATTTCCTGGCGCAGCACTTTGACTTCATCGGCCAGCCCACCGTGGCTCTGAAGCACATCAACACGGCCATCGACAGCACGCCCACGCTCATCGAGCTTTTCCTCATCAAGGCCAAGATCTACAAGGTGAGCTCACCTCCACACCGCACACGCATCGTAACATCCACCATTACACCGGAGAATTTGCTTTGTGATTTCACATGAAGGCAAACATTTTTTATGAATAACTTCACAATATTTTACTATTATTTAACATGTAAATTTATAAACGTATATGTTAAATACTTTTTACAAAAATGAAATGCATAAATAATATATATATATTTTTTAAAAACCTTTTTAAAAGAATATGTAAAATGTATGACTTTTATTCATTTTTTATCCATGTTTACTCATTATTTACTTTGCATATTTACCAGCATGATCTATAAAACAGCAAACATTAAGTACCAGGTATCTGGAAGGTGGGGATGGGCATCATTTATCGATGATCCTTTAATTGATCGTTAAGATTTTAATCGATTAAATGATCTTTTAACCGATTAATTGAATGCATCTTTAGACTGGTGCTGAACTTGTATGTAAGTGCATGTTTTCCAGTGTAAACATTGAATGAATCCCATTTAACAGAGGAACGTTTTCAGATGTAGAAGTTATTTGAAATGCACATACATGTACATTTGCACATGTGCGTGGCAGTCCGGACTCCCTGTGTCACACAAGCGGGAGTCAGAGTGCTGGAAGAAGTTAATGATGTTGGAAATGAACTTTCGGCCTGTACCGTCCTCTGCAGCACGCCGGCAACATCAAGGAGGCGGCGCGGTGGATGGACGAGGCCCAGGCGCTGGACACCGCCGACCGCTTCATCAACTCCAAGTGTGCCAAGTACATGCTGAAGGCCGAGCTGGTGAAGGAGGCGGAGGAGATGTGCTCCAAGTTCACACGGGTAAGCCGGTCACCGCAGGAAACTGGTCTCACTGGTTCTGGTTTGTGACGCGGCCGTGATGTTTCAGGAGGGTACGTCTGCGGTGGAGAACCTGAACGAGATGCAGTGCATGTGGTTCCAGACGGAGTGTGCCTTGGCCTACAAGGCCATGAACAAGTTTGGTGAGGCCCTGAAGAAGTGCCATGAGATCGAGAGGGTGAGTCCCCGCTTCATACTGGTTCCCAGTCAGCCGGAGTGATCTCCTTGTCCATGATCATTTTACTTCCTAAATGTTGGTCGTAGTCTCATTGTCTCTCCGTCATCATTGGCCGCCCTCCCGGCTGTGGCACTGACACACTGAACCCTACCTTGCCTCCCAATGTGCCTATCGGGTGT
This sequence comes from Craterocephalus fluviatilis, assembly GCA_037177075.1. Classification (NCBI taxonomy): domain Eukaryota; kingdom Metazoa; phylum Chordata; class Actinopteri; order Atheriniformes; family Atherinidae; genus Craterocephalus; species Craterocephalus fluviatilis. The sequence goes on from JBAMHT010000006.1 coordinate 1,314,976, forward strand.
ATGAATGTGTGCGAATGTTAGCTACCCAGTTACCCAGTATGTATTAATATAGGTGCTGTATGAATGGGTGAATGAAATTTGTCATGTAAAGATTTGAGTGGTCTGTGACCAGAAGACCGCTATACAAGTACAGTCCATTTACTGCATTTAAAATTGCATCACATTGGTTGCGTCTGTATAGTCAGTAGCATGAATTCTCAGGTGTGGGCCTACCTTGCCTGCAGTCCCATTATCCTGTTCTTCGCCGTGACACGTTGTGCATGCGGGGATCTTTACTTCTGCTCAGATAACTATCCTTAATATCCAAAAGTACATCACCTGGAAAAGTTTCTGCAGAAGTCTCTGGAATGTGTTAATCCAAAATATTCACATGCACTACACTGAGACAAAACGTAAGATGAAAATCTGCTGGTTGATTTCCTTTTTTGTGCGCTGATGAGGAAGCTGCTGCTGCTGCAGGCGAGTACACAAGTAGGGGATGAAAATGATAAGATGAAATACTCTGAATAAGATTCAGAGAATAAAAAGATAAGAGATGAAGATAGAAATTCTGAATAAGACAGAGATTAAAGTAAAGGCGCTGTTAAACAAATGAATTCAGAGTAAGGGGAACACCCAAAATGGGAAATTACTCCCACAATGCTGTTGATACATTTCCTGTTTATGCCACGCCTGCTGAGGAGGCGAGGAGGCGAAGACTTGCACACCTGATTCTTTAACCCCAGCAGCTGCCACTGAATGACAGGGCTTTCTTCCACTGCATCAGATTGTTGCGTATGTATAACGCAATCATTTACCAGTTTTACCTATTTCCTTCTCTATTCGACCAAACCTTGTCCTCTCTCCCATAGTCACCCCTTATTCTTTAAAAGCATCAGGATTACCCAGACTTTTACCTCTAGCTGTACTCAAGTGCCTGATAACTTTTTTAAAATAGATATCTTCCATATAAGGACAATGTATGAGTATATTAGGGAAAATGTTTAGGTGTGTGTTTCAATTTGGTTGGGGTATGTGTTCATGTTTCATTTGATGTTGAAATGATTTTAATTCAGCATTTGTTTATTGCCGTTTTTATGTACAGCACCTTGTGCTGTTCTTTTGTATGAAAAGTACAATATAAATAGAAAAAACGGATTTAATTCGAAATTGAACCAAAACGCAGAGCAGTAAATCAGCGGTTGTACCAACACATATCGACTAACCATAGGCAAGCTTGGTCCTATAGAGCTATAGTGCTGAGGTTTTTAGATATTTCCCTGCTCTAGCACTCCAGATGACAATGAAATGGATCCAACAGTTTATTAAATATTGCTCAAAGACTATCAGGTGCATTGAAACAGTTAAACATAAAAAACTTGAAACAAACCTAGAACAATTACCCTTGAGTTGATTTGGCTACGCTGCAATTCAATTCAATTCAATTCAATTCAACTTTATTTGTATAGCGCCAATTCATAACAAAGTCATCTCAAGGCGCTTCA
>JBAMHT010000006.1:1489337-1500512 GCA_037177075.1 Craterocephalus fluviatilis
AAAACCTTTACAGATGGACTAAGTACTTCAACATCTATTAGTACAACTACTTTGAACTACTTTTACTGTGTACTTTTCCAGAAATGCACTCACAAAGTCACATTAAAGACAGTAAAAATGGCATTTTCAGCTGACTTTGAAGGGAAATAAAATCTGTATTTTCCATAAGTACTCCACAAAACCCCACCTCAAGGACTAAGTGCTTGATCATATGTTAGTACAAGTAGTTTGAGGTACTTTTACAGTGTACTTTTTCAGTAATTCACTCACTAAGTCCCATTTCGGGCAGAAAAAACAGCATTTTCAGCTGACTTTGAGGTGGAATGAAATCATTTTTTTCCATAAGTAGTCCATGAAACTTTTACAGATGGACTAAGTACTTCATCATCCACTAGTACAACAACTTTGAGCTACTTGGTCGTAGTCAGACTTGGTCGTTCATCAAATATATTCAACCACACCATCAGCTACTTTTAGGATACTCCGTATTTTAACATTTACCTGTTGCCAATGTCCTTTGTGGGGTTGTAATGAAAGACAACATTTCAAGCCAACAAATCTTTTCTTTTTATTTTTTTTTTAGAGGACTGTTCTTTTGTCCTAAATGCAGACCAAACAATTCCATTTGCTTGATCTTGCCTCTTGCAGTTGGTTCACATTCATCCCCAGGCACTGTTCATGGTACCACCTTTCACAGGCATCACACTGTATCTGTTCCAATAGCATAATTCAAAACAACATTTCATTAACTTACATTTACAATGCAAATAAAGATGTACTATGCAAAAGAGAATCATTTATTCAAAGGATAATTTTAGCTTTATCTCTACAGGTCTTTTAATTTGGTTAAATTGTGTATATACATCTTAGGAAAACAAATGGTGTTTTATTTGTTAATCGGTTAGATATTGGTGTTTAAATATAAAATTAAAAAAATTTAAACAAACAGCAAATATTGACAAACACTTACCCAGTCTGTGGTGGGAGGCCCAGGTCCTGGGGGCTTTGTCGATGAGCACATTGCGCAGTTGTTTTCAATGTCAAAAACTACAAGAGAAGAGGGAGAAAATAGAGAAGATATGGATGCACAAAAACTAGAAATGAGAAAATTGGGGATACTTGCTCTTGACATTTATGCCTTCCTGTTTGGCCATAGCCTTTGCACTGTGGTGTCCCCATCCCATCCTCCTGTCTATAATTTCCCTTTTTCAATAAAACATATCTAAACAGCTGATTATAGAATGTCTTCTTTAATTAAATGGTATCAGTAAACTGTAGTGATTTTCCCTTTTTTGGGGTTTTAGAAACTGTAAAAACTCTAGAACATTAATGACTGTCAAACCTGATTCGTTGAGAATGGAAAGTGCAAACTTTCTCCTCTCATCTGCCATCTTCTTTCTGGATGTTTCGAAGGTCATTACAGGCAGTGCAGGAAAGGATTCCATAATAGCCCTTGCCATCTTCAACAACACAAAAAATTTGAAATATTGTTGATATTTTTTGATGGGTAATTAATACATGTTAATCTACATTGCACACTACACTACATTTTTCAACAACCAGAAAACACCTTCAATAGCATTCACATTAATATGCTCAAAAAATGTAACTATAAATGTATAATTAGGGCCTCCGTGACTGATGTACAGTTCTACAACCACCATATGCTTTCATACCATTATGTCAAGTGTAAACTTTAAAAAAAAAAGTATTCTTTCAAAAAGAATACAAATTGAAGAATTGAAAATAATTAAAATCAATCAGTGACGCAGCATTTCCACTGAGCGGTACGGTATAGGTCTGTTCGGATTGGTTCGCTATTTTGAGCGTTTCAATTGTGGAAACATCCCATTAAACAGACCTGTGCCGTACCATTGTTGGGCCCCCCTTCAATTGTGGGTCCATCAGTGGCAGACCGACTTTCAGTTGAAATGCTTTTCGAAATGGGGCCAACCATTCAGGAGTGTATCGACCCGTACTGTACCCCTTAGTGGAAAAGAGGCTTTTGTCACACATGTAAAACAGTAAACTTTGTACAGTACAGTACAGTACAGTCTTGCAAGACATACCATGGTGACTATGACCCCACAACTACTGCCATCTCCTTGGACTGGATGGTTGATGGTTGCTCCTTTCCATTTCACAGTCCCCCAATCCTCCTTGCCATAGGAGATTCTTCTCATCTTGAAGTATTCCCTTTGTACAACATATATGTTGTGAGAGTCCACAGAATCCAATTAACATGTACTTTTGAATTTCATCTAGGTTATCTTTTTTTCTGAAAAACCCAATTTTGTATATGGTGTTTGTACTGATGGTGTAACTGAAAGGTCTATGAGCAAAATGAGATAAAACCAACAAGCACATTGTTTAAATGTTCAGGGTTTTGAAACATGTCAATTATGCTACGTACATTTTTATTCTAACACAAAGCATGACATAAAATTAAACATTCACTCTCAAGTTAAAATAATTTTCTTGATTATTTCATTTTTGGGATATTCACCACAAATCAAGAATAATTTCTATACATATAGCTAATGCTTTATGTTTTGACTTACTGCACTTTTTTTGCTGCATTTCCAGACTCTGCATCCTCAGATGGATTAGAAGCTGGATCCACCAGAACACAGAACTCATGGAAGGACATATATACTGAAAAATATTTTTTATAAAAAAAAATCAAACATTATAAAATCCAACGACAAATAAAAAAATCAATCATACAGACACACACACACACACACACACAATTTTAAACATCAATTTAAACAGGACTTTGCAAAAACTGTGACTGACCAGCAACTTCCAGTGTGATCTGGCAATGTTAACAAAGGACAAAATGGCTTGGTAGTCATCAAAGTTTATCTGTAACAGGAATTGAAATCACTTATAAATGTAGAATCAAAATTTATAATCAATATCATGCCCGATCATTTAAAAAAAAAAAGATGGGGCATGATATCTAGCATAATAAAATATTACAACTAGAACAAAGAAAAGACTTGGCACGTTAACAAACTATATATGCAAGCCAGCCATTCAAAAAAAAAAGATTGTACAAAGTGTGTAGGGCTAAAAAGCAAGAAAACAACCTTTACCTTGGAGAGCCCGTGTCGACTGAGCTCAGTGCGTTTCCCAAAAAGTATGACACCCGCTGTGTAATGATTTAGTATATAAATTTTCTTGCCTACCCTGAACTGGTTGGCAGAAATGTGAAAAAGGCCTCTCAATAACCCAAATCAGAGGATTAAGATCAAAGAAAAAAAAAAGAAAGATTAAATTCAGTTGTAAAAACATTGAATTTGATATTTACAAATGTTTAACGTTATTTTTGGCAATACAGATTTAATTTCAATGTTATATGTGTGTCTTTTTTTGGATAGCGTATAAAATGACAAAAGAAATACCTCGCCTGTTAGCCACTGGTTGGGTCTAAGTGAGCACAGCTTACCATGGCGGATCACAAAAATGTTCCCTCTTACTTGGGACGGGATTACAGCAACAACAACTTCTGTGTCCTTCCTTCTCCACAGTGATGCCAGCTGCAAAGAAACAACTTTAGTAATCAATAAATCAAATATTAAAAAACTAATTATAATGAAAATTTTCATGGCATAGTATACTTAAATAGACATAATTATTAATATTTGGAATTAATATTTTTAAATTAATGCTCCAATACTTACTTCTATCATATAAAAACTAAGTGTCTGATTCAATAATAAATGTATCATAAAATCCATAATCTTCCCTCACAGCATTAAGAAAACCTGAACAATGTTATGAGATACAGTATCTCTGTCATGAATAGTACTATTACAAATTGTTTGTTTTTTTTCCGCATTCATAGTTCAAAATGTTTCATTTAAAATAAGTTATTTTTGAAGCAGGAAGTGTTGTATTGAAGACCAATTCTTCTGCTTCTCCAAGATGTTGGCACATTTGAAAAAGACTTTTCTATATAATCACTTTACAGTGTGCAAGTGTAATGCATGTTGTGATTGAGCATTATGTTACATAAAAGGATAATTAATACCTACTGCTCTTGATCAAGACTTTTTTTTGTGGCAGATGTGCTGTTGGTGGATGTAGGTGAGAGAAGTATCTCTCTACATGCTCTTTCGATTTCACTTACAGTTGGCTCATCATTGTTCACAAGGTGAACAATAAGACGTTCATTTTTCAGTCCTGTCTTTTCATGTTAGTCTTTCAGTGTAGACACAATTATTTCTGCACACAGTACCAAGGGGAAGTTGAATATCCCAGAGCTAATGGCTGGAATGGCAACAGACTGGAGGTTGGGTTCCCTTACTTTCTGAAGGATGTTCCAGATTGTTTTTCTCAAAAATTTTGTTGCTTTGGACAACACTGCTTTAGATGGATTGACTGTGACATGTGGTCCAACTGCATGAATTACCTTTCTACAAGGTAGATAACCTGCTGTAGTGACCACTGCCTCTCCAGTTTTTAATGCCCCATATTTCCGGATGTGGAGGTTGCTCTCTGATTCAATCAATGGCCCTCCAGCTTTAGAAAGAGCTAGAGCAAGGCCACCATTATGCTGCAGGTTTTCATTGGCAGCATTGACAACAGTATCAACAGCAAATGTTGTTAAGTCTGCCTTCCATACACAGATATCCATACTTTCTGACAGTTCAACTGACAACTTCTTCTCTTTGTTAGGCATTCTTTTTGAAGCTGACGAATCAGGATCCAAACATCTCTCACTTTGTAGCTTTGGTGATTGTCTGTCTCCCGAAGCAAATCTGGATGTTTTCTCGATGTCAGCCCCATCTGTACCGACCTGTACATAAATCATATATTATGTTAGACTACATTTAAAGTACAATAGTTGACTGCCAATATATTACAATTCATGCATAGTCACAGTTGTAGACACAGAAAGTATCTAAATATAGTTAAATATAGTTATATTTGTTTTGAGATGTTTTGACTGTATACATACTACATGTATACAAATGTCAATACTTTTATAACATCATCATCCACCATAAGTGTACAAGAAAATCATTTAATAACTGTTTTATATTCCAGCAAATAAATATTCCATTGCTCACCATGGATTGTGTCTCTGGGACTTCAAAGAGACAGACATAATAAAGAAATTGCCTTGGTTTACAATCTCTATCCTTCATGTAAAACGCAATGAATGCCAAAAGGCATTGACTATCTCTAAACAACTGCTGCAATAAGCCAAAAAATTGTTTAGCTGAAAGTTATCACATAAAAAAGAGATCTTTATTTTGCGTTATAATTTTTTCATATGAGACTAACAATACATATAGGATAACCTGTGATCTGGCAGCCTTTGGGCAAGACTGGACATTCCTTGATTTTCCTTCTTCATCTGACAGGATATTTTTTGACTTAGATTGTGTCATCTAAATAAACACAAAAGTGTGATACATAAAAACATTCCATCATGAAAAGTTTGAAAATTAAATCTAAATATCTTCACAATATGATGTTTCTGTATGAGAATTATGTAGGCCTATTTATTAAAAACAGACTAAATACTATTTAGAAAAGAAAAATTTTATTTTACATGTTGAAAAAATACTACTTTAAAAATAAACTGAGGTGTGTGCTGTGGTAATCCTTGTGAAACATTTTTGTTTTGTTTTATGGTCTTTGTGAATATAGATGGACAGCAGTATATTAAGAATCCCTTTTTGCTTGTGATTATATCTTGACATAGCATGTGTCAATCAAAAAGTTATTATCATGTCACCTTTACCTTCTGTCCTTTTGGCTTCTCAAAGGGAAAGGGCTTTGAGATTGATGAAACATATACACCTCTCCTCCTTTGTGTCTTCTGTTTCCATTTCTCAACATCCACCCTGTAAGTCTGTATTACAATACACAGAGTAATAGGTAGTTGCTATGAATGTACATCAGGTATATAAAGTTTTGATTTTTTGGTAATAGATCATGATCTTTCAAAAAAGGACAGTGATTAAGCAAAGGGAAACAAAATAACATAAACACTGAACTTTATATTATACTCGTAATGTGTTGTGCATTTTATAACAAATTAAACCCTAACCTGTTCTTTGTTTTTAGAGAGTCCTCATACTCTCTCAGAAGAGCATCATGCATGACTTTGTAAGTGTGCAAAAAGTCATCAAGTCTTGTGAGCTTCTTTTGTTGAAACCGAACCTTCTTTAGATCCCACTGGCTCTTCTCCATTATCCCCTGTGTCATATTGTCCCTTGTGTAATTCTGTAAAATAAAAGCTTTGTTAGTAAGAAACAGATTGAAATAACATTCAAAGCCATTCAATGTAGTGAAGTACTATGCCTACAGCAACACAAAATGTATGTATGCCTTAATACTTTTGCTTCAACAATGCCTTTTATGTTAAGCTTACTTGTGCTGTTTTCTGAGCAACCCTCTGGTATTTCTGTGATACTTTCTCGTATAGGGGACCTGTCCCGTGACGTCCTAGGTCACCTGCCATTGGATACACACAAGTTTCACAACATGTAATATAATGGTCTATTTAGTATAGACATTTAACTCACCCAGTAGCAGGCCTGACCATAGAACAGCCTGGGGCAGAAAGTATCTCAGAAGCCTTGAGATGAAGTCTGGGCAGAAGTATGTGTTTGGATCTCCTTCATGGTCCAACACTGCTTGCTGGACAATGTTATTAAAGTGCTGATCAAATGGTGTTGGGCCCAAGTCATTCTAAAAAATAAATTAAAAACAAATTATGTTGATCATTTGTGTCCTCAATTTAGTGTCATTTTGATACTAATTCTGATACTAATAACATAACATTTATATGGTTCATGCATTTCTGTCTTAATATCAGTGCTAAGTGTTAAACACCAAGTTTTGTGAAAAAAATCTAAATAAAAAACAGCAGCAATTAGTAAAAATGAACTGTACAATGGCCTAACAATTGTAATAAATTTCCAACCAAAGCACAAAAAGACATGGACGTATAGGATCAAAATCAGATCATACTTGATTGTTTTAATTAGTGATTTATTCTGTAAATGATTACTTACCACAAAGTCTTCCTCGACAGTGCCAGACTCATCCACATTTGGCTGTGGAGTTGCTTTCAGACGGCACTGTAGGTTTTGGAAATGTTTTTCAACCTTTTCACCACTGCATGGACTAGATAGCAGCACAGTAGCACTAACTACTACTTCATCCAATTCCTGCAGAGTAGTAGCCTGGGTCATCAGCCCAAAGATGTGCATACACAGGGAATAGTGTTTGGTGGCACTGTGGGTAACAAGAAATTCAAAATGAATCTAATATCTTTGCCAGTATATTGTCAATGAAACATTGAGAGGTCATATTTATTTATGACTTCACTCACTGTTTTTTGCAGAGGTCCTTGGCATTTTTCATGACGTGACTCAAACACCTATGAAGAATAGGAAGCTCAAGTGCTGTTTTGGTTCCCTGACCCGTCACAATACAGTAATACTGTGATATTAATTCTCTGGGACTCAGACCACACAGGTTGTATGCAATTGACTGCATCAAAACAACCGACCCATCACAAATATACATAACTGGTCTTTTGCGAATTTTGGGCCCATGCTGTTTTATGCAGTCTGTGATGAAGGATCCCAGAAAGTAGGACACAGATGCTGTGGTATGTTCGCATGTCACAAAGGTAGCAACTGGAACAGGAGAGCATCCTTCCAGTGGGCTTCGTACAACAAGTTCATAGATGTAAAAAGGAGTGCTTTCTCCTTTTACCTTTTTTACAACACTACCCGTGGCATCCAGGTAGACAATGTCCTCCTTTGATCTCTTATGAAATAGTTGGATTGTTTTCTTTGACCACAGCATGATGCCTTTTGGCTGCATGATTATCTTTTGTATGAGCTTGTCATCGCTGCCCTGCTCTTCCTCTGACAGGAGCTGCAGAGCGATCATCTCATTTGAGTCACGCCTCTGTTTTTTCCTTTCATGACACCATGACAGTGTCCTTAAAACTCCGGTTGTTGGTACCTCATCTCTGCATCCAGACTGTGTTACCGTTTCTTCCAACTGGTTTAATTTATTCAAATAAACACTGCGTGGAAGTTTAGAAGTCAGTGTTTCAGCGATCTGTTGTCTTGCTTTACCTCTTATTGGCCTCCTTGCCAATTGCTGAAGACTATGTCGAACAATCCCCCCATGGAAACTGACGTATGCTTTGAGAGAGGATTCGTTTTCAACTTTTACATCCACCTGTACATCACAGTCATCAAAACGACAATATCCAGTGCAGGTGAACAGTGGGGTGTTCGTCTTTGAGCCAATGGTCTTTACACTGTGCCGCTTGAAAGCAAAGCTACAGTACGGATGAATGCTTCTGATTCCTTTTGCTATAACATTTGTCCAGTGCAGATTTTTGAATTGGCGTTTATGTTGTGTCTTTCTTAGTTTTCTCCATTCCTTGTGTGAAACAAAGAAATAACATGGCGGATCTGGTAATTTGTGAATGAAGAATTTTTCCTCATTCTCACTGTCATTTGCAGATGATGAATTACTGCTGCTTTTCTGCACACACAGGTTAACACAAAGTTACATTAGAGGTGGAACAGCCCAAAAAAAGCCAAGACAATGAAATCTAATGACATTGCTTAACCTAAACTTTACCAATATATCAAATTACAAACTACAATGTTAGGATAACTATTAAAGTATTTATTTTGGCGGAAGAGAACACCTCATCAATATAAGGATAATGAATCAGTAGCTGAATTCATTTGAAATATTAACATTTTTTACATTACTAATTTATATGGCTGTAACGATACCTGCAAAAGTATCGAAATCGCAATCGATCTGTGTCATCGTCATGGGAGTCGGTATCGTGAAACGTTCAGAACCTTGATTCAGTCATCTCCACCACAAAACAGGTGAGCATGTAAATGCGGTCCGTGCGATCCATTGACAAAAATGGTGCACGAGCACTTCTAGCGGTTACGTCAATATCGCAGCTCACGCACGCGTCGCGTTACCTCGCGTCAACGCGCGCGGCCGACGTGCCGAACTGACATTAGCGATGCACGGGGGCCATGATGCGTACGCGGACGCGTCGCCAGCAGCAAGTATATCCCAGCCCTAAAACGTGTCGGTGAGTCTGTCTGACATCTGACATCACGCCTTAGCAGAGCAACACCTCAGGCACGTAAACGCAGAAGACCAGAGCATCTGATCCAGTACGAGACATCATGTCCGATCTGAAGCTTTTATCAGAAAATGTTAGAGCATGGTCAGAGCTGCTGCTGTGGTTTGGTTTATGGTGTAGAATATTGAGTTTTTAAAGGTGAATAAATTATAATTTATTTAAGACTACAGTATTAGCCAATTTAAAATTTACACTGTCTATTTAGAGAAAAACTCAGATTTGTTCAGAATAAATGTTCAGAGTAAATTGTTCTTTTTTCTTTTAAAATAGCCTTTAACTTAACTTTAACTTTAAGTTACTTTATGTTCTCAATTTATATAGTTTATATTTAAAAAGTTCACTCCACAGATCTCCAGTAGTTACTGGTGTTACTGCCACTTGGTAGCTCACACAGTATCTCATTAACCAGGTTAACAGATGCGCTTTAACTAAATTTAACATAAATCTAGTAGTATTTATTTATATATTTTTCTCTTGCGTGTTAAATAGGAATGTATGCTATAAAGGCTTTATGAAGCCTAATTAATGGCATTTTATGTGCAATAATGTTGACAATAAACTACATGTTCATTAGTTTCAAGCATAACTAAAGTAGTGTTTGTAGGCCAGATGTTTAGAAATGCTGCTGTTTTAGTGACTTTTTGTAGCATTATATCTGTTCATAAGGACAGGTTTGCCTCAGTTTTTTTTATATTAATATATCACACTGGGACAGATAAAATACAGTAAACTGCACCATTTTTTTGTCCCTTTCTGCCTTCTAAGTGTCATCATATTTTTACCTATGCTCTTAGAGTGTTTTCATTGAGTTAAAGGTATACCTGATATTATTTTAATCTTAAAAATGGTTTCTACACATTATATTTATTTTGTAAAAAGGGTAAGTTCATAAAAATGAATGACTCATTGATCTCGAATATGTACGAGTCCAGGTCATTTTAGCTAGCGAAAGCGGCTAATGTTTAACTTTGGCGTGGTGCTCTCTTTCTCTGCCAATGAGGTTAGCTTCAGTAACTTCCGGATTCTGATCAGCCAGTGAGAGCGTTCCTGTAGGGAATCCTGAAGTTATGGAAGTTAACCCTATTGGCAGAGAAAGAAAGCGTCACGCCAAAGCTAATTAGCCGCTATTGCTAACTAAAATTTCCTGGACTCGTATTTATGCGAAATCAATGAGTCATTCATTTTTATGGGCTTAAAAGGGGTCTTCTGCCTTTTTATCACATAATATACTGTGCAGAAACCATTTTTCTTAGAAAGATTAAAATACTATTAAAATAATATCAGCTATAGCTCCTTTAAGACATATTATGTTATGACTTATACTAAAAACTATATGAAGTGATAGGGCCCCCAAAACTTAATCTGGGCCCCAGAAGCCTACAGTAGAATTGGCTCTGGTTAAAAAGACCAACATCACAGCAGAAATAAACATGTTTACAGCCTGATACAAAAAACATTTTAGCTTTAATAGGTCAAGTTTACCTTTGTTAGGTTTTAATGTGCAATATAAATAAATTTGAATTGAAACTAGAGATGTTCCGACACCATTTCTTTCCTCCCGATACCGATTCCGATACTTGTGCAATTGGTATCGGCCGATACCAAGTACCGATACCACTATATTATAAAACAAATGTCATATTACGCCTGCATGACCATTATATAATTAGCATTGTGGTAAGGCCTGGCTCAGGTTAAACTCTTTGTAAAACATGAATGAATATAAACTTAAGCCATTCATCTTCAAATTTAGTCTTGCTGGTGGGAGTATTTAGTGTGAAATACTGCCGAACCGCTGACATCATTACTATTAGCTCTTTGTCTAATCGTCTAAAACAGTAGGCTGCAGACGGCTGCACAGTGAAACTGTTTTAAGAACAATAAAAAAGAACTGTGTTGGAGCTAATAGAGCTAATCAGTAAATAAATAGGCCTACTTATTTTCATAAATTATGTGGTATTGAATTGCACCCTGAACTCCAGTACTCACCGCTACCTGAACTC
>JBAMHT010000006.1:1582206-1592565 GCA_037177075.1 Craterocephalus fluviatilis
GGAGGAAAATCCAGTGAAGGCAGCAGCACCACTGCACCTCTGTCTCAATTTTTGTAAACATATAGTATCTTAAAAGACTTAACTTATATACTTATATCAGCTTTAGTAAAGTTCTATAACATTACATTTCTCTCGTTTTTCTCTCTTTTTTAGCCAAACAAGTTAGAAAAAACCCGATTCAAGACATTTGATGTGTCTTCTGATGAAAGATAAATGCTGTAAAAAAAATACACTTTCAGGCACATCATTTGTATCCCTCATGGTTCTTACCTCACATTGTCTAATAATGGGCTTTATGCACAACTCAACTACTTCCTGAACTTAAGCCAGCTGCTTTGTGTCTTGTCTTTCATTACTGGACGAACCGATTAATCCAGGTGTGTCTGACCTGAGTAAATGGCCAGACACACCTGGATTAAACAGTTGGTCCAATAATGAAAGACAGGACACAAAGCAGCTGGCTTAAGTTCAGGAAGTAATGGGGTTATGCATAAAGCCCATTCCTCATTAAAAACACCATCGAGTTTCTCTTCATGTTGTTTGAGAACAGACTGTAGGGATGAAAGCTGCCGCTGATACAGTTTGGACTGTTTGAGAAGCAACGATTGGAAAAAGCCAGGATTGTGAGGGTAATAGCTAAAAGCAACATCATTTATACTATTGGAATTGTGAAGTTGGTTAAATATTTTTGAAATATGAGCTAACCTAGTTCATTTTAAAATGAGTGACCTGAACTTTGAACTAGTTCATGTAGAAAATGAATTTTCCCAACACTGCTTATAGGCATGTTGAGTAGGCTGCTGTTGTTTTTAAACACAATGAAACATAAGTGAATATCCCTTTAGGCTAACTCTTTTACTTTCTCACTCTCTCTCTTTAATTGAATAAATTCATTCATTCATTAATAAGTCAACATTTCTGACCAAAAGACGTACCCTGTCACAATAAAATATTCTTGGTGGCGATCGTTTCCTCCTTCTGACTGACTGATCCTCACCTGGTATCCAGATGAGGCCTGGACCTCTGCAGGGAGCGTCTTAGCAATGCCGACTGAGCCGAATGTGAAGCTGGTGAACTGTTTAAAGAGCTCCTCAAAGTTGCTTTCAGTTGGTAGAGCTGGTGAGGGATGAGACAAGCCGTCCACACCTGGAGGTAGTAAAGACACAGCACCCATAGATCTGCAGCTGCTGTTTCCAGCTGTGCTGTATGGCTCACATGTCCATCATATCCATATCTCATGTTTCTAAGTTCATGTTATTTGCAGATGATACATACTGTATGTTTTGTTCTGTAGGACAATTAATAAAAGAAGTTGGATGTCAAAAACAAGGAAATGAGCAAATGAAAAATGTGGTTTGATGGAAATTTAAATAAAACAGAGATGATGTTAGCTGAAAATTCCCTCTACTCTCTACTGTCCACTGCTTTCACCAAATCTAACATACTGTACAGATGTTTGGGAAAACATGTACAAACTTTACTGCTTATGATTATTGGTTTTGATCATTTTGATTTAATTTATTATTTTATTGTGATTGTTATTTATTTTTACTATTTTCTACAGTTTTCTTTGCTCATCTGTCACACTTTTAATGTTTTCTGCTAAGCACTTTGGATCGTCTTGGACAAGAAATGTGATGTACAGATAAACTTGTCTTGCCTCATTTATTCTCCCAAAGAGACCGACATCCATGATAGTGTGAGTAATTAGGCTGTGCAGAGGTGAAGTGTTCAGCAGCCTGACAGCATGAAGGTTTTGGTTTGAGCCCCTGCTGGAGAGGGGCTTGAACAGTCGCCTTTCTGCGTGGAGTTTGCCTGTTCTCCCCGTGTATGCGGGGGTTCTTTCCAGGTACTCTGGTGTTCTCGCACAGTCCACAGATCACTCTAAATTCTCCCCAGCAGTTAGTGTGTGCGTGAATGGTTGTTTGCCTCTCCATTGGGCCTGTGATAGACCGGCGACCTGTGCAGGGTGAACGCTGCCTCATACTAGGATGATTGGCTTTCCTCCAAAATTGGTTCTTTTACTATTTTGGGTGCCGATTCTATTTAAAAATTGTGATTCTTGCTAATCTTTTATGTAGTTGATGTTGTGGAGGAAAATAAGTGTTTTTTTTAAATAAAAAATGTTTTAGACTTTTTTTTCAAAAGAATGTTTTTCTTACATTTTTTTTTTTTTACTATTATTTTTTATCCATTTAAAGTAGAAAAACAAAAGACAGTAGCCAGATCTTTCTGCTTGCTATGATGCCTGACACGACATGACAAAAATGAGAAATGTGACATAAAAACAAAAAAAAGAAAAATCGTTTTTGGGAAAATACATTAACATTTCAAAGATAAATTCCTCTGAAGACTCACGGTTCTGTGACTGAATACAGAAGACGTCATAATTGGTCTCCTTCTGTACTGATGACGTCAGCTCTGAATAACCGTCTATTGTTGTCCTCAAAGTGTAGGAAGCCACGTCCCGGTCACACAGCTGCCTGCTGCCTCTGCCGAGTCACGAAGAAAAGGAAGGTCCACATTATTCTTTTCATGGACACATATGAGAAATTTAACCCCCAAAAACTAATAAAATGGTTGGTAAAAACTGCAACGATGCACTTATTGAATAATATTGGGACATTTTGCTGTGACTGAAGTCATTAATTCAGATTTAATTCTTCTGTATATGATCAGCTGTCTGCAGGGAGACAGATCCGCTTCCATGTCATCTGCAGCTAAAGATATAAGTCATATTTCCTGGAAAATCAGTAAGTGTTTAAAACAGACATGGCCCCCTCCACATGGAGCTCCTCGCTGGATGAACGATACCCACCTGACAGAGCCGACGGAGCAGCTGGTGAACAGTGACACCTCCTCTGTACACGCTCTGTCACAGCAGCAGTTCATATCACACACATCCTGCTGTTCATCACAGGGACACAACCTGTCAACTACACACACACACACACACACCTAATTAGCCAATCGCAGGGCAACAACATTTAGCAACATTTAGTCATGTGGACATGGTGAAGTTCAGTCTGAGCATCAGAATGAAGAATAAAGGAGATTTATGTTTTTGGTCTGAGTATTTATCCGGAGGGTTTCCACAGGTCTGAAGAAGAGAAGATATGAGGTTGTTGATGGCAGAGGTCAGAGGAGACTGGGCAGACTGGTTGGAGATGTAAAAAGGCCAACAGGAGGTCCAGTAAGCACTGTTTCCTGCTAAGGTATGCAGAATATCATCCCTGAACACACACTTCCGACCTTAGAGCAGTGTGCCACTGCAACAGAAGACCACACTCCTGGGATATTTTCTTGGGCCATTTTTGGTCCTGAGTACCAGCATGGCCCGGTTTAACCAGCAGAACCTACCTGAGTGTTGTCACTGACCGTGTCCGTCGCTTTATGACCACAGAGTCACATCTTCCCCATCCAAACAATTCAGCCTCTGCCCAGCATTAAATGAATGTCACACCCGTATGTAGTTGTTAAATAATCTCATACAGTAAAATAAATGCCAGCTAAGCGGCTCCAAGCCACCGTGAACGGGACAAGCGGGAGGTTACCGTCGGTCACCGGGGTGGGGAGGCTGCCGGAGACGGGCAGCGGCGCGGCGGGCAGCGGCTCCTCCGTGCTGCTGAGGCTCGGTGTCGGGGTCGTTGTCGGGAACATTGGAGGGTCTGTAGCTGTATAATTATCTGTAATATTATAAATTAGGGTTTGGTCCCCCGGAACAGTCGTATTAAAGTTACTGCTGGTTGTTGTTTCGTCTGTAGAAACAGAAATAATGAAGAAAAACACAGAGAAGATGGATAAACTGAACCAAACTGTAACAGAGGACGCCATCTTTGTTTAATCGTTGCTATGGTTCTTCTTCTTCTTCTTCTTGTTTTGGGCCCTTTCTTCATCTTCGTCTTATCTGTCAGGGCATGTTGCTGTGGTACTGCCACCCTCTGACTTGCCGCGTAATTTCACTCAGTTGTGCTTTATTTATACACCCCAATTCACAAGAAAATCATCTCAAGTCGCTTTTACAGGCAGTCAAATTCAGTCAGATTCCTTGGAGTCCACTTATAACCCAATTAAATGAATCCAGGCTATATTTAACATTAGACGTATATATGAAAAGTGTGTTCAGTTCAAAAGAATTACCTAACTAAGGCAATGACTGACAGCTCACAGCTGAAACAGGATTTATAAAGTGTGGTATATTCATGTCCACATAGACATAGTTAAATGTTGCGGTGCACATGATGAAATGAAAAGAATAAATGGGGTCTTTATTATGAGGTGGTGAACTTGACCAATAAAACAGACAAAGTTATTAACTTAACTTTATTAAACCATGTCTGATTATCTCACTTCTGTTTCAGCTGTGTCTTTATATCAGTTCAGTAAGATAAAAAGTGGAATGTGTCTCCAATTTTCCCGTATCTTATAGTCAGTAGGACTATATGTTTGACAAAATTTTGCTATTTATATTTGTATATATTTGTTTATTTCTAAACCAGACAACGAGTCCTAGCTTTGATGGAGCTATCATTTTCATGTAATATACAGGAAGGATGCTCAGTTGTCACACCTAATATGTGACACAATATTTTCATACTTTCCTCTGCTGTTATGGGATGATGTGTGTGAATTATTTGTTGCATATGCAGATTTAATGGGTTGTTGTCTTGGGGATTTGATTGGTAATAATGCTTTTTTCATTTTTTGGTACATTTCTATTGTAAAGCACTTTTTGTTACACTTACACTGTATGGAAAGTGCTTTATAAATAAAGAGTGAATTATTCAACAGATTAAATTAGCTACAAATAAAACATGAAAGGCATGAAAACAGTGATTTAAAAAAACAATCTTGAGTCAGTCTGACTTGATCCCCTATTTCCAACCAAACAAAAGACATTAAAACTAGAAATTAACCAGGAACGTCTTCCTTAATAGATTTGCTGGCTGACTGATTGATAATTTTGTCCACTAGATGGCGACACAGAACAGATAAAACCAGGCCCTCATGTCCCACAGCCTCCATTTGACCTAAAATTCCTTCCTCACACTGAATCACGAGATCAATCTTTATTATTCTGACAGTTACTAAAAAATAAGGAGAAACAGAGAAGAAATTCATAGTTATCAGATAAAAAGCAATAAAATATACAGTTGAACGGACATAGAAGAGGAAATATGAAAAATGTGGATAAAACACAGAGGTATGGACGGTTTTATTTACAGCTTATGAAATGGAGCCAAGTTGATTGAATCTGCTGATTACAGTCTGAAATGAGTTGTTATATTAAGTTAAACTCAGCTGGGATATTCCTCTATATGTATATCTATAGAGGAACATACAGTAGAGTTTGTAAAGGGAAACTTTAGCATCACAGATTGATTGCTGAAAGAATTTACTGGGATTACTGGGATTTCCCAACTGAACGTGGAAATGATTTGGAATATGATCAGTTTCACTCAGATGAAGGTAGCTGAAGAGATGGAGTGGTTGTCCCGTACAAGAAGGGTTGGTGGTTTTTTTTTCCAGGACCAGCCTTCCAAATCTGGTATAGCAAAAATACCAAATCCCATTTTCTCATGTTTTCTCGTTTATCCAAATTCTTTGACTCCCGTGGAATTTTATGTATTTTTCCCTCCTCCCTGTGTTCAGCTTCAAACAAAGGCAAATCTTTTTCTCTGCTTTTATTTTTAATAATGTGTTATGAATTACTGTACTTAAAACTGCTGGATGGGAAGTAATAGCTAAAAAAAACAGGATTAGATAATTACTTCTGGAAAATTCAAATAATACTCATAAATGAAGATGAGTTGCAGAATGAACTGAAGACAGTTTCGTGAATGATTACTCATTTAATTCAGTTCAATTCAGCTTTATTTATGCAACTCCATCTCACACCAATGGATTACATCACAGTGGAGAGGATATCCTCCATCAGAACCAGAACCAGGAAGGAAATCCACCATAAGAAAAACAAACAAACAAATAAATAAATAAATCCGCCATTGCAGTTTTAAAGTATCCTGTTCCAGTTTCACGGGAAAGTCCCTGTGGAAGTCTGGTGGAAGTCTTCTTCCACCAGTTAATGTCCTGCTTCCTGTTTCTAGCATCCAGCGGGATATTTACTGGGTCCGCATGAGGAGCAGGTATCTCTACAGCTAAATGAGCAACATGAATGAACAGAAATCCTTGTGGGACCTCAGTCATACTGAAACACTGCTGAACTCTCTGAGGTATAACCTTGGATAAAAAAATCATTTTGGTAAATTCTGACATTTCCTGTGCTCGGCATCAGATTTAGGATGTTAAACAACCATCTTAGAGGTGAAATAACGAGCAGGAAAACGATCTGATGAGCATGAGACAGCAGTGGTGGACTAGCCATCAGGTGTTCCCGTCCAGCAGGTACATCCAGGACGAGTATTTTCTCTTCTCTTTAAAAGTCCAACAATAAGAGAGAGAGCATCCGTGGGTGAAGACGAGGCTGCATGTTGCAGATGCAGACAGGACGAGCATCTGTCTCCAACATCACGGCCATTCTATCTGCATTCTGAGGGCTTTGCAGCAGGTTTATAAACGTTCACTGATCTGAGTTAAATGCAGCTGAGTTCTGCTGGAGGTTGACCTTTTTACCAGCCGTAGCCGTCCCAATACGCTGGACATGCAGTGGGAGATGCAATGCAGCTTCTAAGTTCCTGTGCAGCACAAATCTCCAGCCCTCATCTACAAACCACCTTAATGATCGTCAATTATCTGATTATAAAGAAATATTTCAGATTTTATGCCTTATTCATAGTCATATTCAGGCATGTTTTCATGGCAACCCCCAGCATGCAGAGCCGTGAGTGTACTTGTTCTACCAGCTGAAATAAACTGTATGGTATGGCGCAGCTCGCTGTGCTTATGGATCTCGCTCCTCCGGCGCAGAAGCATGACGTTTGTTTCATTTCCGTTTCATAAAAGTCAGACTTCAGCTTTGGATCAGATTTTGGACCCCAGGAGAAAGTCCCATGAGTCTCATCTGACAAATCTGACAAAAATCAGGTTTGTAAAAAAAACACATTGAAAAGCAGCTTTGGTTCTTGTATGGATATACAGTCTGATCAGGGCCTCTTTTACCTGAGTTGCCTCTGTTTTAAGCTGCTGATTACCATGGTAACAGATGCTGGATGTGTAATGTTGTGTTCCTGATGATGTCCCAGACAGAAACATCAGAAGGTACAAACACACCAGAAGGGAACATTCTTCTAATTTTGCAGTCACAAAGATGAAATGAGAAGAACAGACTGTTTCCTTAAGGACCAGCTGATGGAAAGATGCTCAGGGGACAGAAAATAAAGAAGAAAGTCAGTGGAAAAGTGTTAACAGATGGATAAAGGTTTGGTTCACCATCAGTGCTGCTGTTTCTGATTCAGCTGAACTTTGTCTCCATAGACCTGAAATGAAATAAAAACCGAAGCTCATTCAGATCTGACACTAATGGGGGTCAAACCATCGACTCAGCTCATGTTAAAGTGTGGCGAATGTGCATCCATGGAGGAAACCGTTGTCTAGGAAACCATCACTCCAGCTGATGGATACGGGTGGAAACTAAAGCTTTCTCCATGATGATCGGTTATAGACGTGCAGCAAATACGGAGCAGATACGATATCTGGGTCATGTGACTTCTTTCTGATAGATAAAACAACTTCAGACTTTTCATTTTAGTTTAGCAGACATTTAGTCAGACGTCCCCTCCCAGACTTCCAACACCCCTCATGCCTCCTCACAGTTCCAGCGGACTCATTAATTTGCACTCGGTGGTCATTACGGGGCGTGGGACATTCAGCTGATGAGTGCTGGTGGGAGATACGGGCAGTCAGGGGGAGGCATACCTGCACGATGGATGGAAATGACCAACGTTCACTCTGTGTTTGTGTGCTCAGGCATGGCCACTGAGCAGCCAGCACAAAGGTTATCACCAGTTCATCGCCACACTTTGTATGTGTGTGTCAGTGTGAGGAAGGAAGTCTAATTAGAGCATTAATTAGGAGGCAAACGGCTTATTGAATAAATCCTGAGGCAATTAAGTGAACACAGAGCGGTGAGCCTCCTCTTCTCTGATGTTCCTGCTCCAAATTCCCAGCATCTCCTTCCTCACTCTGAACTTCTGTCAGAGGAAATTCAGCCTCATCCAGACTTCTTATGTCATGTTTTACTTATTTTATCAAATTAATTTATTTTATTTATTCTTCTGGTATTTATGGATTTATTTCTTGATTATTTATTTGTTTTCATGAATTTATTATCAGTTTATATTATATTTAATTCTGTTTTCATCTGATCCTGTTCCAGAATTTTTCTTCCCTGTATTTACTTTTTTTATTTTTTCACTCTCTCTTCAGTCATAGTTTTTATATTCCTGGAATAAATTCTTCACTAAAAGCCAAGAAAACACAACAAAGCCACTGTGATCATGTGAGAAGCATCCATCAGAAAGTCCATCCGAAAACCAGCAGTTTGATCACCGGATGAAGTTTGATGTGAAGATGTTGGAGCTCAGATGAAAGCAGAAGATTGGAGAATGACCCAATAGCTCTTTATTTCTGTTGAATACATATACCAATATATACAGTATATATATATATATATATATATATTTCTGATATATGATTTCTGGGATCAGCATACAGAGTATACTCAGCGCTCTGAGGGGGCTGCGCTCTTCAGAAACCAGACATTGTTACCTCTCAGGAGTGGATCTGCCTCTCATGGGATCATGTGATCAGGAGCACTTTGCTTTACGGCTTTCCTATAAACACAGAGGGCTCAGCTTTGTGATACTTTCCCCTCCTCTTCCATCCAAAGTTTGTCATGGATGAACAAAGTAAGAGGGTGAAAACAGAGATTGTTACATTCTGCCACAGTGTTGTGTGTGGGCTGTGAGAAGTTACAGGTTAAAGAGGCCAAAAGTTACACAGTAAAATGTGAGCATGTGGCTAAATAGTTTAGTTTCCTGTGCAAGATTAGCTTAGCGCTGACGAGGCTAGCAATACATGATGCAATTTCATTTAAACAGGCTAGGCTAGCAAGGGTTTTAGCTGGTTTTTAAGTAGCAACAGTATGAAAATGTGTGGAAATAGATCCTGGAACCTGATGAAGTCTGGCCCACTGTCTTCTGGCCCTCTGGGATGACAGTGATGCTTTATTCTACATCCAGGACCGGCCTGCAGATACTCCTGCTGTATCAGAGACACCTCTGGGTGGAACACCAGCTTTCCGAGACGCTCTGTGACTCTGACTGAGTGTCCTTGGCTGTAAATCTGCTGTTTCTTATGAAAGTTGTGTAACAGTGGCCTGTCTGTGTGCGGCTGTAAGTCATTATGGGAAGGCAGTATGAGGGTGTTTGTAGTGTATCATGTCCCGGTGCTACAGAGCACCACCTCTGCTCCTCTAATCCTCTCAGGCTGTGTCTCTGTCTCCATCTATCTGTCCACTTATCTCTCCATCTCTCATCAGGTCATCGTACCCACTGTTTCAGCTTTCAAACATCATACCTCCCTCCTCCCTGCTCATTTCAGTGTCCTTCACAGGTACACATCAAACCCTTGTAGCTACTGTATCTCACCTGCTCACATTTCCTACTTTCAAACCTGTAAAAGAAGACTCATTTCTGCTCCTCCTCTCCTGCAGCATCCCCTCACAAACCCGGAGCTGTTTCTCATAAACAGAAGTATAAAAAGGAGTGCGCCTGTAAATAAAACAATTAAAGCAGCATTCATTGGAATATTGATATAATCTGAACATCTTTCTACCTTTCTCCACCTTCCTGCCTCACTCCGTCTGATAACATCATGTTATCTTCTCTCCCAATTAAAACTGCAGCCCCATGCCCTTCACCGACACACACCTGAGCTTTGTGTCCCATCCTGTCTTGTAACGAAGGTCAGAGGAGGGGATTAATCGAGTTCAAACAGGACTGGGTGCTTGCTAAAACCTACAATCTTTGCAAAATAATGACACTGAGTTAAACAGGAAAAGAACTTCTGATAGTAACAAAACAGAAGAAATTTTGCTTTTATTTTATTTATTTATTTTTTATTTCTTATATAAACCAGTCTGGAGGAGCTGAGCTTTTTAATCCCAGTCACATAGCCAACATGTTTTATTTCCAGTAAAACGTAAACATCACATCAGATGCTGAAACTGAGACATTTTATCATTTCCTGTAAACTCTGAGCTGAAGGTAAATGTAATGTAAAAGCATTTGCAGGCTGATGTTCAGCGTCGTGTTTGTTGACACCTGGGGAGTGAGGGGAGCAACTTCTGGAGTTTTTGTCGAGGAATGTTTTCCTTCTCTTGTTTGATGCCTTATTTTC
>JBAMHT010000006.1:1762118-1774038 GCA_037177075.1 Craterocephalus fluviatilis
GGTTTTCCTTCCCGGTTCTGGTCCTGACGGAGGTTTTCCTTCCTGGTTCTGGTCCTGACGGAGGTTTTCCTTCCTGGTTCTGGTGCTGATGGAAGTGTAATCCTGATGGATTATTATGAACCGGGCCGGCGTGGATCTAACCGATGGGACTCATTGAGGGAAAAACAGGCGAACGTGACGTAAGACTGAAAGTAAAACTGTTTAAAATGATGCAGCCGACTTGTTCATTCATGTTAATGAGTTCAGCTAAAGGATTTACAAACGACACGTTTACACCTTAGAGCGAGTTATAGTGAAGCTGTGTCAAAGCTCCGCCGGCCGCCCATTATCACTCCCACACTTCCAATCATCCCGCTCGGCCTCCGTCGGCGGTAAAATACAGACTCAATCTGCTCTCCAAATGGAGAAGGTTTGTCGGGATGATGTGGACGTTAGACGCGCGGATCAATGCAGGAAGTGTGGACAGCTTTTCTGTGTGTGTGTGTGTGTGTGTGTGTGAGGGTTGTTAGCGAGGCTGCAGAGAGAGAAGGTGGGAAGAGGTATTGATTTTCCAGGGTTAAGCAGGGCCTGTAATTAAAATGTTAATTTGAGAAAGAGAGAGATAGTGTCCTGACAGCAGAGAGAGGGATAAGAGGAGAGATAACTGGAATGACAGAACAGGGCGGAGGGGAGGAAAGAAAGAGGAGAGGAAATGTGGGAAAATGATGAATGTGATTCCCTGGCAGAGATGAAAAGTGGGAGAGATGTGAGAAAGGAATTAAAGACTTCAATAATCAGAGAAATTAAAGGAGAAAAGAGCAGCTAATGTGATAAGGAGGGAAACGGAAAAGCTCGTCTATCCACCACGCAGAGGACCCGGCTCTTCCTTCACATTCATCCATCTCATTCTGTCCATTTTCTAGAAAATCTCAGCATATTATGATCCTCGCTGTGGAGAAAACACTGTCAGTCGTAAGGAGGCTGCAGGAAAAAAACATTACCCGTTCAGGAATCTGGCCGGTTGGAAAATAAAAAACTGAAAATATCTGAGGAAATTTTAATGACTGCCAGTCCCGCTGAGATGAACATACATGTTACAGATACAGAGCATCTGTGTAACTATGGTGACAGGAAAGGTCATGTGAAGGGGAGGGGCTGCAGACAGCCATCTTGTGTGACACACAGAGATTCCTTCACAAAAAGTAGGTTTAGTCGCGCTTTTATCTGGTTCTTAATGTATTTACTTGTTCCTCCACTGCATGGATTAATTTCAATAGTTTTTATTTTTCTTTTGTCTACTTTTATCTGCTTTATCTTCCTCTGCAGCACTCTGAGATCTGTTTTTACAAATGTAAAGTGCGTTACAAATAAAATGTATTATTATTCTTATTATTCTTATTCTTATTATTGATACTATTATTTATATGATAATTTATGTACATGTGAGAGAAAAGCTGTCTCTATACCTAAAAGCTGAATCATCCCACTAAATAAAAATAAAATAAATAAAATAAAATAAAATAAATAAATAATAAATAAATAAAAAGAACTAGTTGGTTCGTTAAATGCATCCCGTGCATCCCGTCATAATTAATTACATTTATATTCCATGAAATAAAAAAATATAACATAAAAATAAATTAACAAAATGCACATTTTCTAATTGCTAAATTATTCATTTTATGACATGTTTATTCCATGTTGATATTTTATCTTTTTGATTACAATGTTATTGATTGATTTTATATATTCAATCAATACATTTTTTGTTTAATTAAACATTTATTTAATAATTTATTTATTACATATTTTATTTAATATATTTATAATTTTACTTTCTATCAAATTGCATTTTTAGTTCATAATGGTATTTATATTCATTACATTTTATTGATTTCATATTTATTTATTCAATTACACTTTTAGTTCATAATGGTTTGTTCATTATGTTAAACCTTTATTTTGTAGTACTGGGTTGACATATTTCATTAAACTTTCATTTTGTAGGACCACTTTTGATGTATTTTTGCCACTTTAAAATATCTAAACAAAATCCATAATGACACAGAAGTTTTTTATTTTCATCGCTTGTTTTTTATGAGCATATTTTAGTGTTGAAGTGAGTTTAACAACAACCAGAACAGCACAGAAATAAATCAAACTATGAATAATCCAATTTGCATAGATTATTTAAAAAATAAGAATAACCTATTAGCTTAGTTTCGTACTACAGGCTGATTAACAGGCTTATGTTAAAGATGGGATTGAGAGTTTAAGCTTGCAACATGAGCAACACCAGCTTTTTAATGTAGATAAAGAAAGCAGCAGGATGTGCGAGTTTGTGTGCAAGTCTGTGTGTGAGGGTGTGTGTGAGGGTGTGTGTGAGGGTGTGTGTGTGTGTGAGGGTGGGTGGTAAAATCTGGGTGCAGGGCTAATAGGAGCTCATTAAAGAGGTTGCATTGTTAATTTGGCACGGCCCCTTAGATCATTACCTAGCCCACTAATCACCCTGACACACACACACACACACACACACACACACACACACACATCAGATACCATCTAATTACTGCAGCTTCTAATTGATTAGTGATGGAGGGAGGTGGAGAGGAGACTTTCAGGTGAGGAAGAGGCTCGGTGGGGAAGGACTAAGCCAGGAAGATGGTGGTGGGGCTCACGGGGGTCAGAGGTCATCTGCCTCCAGCCACAACAGCAAGGCTGACCCAGCAATAACTGCCCCACCGACATGTTGTGTTATGGTGTCATTAACACAAACACACACAGGTTCATGTATGAATGTAGTGGACAGACGGACGATGGGGCTGACGGAGCAGGAACACCAACATTCCTTCTGATACGTCGGGAACGCCACGTTGTCATGATGGAGCAATAAAGCAGCAGGCGGCTGGTTATTGACCCGCACATGTGACCTCTCGCCTGCCGCACCGCCCGCAGGCCAAACATGATCCATACAAGCCGAGGTGTCAGAGGGGGGTACTGGGTCAGAACCGAACCAGTCTCTGTGGACTGGTTAAAGGCTTGATCATGGCTGGACTCAGAGGTGGACGGAGGGAAAAAGAACTATATGTTTATCTAGAGAAACATCATTCAAAAGTATAGGTTCATAATTTGTAATTATCTTTAATACATAGTTTATCATCTACTTTATTTTTTATATCCATGATTTTCCTATTTGTCATTGTAATAATTAAAAAAACATTTTTGGGATTCGATATGAAGTTGTGTCACATTCATACTTTCAGGAGCACAGCAGTAATTCGGACCAGCTGTTGAATAAGAGCTTGTGTGTGAAACAGACGACCGTGTCTAAAGAACAGGGCTCTGTTTGGATTCGGGCCTGAGGACGCCGTGAATAAAACCACAGAAGAAGAGCTTGACCTGAACTCTTCCAGCTGCTTTGATCAGAATGGTACACGTGTGTGTGTGTGTGTGTGTGTTTGTTTGCATTGGCGTTTGTGAGTCTTGGTGGATTAAGGCAGCATCGGGTCTTCTTTGTAGCTTAAAGTCAGTGTTTGTGCACGTGTCTGCAGGTTTGTGGTGTGCACGTGTGTGTGTTTGTGTAGTTTAACTGACCGTACTCGGTGCGTAGATGTTCAGGAATGTGCGGCTCGAATCCTTCCTTCTCAGGGACCTCTTCAAAATCCTCATCGTCTTCCTCCTCCTCCTCTGCATCGGAGGTGGCCTTCATCTGAGGAAGGAGAGGAAAATGTAGCTTCTGCTCATCCAAAAAGGTAAAAACGTCCACTGATGTTTTCTGACGACTTCCTGCGGGACTTGTGTCCTGAAGAAGACCGACGTGCTACACCTGCTTAAACCAGAAAATGTGGGAGGTGCCAGGACCGGAGGCCTTCAGGCCCACAGCGTTTGGGTTTTATACAACAGGAAAAGATTTGTTGAACATGGAAAAACCCTGGACCTTTCTGTTCAACCCAGTGTCGACCACCTCCAGGTGATGCTGGCTTCATTTTTACTTCCTGGACTTTCTGCGTGTTTCTGGACGTGTTTTCATCCTGCAGCCCCTGATGCTGCTGAACGGGTTCTGGTGGAAGACCAGCTCCACTGGGATGAACCAGATCCCACCATGTTGGTGGCTCGGACGGCAGATCTGTGTTCATCCTACACATTTCATGGCAACTGGAACACTTCCTGATCGTAAACAGGTTTCAGGTGAAACACCTATTTTTCTCACATAACTGTGTGTGTGTGTGTGTGTGTGTGTGTGTGTGTGTGTGAGGGGAGGTGGGGAGTGGTAAACACGTCCAGCACATCCGTCTTTAACAGCAGCTCGTAAATACATCCCAATCTACCAGGGCTTCTCTTTCACCGCGTTCACTCTAAATGGTTTTATTTATACTCTACCCAAGGAAAACAGATCTCACTAAAAACAAACAAACATTTAAACATTTGAATTCTTCTGTTCTGTTCATTAGAGACGGGATCATCTATACTCTGACGTCTGATTATGGTCCTGTCCTGGAACACAAACAATCATTTCCGCTGTTGTCAGGGTTTATTTTCGCCTCTTTGTCGTGCCAACAAACAGCCGTGTATGGCTGTGCATGGACAGCGAGCAGAACTGCACCAGCGTTGTTCCATCCAGCAGCTGTAGGGGGCGCCAGAGAGCAACAGAACAGCAGTAAACGCTCATGTATGGAAGCGTACTGCTTACAACATTAAAAACAACAAGACACTTTTTTCTGATTTAAAAATTAACATTATATTTGTGTCACATTTCATGAACTAATGTCAGGGTCACTCCCTCACAGATCAGAAAGTTAACTCTTCATCACTTAGACTCGCAGTAATATGTCCACCTGCAGATACCCCCTGCTCATCCCGGTGGATGTTCTCTATCATAACTATCTCCTCAATTCAGGAAAAGGTCAAGGCCAGTTTTAATTTTACAGCACAATTACAACAATAAAAACAAATGTCAAAACACAACAAAAATGTTAACGATTCAATAAACACTTAAAATAAAAAAAATCACCTGAATAATGAGGAGAAGACTGATCTGAACCAGAACAAAGGAAGCAACAACCGGGACAAGATGAGCAGAAGAACTTTCTCTTCATCTTTTCTCTGCAGATCAGGCTGATTTACAATAATAGAAGTCAGCCTGGGTTCTTTGAGGACACAAGACCTGCATGGAATTTGTTTCCTAAAATGTGAATTTCTCCTAAATCTGAGTTTCTTTCCTAAAATGTAAAACTGTTTCTGAGAATGTGATTAATTTTGATCAATTTTCAATGTAAATACATTCCCAAAATATAAAATGGTTTCCAAAAATGTAGTTTAATCCTGATTTGGTTCCCTAAAATGTACAATTCTTTTTTCTTAAACAGTACTTTGTTTCCTAAAATTCAATTTAGTTTAATAAGATGTCATTTGTTTCCTTTTCATTTTATTAATGTAAATATGTTTTCAAATTAAAAGATGTGCTTTCTGAAGTTAATTTTGTTTTCATACAGTATTTGTTGTGTTTTGCACTTCTCAGACGCCGTAGGTTAGTATGCTGTTGTTTTACTGGTCCGGGCCACTGGAGCCTAATGAATTGAACGGAGTTGGACTGAGTTTCGGAGGAAACACTGACTGCCGGTGCCGCTTTTCTCTTTGTTTCTGAAGGATTGGAGGGGCGGGAGTGTAATGATGCTGTATGGCTCTATGTGATGAGCTTCTATCACTGCTAAGCTAAATTTATGGTTTTTAATTTCCTGGGGAGGTTGTTAGCCATTGGTTGAGCTACAATGCAGAACACAACACATACACAGAAGGGTCATTTCCATTTCACAAATCAGTGTGTGCTTTGGCTGCTACACACCCGCAGCTGGGACACACACAGCATAATAATCCCAGTGATTAGCGTTATGAGCAGCAGTAAAACCCAACGTTGAACTAACCTCTTATTCCCAGAGGCCTCGTTTTAATTCATTCAATTCATCTGTGTGTGTGTTGCTGCTGATAAAGCCCATTAAAATGTTGGAATTAGTTTACAAATGATGACTCTGAATGATTACTGAAACACACACACACACACACACACACACGTTTACATCTGAAGGGCCGAGTCAGCTAACCATGCTAACAACACACAGTGTAAGTAGACCAATTAAAGCTCTTCATTTAACAATCCTCAGCATCCAGTTAACAAGCAACTAAACAATTAAAGCTAATTATCTGCCGTTAATGCGGCCGTCTAAGAAACATCCGGCTTTTTGTGTGAGATGAACACACACCTGCAGAGGTGGACTTCAGCTGTGGAAAGGACATGGTCAGACTCATCACGCTGACAGGAAGACGTCAGACTCTCTCTACAGTCATCTGATGGTCAGAGAACGACATCAGGAGAGAAAAGCCGCTAAATGTTGTGTTTCTGTCTATGAAGGTGCTCGATGTTAGTGAGGAGCTACACCAGAGAGGCCAGTGGGGTCAAAACATGATGTCTGACTACTAAATGTTCGGCAGAGATGTGTGTGAGAGTGAAATGTGAAATTAAAAATGTCTCCAGACGTTTCAGGTTGAGCGGAGAAATCGGAGGAAAGTGTCTGAGTTGGGGAAACTTATTGTGCTGTAGCTGTTCCTTTCTTCCCATCGGACACATCCGGCTGATTATTCCATCTTTAATCTGTTTCCTCCACCTGTGCTTTTCTGTTGATGGAGGCTCGACTTGTATCTGCCGCTCACATTTCTAACTACGTTTGGGTTGTTGGAGTGAGAGGAAAGATGTTTAGAGATGTTTCACTGAGTCAGCGTGAGGCTCCTCAAACTGAAACACAAACTTATTTATTCCTCTACAGGAAGTGAAGACAATGCGGTTAAACACAAAGCAAACTTTCTCCATTACTCCATGCTGCTGCTACGATTATTCATTCTCACAGATGGATTCACACACAGATATAGTCTCTATGGGTTTTGTGCTTGTCTGTTTTAATCCGGGCTGGTTTATTCTGCTCTGATCAATGACCTAAGACTAAGAAGTGATCACCCAGCTGGAGGAAAATCCTGCCCTAACATCATCCTTTTTCCCCTTCTTTCTGCCTCTTTGTCTCTAATTCACACTAATTTAATCCTGATAGCATCGAGCGCTGTCCCCCGGCCTGGCAGAGCTTTAAGTCTCACCGCAGGATTAGCTTTCCTCCACAAACATTTTGCTGACGGCCAGTGCGGCTAAAATATGGCCTCCATTCCTCCACATGGCTGCACGAGGGGCTGCTTTGCATTTTAACAGAGCTTTGGTTTATTCCCCCGGACACATGGAGAGAAAATCACACAGGAGATAAAAACTACTTCTTTAAGTGCAACTCAAGACTGTGCAGACAAATTAGTAGTGATGGTTTCAGTAAAGCAGAGCCATGTGTCACTGTAATAGGAAAAGGGCAGACCATATATTGGTAACTTTAACATTAAAAACAGACCCAGATAGAAATAAAAATACTTCCACAGCACAGCTGAATAAATAAAAGAGCTAAAGGAGGACTGTATGTCACTGTAATGGCAATGTTTACTCAAAGGAGGGAGAGTCCAGAAAAGAAACAAATGAAAGTAAATCTGTTGGATTCAGTAGCTCAATGCTAAAGCTAATCATCAGTAGGAACCAGGAGACGGTACGAGATTACATCAGAAAATCACTTCTGTGTAAGTTTTAATCCATTTCCTCTTTTAAAGGAAAAATAACTCATAAAAGTTACTTTACTGAACTGCCAGTTTGCACACGTGAACATTGTGTCCTCCACACAAATCTGACTCAATTCTGGCATCCCACAGGGTTCTGGACTTGAACCACTTTGGATTTTATTGCAAGCTTCCGTTAGACAGCATCATCAGAAAACCCGACATTATGCTGATGATACTGAACTTTATCTGTTTATTACAATTACTAGCAGTTATATTTCAGACTTGTCTCAGAGATATTAATCCTTCAAGTCCAGCCCGGAGACTATCGCATATATTATCAGCAGTTTCTCTGGAACGGTAGTATGTAACTGTGAGAAGGTGGAGTGGAGGGTTTACTCTGATGATCTGTTGTGTGGAGACAAACAGCTTCCCCAGGCCGGTGTGGAGCTGACCTGAATGGTGACCATGAGTCAGGTCATGGGTCAGCATCTTCTGCCACCTCTACAGGTGTCTCTTCAGCTCCTGCAGCACCTCTTCCCTCGTTCTCTCCCTTACGTAAGACTCTTATCCTTTATAAAAATGATGTGAGGGCGCTGCTCCGGACAACTGCTCCCCTGACTTCATTTGTCTCTTGGCAAGTTTGATGGCACTGTGTTTAAAAACCCATTCAATCTTATAAACCAAAAATTAAATGTAGTCGACTGTGATGGGCACTCAGTGCATCTGCTATTTATATGCTAATGTACACTCAGCCTGCCAAGGTCTGGCAAATTATTACTGCACAGCCATAAGTCAGGTGTACGGCGCTGGGGGGGGGGCAGGTGAAGGAGCACTCACACACACACACACACACACACACAGAGGAGGAGGAAGGAGGAGGAAATGAGAGCAGAAGGAGGTGAAAAAGCTTTAGGAGATGTCTCCATTGTGTCCCCTGACAAGCTAATATAGCGCTCCACCTGACTACACACACAGAGTGACGAGATTATTTCATCCTATATTTAAAGCTGAAATAGAAAATATCTTTTGGGAATACTGA
This sequence comes from Craterocephalus fluviatilis, assembly GCA_037177075.1. Lineage (NCBI taxonomy): Eukaryota > Metazoa > Chordata > Actinopteri > Atheriniformes > Atherinidae > Craterocephalus > Craterocephalus fluviatilis. Next base: position 1,770,772 of record JBAMHT010000006.1, read on the forward strand.
ACGTCTCTAATGTCTCTGCTATTGCTGGACATTTCCTCTGAGAGTGCACGGAGTAACAGTTAGCTTAATGAGCATATTACACACACATCCAAAATTAAACAGACACCATCTTCATCTGTTATTACACTAAAACCGCACATGTACACACGCACACACACACACACACCTACGTACGCACACACACGCGGTAAACATGAGAAGAGATCTAGTGGTTTAGTTATCATACTGGTCCAGTTCCAGTGTAGCGTTTGGTCTCCCCTCAGCTGTTCACCAGGGCCAGAGAAGGACAGTACTGGGCAGTATACCTGCTCAGACCAGCTCAGACTAAAATATGAAAAGTTTTTTATTTCCATTCTTGATCAGAATTTGTGGCTGCATCCTCCAGTTCAGTTCAGCTTAGTTTGTAAAGTTCACAACAAAGTCATCGCAGGTCACTTTATAGACATAAAGCATTCCAGTCGATTCACTGTGATCCAGTTAAAACAACGCCACATAAGTCCAGTTAAAATAACGTGTTCATACAAACCAAGGAACAAGGAAACCTTTCAATCCAACCCTCCACCCTGAGCTGCACCAGGCACCACCCTCCGTCACAAAGCGGCTCAACCGGTGCTGAGCGGTGGAAATGGACGCAGAAAGTTCGGAAAGCGAGGCAGCCATGGAAGTTTGACACAATGACGCATCTGTTGGTTATAAAAGGTTTGATGTGGACCAACCAGATGTGTCGTCACCAGACACGGCAACACAAACAGGATTGTCTCAGATCAGCATTCTCCTCCTGCTCAGGTACAACAAAAATAATGAAAAATATACTCAATGAAATTAATTCTGAAGCACTTTACAGTATCCGATTCTTTAAAAAAAACAAAAAGGAAATGAGTTTGGAGAGCTACTTGCTGTCTGTGGCTTTGTGTTAAAACATCACGGAACATTTGGGAAGTTTCCCTCCGATCACGTTCATGAAGAAGTCTGATATTCCATCAGCTTCCTGTTCAGACTGAACAGATTTATCATCTTGGTTTCTGTACGGTTTTTGGTCTTTTTCAAAGCATTGTTGTTTTGAGGAGACAGGAAGTCTGATTCCAACACGTCTTCAGGCTAATTAGGCCGAAGCTTCCAGCGCAGTCTGACCCATTCAAGGCTTCATTTGCCACAACATCCCACATCTCTATTACCACCTTGCAGTTCTATTCATTACTACCTAGAAAAGGTCCCATGGGACCCCCCCCCCACCTCTAATGAGAAAAAGCTTTCACTCCCCCCCTCACCGTGCAGCCGCTCCCCATTGCCCCCCCTCCAGCGCTGATGCAGCCTTTGTCTCTGGGGAGCAGTCAGCTCATATGATGTATAAGGTGACATCTTTATTCCACTAACCTAGCCTGGCAGGTCTATTAGTTGGCCTGGAGGTTCCCAAACCCTTCCCTGTCACAGAGCTTATTCCCAACTGTCTGGTCCACTCCCACCCCCCCAGGCTGTCTCAATCTGTGATTAAAGCAGTCATTATTATACACTCCCACCGCTGCCGCGCTGAGATTACAGCATCTCATCTTACAGTCTCCTTCCAGGTTACTGAGGGACTCCTGAAAGCTCTGAGAGGACGTCCCGAATGTTTGGGGTCACTTTCACCATGTGGTTACGAACATCACACCGGCATAGGAACATCCAGATAACCAGCAACAGCCCCACCCACTCCACGGCGTTCCCAGATAATCCATCACTTCCTATTTCCCTACTTTCCCACTTTCACAGACCCCTGATGGAACCAGACAGCCATCAACAGCAGAGCCAGCCTCCATCCGGATCACCCTTCCATCCGGATCACCCTTCCATCCGGATCACCCTTCCATCCGGATAAAACTTCCATCCGGATCACACTTCCATCCGGATCACACTTCCATCTGGATAAAACTTCCATCCGGATCACACTTCCATCTGGATAAAACTTCCATCCGGATCACACTTCGTTCCTCATCCAACTTCCATCCTGATCCCACTAACATTCTCACCCCACTTCCATGCTGACCCTTATTTTATCCAACAACACAAAGCCTAAAATATGGAAGCATGTTGGAAAACACATTCAACAGAGAATGAATGTACACGTGGGAAGGAGGGAAGACGAGAGGAATAGTCTTTCTTTGTTTATCTGCGGTGAGGAAGGGGCAGCCACATCCATTGTGCTGTGATAAGATGGGTTATCAGCAGTAAACAAGGCTCTGGCCTGTATGAATGGAGCCCAGAGTGACTGAATACACTCTTAAAAACAGATATGTTTAAATAAGTCTGCACGGCTTATCCCCTCCTCAGCACAGCTCCATGTTTCCAGCCAGCAGCACTCAATACACGCATAAAGACTTCCCCACATTAAACTGCTTTCAGCTACTTTAATATTCTACTAAAAGATGTTCAGAGATGGCATCGGAAATATCGGAGACTTCTCTGACTGAAATTAAAGGATGATAAAACATCAATGAATCACACAAATGTTTGTTTTCCGTCAGTTCAGCACTGAGTCAGGAAGTTCTTTAGACCATCTGAGGTAATAAGCCTGAGGATCCAGCAGAGGGCGCTCTGATACCTGCTGTCCTCATGTCTGTTCTGTTAACGACTCAACAGAAGTCGCTAAAGAAATGCTAAATGGACTGTACTTGTATAGCGCTTTTCTATTCACATGACCACTACATGTCTCATTCACCCATATTCACACAGAACCTATAATTATACTGTACATACTTATACACACCCCTGATAGGCACACCTGGAGGCAATGTGGGGTTCAGTACCCAAGGACACTTCGACAGATAGCGGAGGGGAATCGAACCGCCGACCTGTTTAGTAGACGACAGCTCGACCCACCTGAGCTACATGGAGGAAATTAGTGATCAAAGCAGACCTTAGATCAAAATCGCAAAATTAGATTATCTGAAAAGTGATCTTTGTGATGTTTCTGGATTTTGTAAACAGTAGAAATAATAAAAATTTCGCTGAGGAATCTGTCTTCATCACTTTCATCCCCAGCAGATGGACATCTGCTACACTCTGGAGAGGACGCTGAGCTACGACTTGACTACTGACTTTCTAAGAAAGACAAAAGAAAAACAAAAAATATAAAATAAGCGAAGAGGAAGATTTCAGACATGAGCTGCTCTGAACGATCATCATTTAACACTTGGCTTCTCTGCAACACAGAGCAGATGTTCAGCCATTTTGGATTCACAATTTTCAGTGCAGAGCAAACTTAGTGCTTCAGTGCTCTATTATGGCCAA
>JBAMHT010000006.1:1826064-1838698 GCA_037177075.1 Craterocephalus fluviatilis
CACCCACCCAGCCTCTTTTCTTAAAACGGGTCCCATTCTTTCATAGCAGCCCCCCACACATGCACACACACACAAACACACACACACACGAAGACACACACACACGCAGACACACACACATACACACACACACACACGCAGACACACACGCAGACACATACGCAGACACACGCGCAGACACACACACAGACACACACACAGACACACACACACGCAGACACACACACACAGGTCATGAAGGAGCTGCTGAGCTGGAACCGGATATGTAAAATGAATGTGCGTACCTTTTCTCCCGGGTTCAGGTCTCCCAGAGGAACGTCCGGAAGCAGAGCGGGCGTGGCGTCGTCGCAGACCTCCGAGCCGTCGAACGTCACATGGGTGGTCGGGCCCAGGTTGGCATCCTGGCCTGGAGACACACAAACATACCTGTTACCATGGAGTCGATGTGTGTGTAATAACGTAAGGTTTGGTCGGGCCTACCTGGCTTGAGGCCGGCTGTCAGCTTGACGTCTCTGGCCACGCCCTCCTCCTGCGATTGGACGGTGAGGCGGATGCAGTACATCTCGTTGGTGAGCGCCGGGGGCTGGTGGCTCAGCTGGACGCCGACCTTCGGGACTCTGGAGATGATCCTGGAGAGACAAGCCGGCGTCCGTGATGGAGGAGGAGGAGGAGTGGGGCGGAGTTCTGTGTGACCTACATGGTGCTGTGCTGCACCGTCACGCCGTCCCAGTCCGGCTCCTGGCGAGGCTCCACGCTGCGCCCCCATCGCCGTGACGACCTGCTGGCCTGCAGGGCTTCGTGGGCGGAGGCGGCGTCCCCTCCGGCCCCCCGCCAGCTCAGGAACACACAGCGACCGCCGCCGCTGCCCAGCATCACCTCGATACCCGTCATCTGCATCGACACACACAGGCCACCGTTACATGTTTTTATTCAGAATCAAATAATTCAGAATTAAAATCTTCTCCTTCGGAAATATTAATTCCAAATTAAGGTTTACATTGAAAACACGTTTTCTTTGTTCCACTTTAAATCCAGGGGTTGGGAAGGGCTCTGATTGGTTTGATGGTGGGAGTGACGTGCCCTACCGTACATATGTCTAAAACCTGCTTTGATTCTTTTCATCAACATGAGAAAACGTCGTAATAAGAACCATTTTCGCTTGATTTGGATTCTATGAATCACGTCATGGCAACAGGAAGAGGGAACGAGCATCTGCAGAACGGCTGAAATTAATGCTGAATGAAGTTTTACATGATAGAGGATGAGAGAAGAATTATCCAAACTTGGGAATTAAAAGTGGGATAAACCAGCGTCTTAATCCAGAATTAAGTTTCATTCAGAATTAACTTTTGCATTAATTATTTGTTTACATGCTCATTTTTCACCTGTTTAAAGCGGAATTAACTTTAATTCTGAATTAAATAGGAATTAAACCTCTCATGTAAACGTGGGCAGAGTTAATCACAGCTCCTCCGTCTGCCACACAAACACAGACACACACACACACACAGACACACAGACACACACACACACAGACACAGACACACACACACACACACACACACATCTCACCTCTATCTTCTTCCCAACATCTTCTGTTTTTGCCACAAAGCTGAAGTTGTAGGATTTGGTTTTCCCCGGCAACAGGCTCATCCTGTCCTGGTCTGAAGACTCCACCACACACCACTGGTTGTACTCCTGCACACAGGCAGACACACGCCATCTTCACACATCTGCTTCTCACAATGTTTAAACCGATTCAGGACACAGAGATTTTAGTTTATTTCTCTGTCATGAAAAATCTGTTTGGTTCCTGTTTCCTCAGCTCAGTGAGAGCTTCCATCTGACCAAGAACAATGAAAACAATGAAACATCTCAAAGAAAGCGCCTGATGTGATGACAAACACACAGCTTAAATAAGTGTTTTAACTTAAAAACAACACAGAGTCGTATGGAGGCAGAGACTCTGTGGACCTGCTCACGTTTTAAAACAAAACACCAAAACGCTGTTTTTTTTTCAGGGTTTAACATGAAATACTGTTCACTACCTGGTTACTGAGGCTGACGGCCAGCTTGTTGAAGGAAACGGGATGCGGACAGTCGGCTCGGAGGAAGACCTGCAGCTGGATGGGCTGGTCTACATGGAAACTGGGAGACTGGAATCTGGCCTTGCACTGGACTGATGAAGAAAAATATCACGTTATCACCCATCATTTCCTTCCTTTCAGGTAAACGATGAACATGAACGGGCAGAAAACGAGCGTGAGCAGCTGATGGGCGCGTGTGCACTGACTGAAGGGGATGTAGTCCTGCACTTCGATGCTCAGCTCGTTGGACCCGGCCAGCGCCATGCGGTCGCTCCACAGAGACCGGGCAGCGCTCACAGACGACGGATCACAGTCCGGCTCCGAGTCCGGGACCTCATTCTGCAAACACAATCACATTGCTGCAGACCTGGCTGATGCTGGTGCTAACCCTAAGCTGATCCACAGGACTGGGCCATCTGATACTGGGACCAGTGGAGGACTGGTTCTGCTACTGACCATCAGCACTTTGAAGAGATTCTTCTCAATTCTGGACTTGTGTTCCTCCTTCAGGGTAGAAGCTGGAAGACAAAGTCCACTCTGATAAGGACGTGTGGCATTTTGGTCCACGACAAACATCTTGTGTAACCATGGTTACCTCTGCCCAGCATCTCCATGCAGTAGATGATGTAATCCTTGACACTGGCCATCAGGTAAGCGCAGCGCAGAGCTGTGGTCAGTATGGCCGTCAGCAGACCCCACCATCGCTCTGTGCGGTAGTCGCACATCACATAGTCCAACAGTCTGACACACACACACACACACACACACACACACACACACACACACACACACACACACACACACACACACAGTCTCATTTCCTGCTGATAAAGCATTAGCCAAACCATTTCTCCCAAACACCTACGAGTAGATTTCATTATTTTACACTCGGTGTAGCAGTCTTAATGTTGTGGATGGGGAACTGCAGCTGTCTGCAACATGACTCAGACCCTTCCATTCAACAAAAGGCAGGAGTGTCGTAATTCAAATAACTGAAGTCTGAAGAAAGTAATAATAAAAACACATTTTCTAAGTTATAATTTAGTGAACAAGACAACAAACAAACAGTCCTGGACCAGTGAGAGCTCTACCTGCCAACAAGTCTGATGAGGAGTTACAGAGTGATCGCGTCGTAGGACTGTTCAACAGAATGTTAGCCTATAGGTGATTTGACGTATATTAATTATAAAACTTGTAATGAAGATGTGGTCTATGATGATCAGAGAGCCACTCACACAACTCTCATGTCCAGTTTGCTGAACTTTTTAGCTTGTGCTATAATAATGCTAGCAGCACTGCTATAAGCCAAAGGCAGATTTTAGTGCCTCTTCTTAAGAAAAACCATCACAAACAGATCAGGTACTGTGGTGCTTTTCAGTCATAGGACTGGAAAGAAAACTGACAGTCTTTGTAAAAGTTGTGTCTTCACCAACTTTAGTTAAATTATCAGGAGAAAGGTGTCTTCTGCTCCAGGGCGGTGTGCAGTTTCTCTCACATCAGGCAGAGTTTACATTATGTACTGATGTGTAACACAGATCAGCAGATAAGACACTTGCATCAATAACTGTCCAGCACGGCTAGTCCACATATTCATGCTGCTGTCCGTGTGGGCAGATGTGACCTAATCAGGATTTGCTGTAATGGCGACATCACAAGACGAGCCCACACACACACTCACCTACAGCTACAGTGTGTGTCCTGTAGGTGGCAGCGCAGAGTAAACGAGTGTTTGCTGGTGTTTGGCACAAGTATTCGACATGTCCAGCAGAGCTCCTGGTCTCTTTTCTAACCAACGTAGTTCTGTTCTGCTTCTACGTTTCCCCTCACTCCTCTCGTCAACATTGAGCGTGGACACGGTTTTACCAGTGATGTCAGTCGACTGAGATGTTTAAGCATGATTAATTGCATGAGGATCCTAAGTTAATTGTGATTAATCGCATATTTTAAGAACATCTTTCATCTTTATTTGATCTATTTCATCAGGTTTTCTTACAGGATATTTGTCACAATATAATACTAATGTGAGCTGTTAAGAAGCAAACGTAGATTTTAAACAGACAATTAATCCTGATTTGTTTGCCGTATAATGTTGGAGTTGTCTTTGTGTAAGGTAGACTGTGGGGATTTCTGATTTCCGAGCTGCCTTGGATGCATGGCAGTGCTGCAATACCTCAGTCTGGTCCAGAAAGCCATCATGCAGAACTGTAAAGTAAAACTGTCTATGTAAAAGATCCATTATGGGTCTGATTCTTTCCACATTTCTTGTTGAGATTACACCAATCGTGTTTTAATGTGCGTTAACACACGTAAAAAAGATTTCACGCGGCTAAGAGGAATTAATAATGAATTGACTTTAACAGCCCTGGTTTTTACATGAGCAGTGTCTGACTTACTTGATGGCTTTGGTGTAATCTTTTGCGTGGTAGTACTCCTCTCCCATCTGCACCACTATGGAGGAGACAGGAAATGATCAGGTGGGAGTCAAACAATAAAAAGTGACTAAATGCTAAAACGAAGCCATGATACACACTGAGGTGACTCTTCATTCGAGGACACTTGTACTTCTTAAACTGGGCGACAGCGTTGCTGAGAAGGGCGATGATGAGCTCCTGTGGGGCAGAGTCAGAGAGCAGTGCGTTTCATTTACAGCTCAGAAGCCGAGCAGCTCATCCTGTAACACAGCGAACAAAGAAAGAAAGACGACTTCTTACTGAATGAGGGACATCTTTCTCCTTGATCTGCAGGGCCAGAATCCCAGTCTTCTCCTTCTCTGGATCTGGTGGATCGATACCTGGAGACATAACGCAGAGGTCAAAGTTACCCCAACCCTGTCTTTAATATAATTTCAGTTATAATCAGCAGACAAGCCAAAATGCAGGAAACATGATGCTACAACAAGGTTTGGGTCAGAAAAAAGACAAGGCAAACTTGGTCTGTGCTTCTCTACGTTTGGGTTTGATTTTATCTCATGGTGGTCATCATGACATGAGACTGAGGGTCCAGACCGGCCTGGGGTCATGGTTCTTAACCCAGAGAAGACTCCCTCCAGGTTGGGAATCAGTCTCTGCCTCAATCAGTGGGTTTTAACACAATATAGAATTCATTTTAAAAACTGACTCACATAATGTGTGGTTTTTTGGGTAAATATGGTTCCGGAATAAATTTTTTCAAATATTCTGGGGTTAAAAAAGCAACTAAAAGTCACAAAGAACTGCAATTTAAATCAAATCAGGAGGAAAGCATATGGTCGCAGCCTTAGTAAAGATGCTCTGTAAATAGGTTTAAACAAAAAAAAAAGAAGATTAAAACTGGTTAAAATGTCTCCCAGAAAATGTAAATGAATGGATTTGTAACGGCCAGTAAAAAATATTTGTAAAGGACGTAAACTGACTCGCTGCTCCATGGCACTGTGTGATGCATTTGTGGACGGCTGCAGCACCAATTAACAAACAAGACGACAGCAAACAATTTCAAAACAGAGGACAGTTCTGATACTTTTTTGTCTGTCTATAGATTTATGGTTCTTGTTCTGAGGAGAATAAGTTATTTTACATTAAAGTTTCTTTTGCTTTCATTTTCACACGTCAAGATGAAACTATATTTTGCACAATTCCAGCACACGGCTGATGTATATCAGCTTTTATATGTGTATGTGTGTGTGTGTGTGTGTGTGTGTGTGTGCGAGCATACTCTGGTGTCCTTGTCTCCAGGGTCTCTGGCCATAAAAGTCCAGTCCTCCAGTCTGGGTGTCCAGCGGGTCGGGTGAGGGATAAGTCATTCCAGCCTAGAACAGACGACCAATCAAATGAGCCAATTATCAGAGATCTTATGGCTGCATCAGGGTCAGACCTACCACAAGGTCTGATGAAAACAATACAGAAGATATTTTTATTACAGTAACTGTAGTTCTCATTTGTCCACGAGAGGTTTCATGTTCTCTGTTTACATGTAAAACACTTTCAGGTCAGGAGGACAACTGTTTCTATATTTTCTATCTCTCTGACATCCCAGATGCGACGCTAGTGTTTATGATGAGGCGAGTCAGTTCAGGTGGTCAGGATTACTGCACACAAGTGGAAATATATATATTTAAAATAACTTGTAGATCTGGAAAAGTAAGTCTGATGGGAATACTGGATTTTTCACTTCCAGACACCTGGGATTAAATGTTTGCTGGTTTTATAGATGCATGCTGGTCTGAAAGTTGTGATTAAATGTGTGTGTAAATGTGTCAAATATAAAATGAATGAGTTAAATAAAATTAAGACATAAAATTAATAAAATTTTAAAAGCTCATTAAATCTAATGACACGAGTGATGTCAAAGACATCCACAGCGCTGTAAAATCTATGCCAAAGCTAACATGCTAATTAGGAAGTTTTCTATGTACTGTATTTCTTAAAGTGCTCTTTTTTCCTTTTTGTACTGCTCAGCTGTGGTCAAACCACAGCAAATTGAGTATGCAAACACCAAAAGAAGCCTGCAATGATGCAACGAGGTTGCTGCTTAATGTTCCTACATGGCGTAATGCCAGCCAGCTGTTAATGTCCAGCTCTTCAGGCAGCTAATGTTTGGTTTTGCCACCGAGAGGCAACGTGGGGTTCAGTGTTAACCCTGGGCACTTCAACATGTAGTCATGTTAAAGTGGGAAGCCAGGAATCGCACTACAGACTTTCTGGTTGGCTGATGACTGCTTTCCCTCCTGAGCTACAGCTATCCCATAATTTAAGTAATAATGCTTTTATTGTATTGGTCCGACCCACAGGAGACCAGACTGAGCTGAATGTGGAACCAGGATTACGGTGAGTCTCACACCTCTGGGTTACAGAGACTCTGTGGTAGAAATGTAGCAGTGAAGGCATCTATACAAACTACCGATAACAACCAAACTAAAACTAAACTGTAGGTAAAAGGTTATGTTATGACCTGGCAGAGCTGCTGGGCCAGCTGCTTCCTGTCCTGGCTGTAACAGGCGGCCTGCTGGTAGTAGAAACCAGGGTTCTGGGTCTGGATGGCCGTCAGACCCAACTTTATGGCCTCATCGAACAGCTCGCCGAACGACTGGAACCTGTCAGGGAGCACAGATGGAGAACCAGTATGCTGTTAGCTTCTTTTACCCTGACCATAAAATGGGATGCTGGGAAAATTTTTAAATTAACAAATAAACTGAGCTGACTTTCATTACAGTAACACAACGTTACTCTTAAACACTTCAGGCTGAGTATAAAACTGATTTATTTTGACCAAAAATCCTCTTGGCAAATCATCTGATGAGCTTTTAATGTTGAGAACATCAAATGCAGTTCCTTTTTCCACCACTAGAGCTCTGATTACATTTACATTGTTTCAGGTCATTGAAGTTCCTCAGGTCAGGTCTGGACTTTAACCAGATTATGTCATCACCAGACCATCATCCTCTGTCGCCGTGCTGACAGCTGTTGAAGCTGGTCTGGTTATCCGAGCTTCTCCAACCTACGCTGTGCTGTCACGTTCTTTCTCCTGCAACCTTTCCAGCAAGCCGCACTGGTTCAGTTTTTTCAACTGGTATGTCAGCAACTTTAACATCTAACATGCTGAGCGGGGCCTGGAGAGTCTGAGATGTAGCAGTATGACTGATCTAGCTGGGATGAACCAAAAGCAGTCATGATTGCAGATCTGACAAATAAATCTGTCTCTCTGTGCTTGGAGTGCACAGATTAATCATAGGGATGTGAATCTTCAAGCAACTCGCGATTCAATTCCAATCTGAACTGAATCTTTGGGTGATAAATTGATTCTGTATTGATTCAATAGAATCTTAATTCACATTCAATCCTCTTTTAGTAACAAATGGTGCTGATTAACTCTGTTCCTTTATAAGCCAGAAAAAGCTCTGAGGATTTGTTTCATTAGTTGAAAGAAAACTGATTATTTTAATCAAAAACTGGTTTAAACTTTGTTAACCCTGCAAAGTGAACATGTCTTTGTCACTTAGAAGTAGCTTTGAAAAGTAATCAGCCAGATCATTTTTAAGTCCTTTGAAAAAAATCTATTATTTGAAATTTTGAAACAATTCAGAATCTCGATGAAGAAGAATCTCTGATGAAAACCTTTTTTTTTTGGGTGCCACAAATTAATCGTGTGAACTTCAGAGAGTGACTTGAAATGAGAAACAAAGAAATCCAGCAGCTTTATTTCCTACATTTCCAGTGAAACCAACATGTGTGTGCGTTTAAACGGTGCTTGAATGAGCTGAACATACAGTACAGGTCACATGACATCACATGACACACATTCCCATGAAACCCGACGGGACGGTGTTTGACGGTAACATCTGACTTGTACCGTATGTCTCTTCCGTTGTCTGTGACAGGTACTGACGTAAGCAGTGTGAACTGGTGTGTGTGTGGTTTTGCAGTGTTTAAGTAGAGAGTTTCTCACTGCTTGGACATCCAGGCAGAGTGTTCGAAGGCCAGCTCAGCGCTGCCGATCTTCTTCTTACACAAGTCGATGTGTTTCCTGAACTGAGCGATAGCATCCAGAGGCGTGTTGTGCTGGAAACACAGGCGGCAGATCTGAAAACACACAACACACACACACACACACATAAAGGAGAAAGACCAAACTCTGATGCATTAGCTCTCATTTACCACCCTTTCACTACATCAGAAGACCCATGGGACGTCCCATCCTCATCCTAATCCTCATCCTCATGTTATATGACCGTGTTGGCATTCCAAACTCATCTCTCCTCTTTCAGTAAATCATTCCCTTCCTGTTAAAAGGGAATTTTTCCTCTCCGTCGTCGCCTCTAGCAGGCTCAGCATGGGTTTCCTTAGGTCATTGTTTCTCAAATGGGGGTATACGTAACCCTAGGGGTACTTTGGGACACTCCAAGGGGTACTTGAGAAAATAAAAAAAACCAAAATATTTTCTTTAAAATTTCTGATAATCCTGTGATATAAATCTATTTAGTTTATTCTAGGTATTCAGTTTTAATTCTGTATTTCTATTGTGGTTCTAACACCTTTCCCAGGAATGTAGTTATGTTTCTTTTCTCCTTTTAAAATGAAAGAAACATGAAAGTGTTTCTTTAGGTACAAATTTGAACAAATTAGGTGCTGATGGTCCAGTACTATTTACTCTGCACCGGTTAGGGGGTACTTGGCTCGAAAAGTACTGCACAAGGGGTAAATCGCTGAAACTCCTCTGAGAACCACTGCCTTAGGTTACTTGAATACTTGAATACTGACTGATGACATCAGATGGCTCAAACTGATTGTGAAGGAGCCTGAGATGACATTATTGTGAATTGACACAATAAAAATAAAGTTAAATAGAATCTAATCTCTGAAATTAATCTGAAGGTCAAAGTAACGACGATGCTTGTTGTTATTGTGTTTAAAATCTGTAGCATGCAACATCTTACATTAAAACCATGTTATTACAGTTGTCATGGGCGTTATGAAGTCGTTTCCATCTCTGAGGTCTACTAAAAAACACTGTCGGGTACCTTATAGTTGATAAATCCAGCCATGGTTTTGATCTCCAGCATGTTGGTCTCATGCGATCTGAGCTCATGGACAAGACTGTATGCAGTTCTGTAGTATCTGGAGACACAGAAACACACAGACAACCAGGTGAGAACAAACCAGTCTCCGATGGCTCGGATACCTTCAATATGACTGAAGTCATTAAACGAAAGCAATAACCTCAAGATGAAGGTCTACAGAATCACAAACAGCTGGCCATTACAAAAACAACACAGAGGCAGCAGTCGTCATAGAGACAAAAATGCTCTATCTATCTATCCTCCAATCTGCTGTAAATTACTTTATTTACAGCAAAAAAAAATGTATAGCTTGAAATTTACCATCCTTTCAGGTCTTTAGGGGACAAAAAGCCCTGTCCTCACAGTAACTGTAAAAACATTATTTATCAAGTCTTCAGTGTTAAAGACTGATCTTGAAAAAACATGTAAAATTACTCATTTCGTGTGTATTTTTTAATAAAAACGGGTGCAACCATGTGATCAATTGGTATTTAGAGAACAAATAATTTCAATAGTTACATATTTGGTAGTTTTGATTAAAACTAAAGTTAATTGATCAAGCAGAAAAGTGAAAAACAAAGTAGCTTTCAGAAAAGCTGAGAGATCAGCTTTTTTTAACGTCACAGATGAAAAGCCTAGGGTGGAAGAAGATTTCCAAAAAATGTGACATTCCCAGAGAGGGAGTGTTACCAGGAAATTTAAGGTGCACAGAGAGAGACCAGTTTCACTGTCTGCTAGTCTTTTACTGGATGTTTTGTCCACAAGCCAGGCATGTAAGGGGCGCTCTAACACCGTCAGACATGGAAGGGTTTCAACATGCAGCTTGGGAAAGAAATGGGATTAAAAGGAATCATAAACAGTAAAAACTGGCCTGGAGTTTTAAGGATTAAAGAGAAATGTTGCGCCATCTGCTGTCAAATTAAACCTTAGTGATCATCAGACTTTCCTGCAAGATGATGATCCTATACAGTCACCGAGCTAAGCTCAGTAAAACATCCTGATAGTCATGGAAAGTCCTGGAACGGCCCTCACAGCAAACAGACTGAAATCAGGGTGACACTCTCTGGTAGAAGGAGGGAGTTTTAGCAGAAAACCCATCAAACATCATCGAGCTAGAGGCTCCAACAGGGGAAGAAAAGATTCCCAACTTTTGTGTCTAAATAACTCAGATCCATATTTATTCATAGTTTTTTATGTTAATTCAGTTTTTTTTGCCAGTTATTAATCTTTCCTCTGTCATTATCATGTTTTGTGAGATGGGGGGTTAAACGTTACAGGTTACTTGTGAGTCTCCGACTTACTTCAGAGCGTTCTGGGTGTCCTGTTTCAGCTCACTGAAGAAAGCGATTTTAAACTGGTGTCTGACGAACAGCAGCTGTACAGGAAGAACAAAAACAGGTTCAGAGTGAAGTCTGCAGGAATAAAGAGGGTCTGTTTATTCTCCACCGCTTACCTGGTGTGTTGTCTTGTTCAGGAATTCTTTGTGTGATTTGACACGACGGATCTCTGTGTAGTAATACGTCTGGGCGTGTTCGTAGAAGGCGTTTTCTAACCTTTAGAATCACATCAACAGGAAGTTTGGGTCAGAAAACGACATTTATCCTGTAAATCGGACTGTTCCAGCTTTAGTGGATCTTTCTACCTGATAATGTAGCCCACCAAGTGGTCGGTGTGCGGCAGGACGAAGAGGCTCTTCCCAGACAGATCACAGGCACTGCAAAGAGCCGACGCTCGCTCTGACGCGACCAGGTCCTCTCCTGTGGAGACACAAGGACAAAAGATGATTTAGAAAAGTCAGGCTTGTTTACCAGTCAGTCGGTCTGGTGGAGAAGCTTTTACCGGGAGGCAGAGGGGTTTTCTTCTGGATTAAAACCACGGCCACTTTGGTGTTCCTGCCCTGCAGACTGGTCCTGCAGGTGAACAACGGCACGGTTACAGCACATCAGCACAGCTGAAGTTTGGACTGAATAAACAGAGTCGACGCAGTCATCACCTACCTGACAATCTCCACTTTGGTGGCACATTCAGACTGTTTCTCTTTCCACTGCGGGTCGTCCCAGTCCAGCTCATAGAAGAGAACTACCAAAGCAGGGACCAGGTTCAGATGTTTGTTCATCCAGCCTGTTTTCAGGATGCCTTTAGGAATATACCACTCGTATGATGTTCGCTGGACAGAAAGAAAAAAACATTGAGTTTCAGTCTTGAGATACTGTAAAAAGTAAAATAACTTTTATGGTTAACAACTTATCACATTTCTCTGTCAGCTGCTCACCTTAGTGCGACATTTGGGATACTCATGGTCTCCCGGGAGAACTTTGAAAGAGATGGGGACCCTGTCAGCGCGGCGGTTAGCACAGAAAGCATCCCAGATGGCCCGATGCACAGCGTTGTAGACCACATCCAGACCAGTTAGAGCTACGAAAGCCATGGGCCGGCAGCATAGCTCTGGAGGAAGCTCCCACTGGGAACCGGCCATCTTAAACCTTTAACAGATTCACCTAAAAAACAAAGATAGATCTAAATCTTCTCAAAAGAAAACTGTTGTTTACTGAGTGTTTACTGAGTAAAAATACCCAAGAACAAGAAGGCTGAAGTTTATTCCAAAGAATTCATTTTAATAAACAACTTTCCACAAATAAGTTATATCTCTACACTCTGCATGAAGTAATATCTGATGTTGGTGTGTCATTCAGTTGTATGTGTGTGTGTGTGTGTGTGTGTGTGTGTGTGTGTGTGTATATATATATAGGTTTTCATTAGTATAGAGGTTTTCATATATATGGAGGTTTTCCTCTCCACCATCTCCTCATGTAGCTTGGGGTGGAGGATTGCATCAAAAAGAAGATTTAATGTGAACACAGTAATAATAAACTGGACAAATGTGGATCATAGAATGGATTTAGATTATTACTGTGTGTATAAAAGTGCTTTGAGATTCCTTTATATAAGACTGGACTGAAAACAGTCATGTTTTCCGCAACTTCTGCATGAATCTGAAAAGTATATTTTTAAAATG
>JBAMHT010000006.1:1875906-1887391 GCA_037177075.1 Craterocephalus fluviatilis
GATCATGAATCCAAATATGTAGACACCTTCCATGTCCTCAACAGAAAGCTGGGACAGGCATAGGGGCCATTCCGTAGCCTGCCATGTGCGTCCCGTCCGGACATGTGGGCTCTCCCTTGCCCAGTCTATGAGTAGAAAAAATCTGACCGATTGCATTTAGGGACCAGCCGACCAAATCCATGTTCAAAGAGTTAATTAGGTTAAGGATGGAATTCAGAGATGCTCAGAGGAATGACAGGACAGAGTAGCAGGGTAGTGAAGTGAGGAGCAGAGAGAAAAGGCCGACCAGAAAAAGAAAACAGGATTTATTACTAACAGTACTTTGTAGAAACAACACACAGATGCATAGAGACCAAGACTTTTCTCATCCCAACATCATTCTCCCAAGTCTCACAAACTATGTCTTTCCACTTTCACCCCCATTTCCAGTTCCTCCTGCTATTATTTCCCTCCTATCCTCACTAAAGCAGCTCCAGCTCTGACTCTTGGCTTTAATTCCAGCCTTAGAGGACCATTATTTTTCTTCTTTTCAGACACAGAACCTTCTGCTCCCTGTTCATCTTTGCTCCTGATTAAACACATAACAACATGTAAATGATAAACTAAGATCAAATAAAGAAAATTCTGGCTGTTCATAATGTTTTCTATAAGGACAGATCACTAATTGTAAATATCTTGATAATGTTCTTGTAATTCTTTAAGGAGAAAATGTGGTTTCATTATTTACAGGCTGTTATTTTTCCCCCTGGAGATCAGCTTGTTCAGAATGTGGAACCTGGACTAAAGTCAGTTTAAAGTCACCTTAAAGATAAATTCAGACAAATTCAAGAGGTGCTGCTTTTCATAATATGAAAGACCACATTAACCAGTTAATTTAACCAGTTAATTTATTCATAGCTTTTTTTAACTGAAGGATCTTTGTTTTGATAGCTGTTGCTTTTACCTCACGGAGGGGAAAAATGATTTTAGATCTTAAATAATTTGGGCTCTAATGTCCAAATGCATGCTTACACTGTGATTTTGAACTTTACTCAGACTTTATTCATCCCATTAGGAAAAACTGCTGTGTTGTTTTTGTCTCTTTGTTCAAGGATAATAAAGAATTATTAAACAATTAAAAGAAAACAGAGTATCTGTTCTGTTTGATTCCGTTTATTACAAATACCACAGGATTTATTTATTTATTTATTTACTTATTTATTTGTTTATTTATTTATTCAACCTATTACAAAAACAATCCAAATAATATCTGTCTTCTGTGACTTTGGTAGCGCTGTTAGAGCTTTAGACGTGAACATTCTGCTTTATCAGCTCATCTCTGCAACCATTTAAATATCAGGATGCCTTCAGACCTTTAACCGGCATCACTGAGGAGGAGAAGAGGAGGTGCAGGGGATGGAGGGGAGGAGGTCTATCAGGAGGAGGTGTAATGAGAGGCTGAGGCTCGGCTGCTGAACAATAGCTGCTGTGTGTCGCTGCTTAGCCCGCTGCTCTCCACCTATTTGTCATAATCACAGGCGGTTTTCTCATTAGTGAAAACCATTAGCCCTAAAACCTTATCTGGCCCTTATCAGCCCCACCACCACCGCATCAGCAGGCTCTGCGTCGCCCCGCCTCACATCATAAAAACTTAAAAACACAAAGAGCCGCAGCATGGTACCACAGCGCCGCTGGCCGCGCCGCCATGCTCAGGTATTCCATCAGGAAGTGACTAACAGCCGCTCTAACTGAGCCACTCCTGCAGTGCCAGCACCAGTAACAAAGCACACCCATCCTAATCTGGCTCCATTAGCAGCGTCTGTCCCTCCCCAGTCGCTGGGCTTTGTTCAGCTGTCAGGAAGACCAATGACGTCGCAGCGCTGCTTGATTCATGGCAGCGACCCTAAGATCACATCTGATGGGAGCGCCAGGCCAAACGACCAATCACACTCCCAGAAGCCCATTATAGCCTATTTATCTAGCTGGACATCTAATGGGAGCGCTTCTTTTGCACTGCGACACCGCGATGATATCGCTCAACGCTTGGTTAAGACTTTGACTGTTGGGCCGGGGCTATCTGAGGTGCTGCAGGTTAATAACTGAAATAGCTGTTAACTTCTGAACAGATGAACAGGAATTAGACATGTTTGGGACTGAAGCAGCTTCCTCTGCTCGGAAACAACACGACATGCTCAGAGATCTGTGTAATCATGTCCTCAATCATCTTCTGGAAGCCTGTGGGTCCAACAAATTTAGATCCAATCAGTCCGGGGACTCATGAATGGATGATAGACATTAAGATGATCTGATTATCATTAGGCCAACACGGATAAAGTAGATATATGAAATAGTACTCAGCTGAGTGAGAGGCCTCTTCAGCCATTAGAGCCATGTTTGCAGGATGTGGTTGGAGACGAGACGGAGAGCCGATGGGAGCGATTCTGCAGGTGAGACCTTAAAACGATGAGATGCATTTTAACTCTAACACACACCCCTGAAATCATTCCACCATAATCACCTGCACACACTCGACTGGCTCAGACACTAATCAAAATGAACTAACACACCCATGAGTGATAACAGTGTGTGACAGCAGTAGGTTTGCATGCGGGGTTCATCTCTGGAGATTTCTGCCATGTCGCCGTCTGAAAACAGCTGACAAAGTGTCCAAGAGTTTTCTGCAGCTTTACTAAAGCAAACAAAGCAAAAACAAAACATGGAAACAAACAAGAACTGTTTAATTCCATTCTAACAGTAGAAATGCGACAGCGACTCCTCTCATCAGGAGACTTAGGCCCAATCCTCCCCTCAGTCCTCTCCTCCGTTTTGCTCGTTCATGAGAGACGAAGGCGTGTCTCGATTCTCTTTTGGACCGAGGGGAGGGCCTGAATACCCCTTCCAGCGGAGGGTTTTCCCATGCACACTTCAATGCAAAAGGATTAGGAGGAGCTTTACACTTTCACACAGGAAACAAACATGGTGCCATAAAACTAGTACAAAAAAGTTGCCTTTTCGTAAATAGCAACGTTAAAAATGATCAACTATTGTTAAAAACTTTTTGATAAGGTACATGTTTACCCATGACGGCAAAATGCGCCGTCTGGCCGCCCTACGCATGTTTCAGAAATAAAAGTAGTGATGGCATAATTTGCATAAAGGTTTTCACTGGGGGACATTATATATACTTAAGCTGGAAGTTATGGGTCTTTTTAATGTTGTATTGCAGCTCTGTGTGACGTGTGTGTCTTGTAAACAGCGAGCCATGAGCCGAACGACCTCCTGATACGGTGCAGGTTAGACAGACTGAAAACACGAATGTTTGCCTTCACACACTGTTTAAAGGCGAAGGCGTAGGGCTGAGGGGGAGAGCTGAGTGTCTCTGAATGTCGCGTGGGCGACGTGGCTGTGCCGTTCCGACGGCCTTGCCTTGTCTTCCTGCTGCAGATACAATCATCAGTCTGAGCGTGTGAACAGATGCTATAATCTGCCATGTGTCTGCTGCAGCTGTGACTCCAGAGAAGGAGACAACATGGAGACCGACGAAGCCGTGCTGCTGCGCCGACAAAAACAGATCAACTATGGAAAGAACACGCTGGCCTACGACCGATACATCCAGGAAGTACCAAAGTAGGTTGATCTGAAATAAAAGTCCACAGAGACAAAGTTCTGTCCAGCTAAAAGTGACTGGTTCTGTGTGCAGACACATGCGACAGCCTGGCGTTCACCCAAAGACTCCCAACAAGTTCAGGAAATACAGCCGGCGCTCCTGGGACCAGCAGATCAAGCTGTGGAAGGTCCGGCTGCACGCCTGGGACCCCCCAGCTGGCGACGGCCACGGAAAGTCCGCCGATGATGCGTAAGCAAACAGTGACCTTCAGAAACACCCAGATGTCGTGGCGCTGTTGGTGTAAGAGGATCATGTCTGTGTTCCAGTCTGGAGGAGCTGCAGCTGGGAGAGGTCATGGACATCGAGCTGGACTTCCCGACCTTGGAAGAGTCCCAGGATGCCTTCGGTTCTCTACACGCGCTCTCGGCCGAGGTGAGTTTAACCTGAGCTGTGTGAAGCTTGGCCTGAATGTGACCGGTTCTGAAGTGCTGCTGTGCTGCCTTCCAGGACCAGGACTGTGCCGGTACTCCCAACAAAGTCCAGAGGACGGAGAGCAGAGCAGATCCTGACATGAGGCTGCAGAAACAGCCTGCTGAGTCGCTCATCTGTTGACCCGCGCAGTCCGTGGCGGGACAGGCTGCCACTCCGACGGTCCAGTTCTTCTGAGGTTCAGGCCTTCACACCACCTCCAGCTCAGGGAGTCTTCCTCACAGCAGCTGTTTTAGTCGAGCTTCGTCCAGGACCTGCTGCTCTGATCACGCGTCCTCTTGGACCAGAACTTCCCATTTGTTCATGTTTGTTAGGTCTAAAAGTGAGAGACATTTCTGTGGTTCTGACCCAGTTCCTTCCAGGTGTTTTGGAGGAAGTCAGGTTTTACCAATCTGCAGCCACATTTGAGGAGTTTTCCTTCATCAGCTGCCAGATCTTTTTTTTTTTTTATCTTTCTTTCATGTTGAAGATTTTCAAATAAAATATGTCAAAGCAAAATGTGTTTTATTTCTTTATAACAGAAACTCAGTGATGGGTTTAAAGAACTGGGTTAGAATTGCTCGACCCATAACTGCTCCTCATCCCATCTGTGATGATTGATTTGTTAAAGGGACACCGTGGAACATTTGACCCAAACATCAGCTTAATGTGATTTATAAGGTAAATTTATGGTGTTTTATGCTTGCCTGCACTGCTAGAGGGTCGTCGTCATTGGAACTGTGCAGGAGCGGATCCGTCTCTCATGGGACCATGGGACCTGGAGCGCTCTATAAACACAGGATTCTGCTTTTTGCTACTTTTCATTCTCTGAGCTAAAGTTTGTCATAGCTTATGTTAAAAAAAAAGTGAAAATGCAAGAAACAGGCTGTTTAATTTTGCAACAGTGGCCTGTGGAAAGTTACAGGTTTACCGACCCTAGTAACCAAAAGTTAGATAGTATCCCTTTTAAGTCCTGAACGTCTCGTCTGATGTAAGGTTATGGATTCCTCATTGATCTGACAGCAGCCGAGTTTCAAAAATTACCCATATGCTTTAATAAAAGCGTTTCACTCCATGGAGGACAAATGCCTGGCTTCCTGTCTGTGGTTACCATGGTGAATCCCTGGTATGATTGCTTATTATTGTGAACTCTGGTTAAAGATATTCAGAATTGACTGAATCAACTCAAAGTTAAGCCAGTTTCTTCTAAAACTCGGGTTTAGTTGAACCTCCTTCCTGGACCGGGCCGCTGTTGTTTTGTTGGGACGTTTTGCACGCGCGCATACCTCCAGTCCTGCAGGGGGCGCCGCAGCTCTTCCGGCTACATCAGGACCGGAAGGAGGGTCTTGCAGGTTCAGGTCAGATTGGATCAAACTTACGCCGTGCATGAGGACCTGGTTCTGGACTGGGAGGAACTAACTGAGGACCATGTTTCGGGTTTGTCTGAGAGGAGTTAAAGCCACGGTTCCGGTAAGACCCCGAACCTCCATTTTAGGGTTAGCTGGGTGTCATTCAGTGACCGCGGTCCGGTCCAAGGTGGTACTCTGTCAGCGGGGATTCAGGCCGGTCAGCCCGAACTCAGCTGCCCGCGGTGCCGACACGCAAACCCACCAGTTTGGGTGGTTAGTGTTACCAGCTAACCGGTTAGTTTGGCGGAGTTACCGGAAAGGTCACGGCGGAGCGTCCTCGCGCCGCTGGCCGCTGATTCGACACGGTGTCATAGAAACTGGATCTGGTCCGGTTCTGGCTTGACAGGAGAAACCAGGCCAAGGTTTTGTTCATGAGGAAATGAGAGACACGCTGATCGGGGCTCAGATGTCGCAGTCAGTCAGCATGTTGGTGTGAAGTTGGAGGTTCTGGTTCCTCAGACTCACTAAGATCCAGATGCGTTTTTACTCATGTCTGATGTAAACATGTGAGCTTCTTCAAACCATCAGTCAGAAACTCCTCTGTAGTTTAACCATCTGGACCTCAGAAACAAAGCCCGGTTTACACCGTTAAAAGGGTCCTGGTTCTGATGCACGCGGCTGAAAATATTAATTTTTACTCTGCAGAACTAAACATAAACAGTTATTTAAGCTTATGTGTGACTCAAAGCTGTGTTTTGTTCAAAGAAGCCGCATGGATAACTGGAAGATTTGGATAAAACAGAATCTGAGTAAATTTAGTTTCGACCCTAAGGAGGAAAACAAGGTGATACAGCTTTCAGACCGATATTTCACATGTTTTGTCAGTTTACTTGCTTATTGACAAAACATATATTAAGTCTAGTGATTTAAACTCCCAACAGATGCTGTTTTAACTCAGAGTACAATGTCCTCTCACCTTACATCCTGAATTTTTATTTTAGATCTAGATATAAACTAATCTTCATCACAAGAGGAAGATTGATTGATCGGGAAATAACACGTCTGTTTGAACTCTGAAAAATCTTCTGCCTACATGAGCTACTATGTTAACAGACTGGCTTTGTGGAACAGAAAACCCAGAGTTTCCTCCTACTCAGGGTTAACGTACTACATAACCTGCTCCCTGGAACGGACCCCTGGGAGAATTGATCTGGTCATTTTCGTAGCAGAGGGGCTACTCAGTCTCAGCTACTCTGGTGTTGCTGAAACGAACGACGGGTGAGCTAGAGGGGAAACGATGAGGAGACCCCAAATGGTTTTACAGGTGGAGGCCACAGACCATTTCCCCATCCTCTGCCTTTCTGACTGGGTTTTGGTCATGTTTGCATTTAGCACATACATAAATGATTCGGCCCAGTGTATCGCCTCCGTGCTCCCCACACAGGAGACGCTGAGCCGGCCTCAGAAGAGCAGCAGCCCAGCAGCAAGATCACTAATGAGGTTTCTGTTCTCCGTAGAGGACCTGTGGCAGAACTCCTCTGACTGATCCAAGACTCAGGAGACTCTACTCCACAGGAGAGAGCAGGTAACGCACACTCAGACACACCATTGAGCGACCGATGAAGTCTATGAGCCGCTCTGATGTTTCTATGACTCCGTCTTCATCCCAGCGGCGGTGCAGCTAAAGTTGTGGCGGCCGGCCTGCTGACGGTCAGCGGCGGCGTGGGAGGAACCATCCTCTACGCTAAATGGGACCAGAAGTTCAGGGCGGCTGTGGAGAAAAACGTCCCGTACTCGGACGGCCTCCTGGGTCTCGCTCTGGGACCGGCTCCTCAGGATGCCGGGCTCCCCGTCAGGAAACAGGTGACGATGGGAAAATTCCTCCTCCTGAGCCGATCCTGTGATCTGCTGCAGCCAGATGTGCTGGATGTTCAGTCGAAGTAGCTGGTTTCTGAAATCCACTCCTTACTTTTTACACGAGAGAAGTTCCAGTTGTGGTTTCTTCTGGTTCCATCAGCAAAGAAACCTGCTTTCATCCTGCAGCTTTAGAAATCATTCAACCTCATTGTTACTGTCTTATTGCATTAAGAACAAGCATCCAACAATTAATTTAGTTTGATTTTGATTAAAAATATTCCAGAGACGAGAATAGATCAGATGAAACCAGTAATAATAGCACAATGTTTTCATGGCCGTGCAGACCTGCTTTAGATCCTCAGTCTGACCAGCATATTCCTGAATCCTTTCATGCATTTTTATAATCATCATTTTTGCCGCTTTGCTCAGAAGGAGCTGGTCCAGCCGCCGTCCATGATGGAAAAACAGATGAAGGCGACCAAAGTGAAGTCAGAAGAGAAAGTGAAGGGGAGTCCAGTTGAGGGGTCCAGTCCTGTTCCAGTACAAAGCATTGAGGGTAAGTCTCCAAAATGACTGATTTTTACAGCTATTTTACAGCTAAGTCTCCTCAGTGGGGCGACAGTTTCCCATCAGATCAGAGCGCTGTTCAGTGAAGCTGGATTAAAGGGAAACCTTGCCTGGCCCTTTTAAGACAGTTATGGTTCATCGGTGTGGCTTATTTGAATGCCTGCCGAGTAACTGTGGTACTTTATCTCACAGAAGCAGCTTGCTCCTGGGCAGGCTAACGTTCAAGCTAAGCTTAGATGTGTCTCAAAAATAAAAGTTCCTCTGTGCTCTCACCACTCATGTCCTGGATAATATTAATGATAATTAAAGTTGTGATTGTATCACCACTTTCACTGACCAAAAAAAAAGCTTAATAACAGTGCAACCAAAGAAACACTGTTAAATCTGGAAATATAAATAAAGTTCCCTGTTTTTCTCCATCGCAGCGTTTTTGGTTGTGAATGTAGAGAAACGCTGTATAAAAAGCCCCGGAAGCTGGGGGCTACGGGACTAAATATCCCGTTTCAAACATGTAATGTCTGGTCAGTTATGTAAGTAGAGACAGATGTGGTATCCACAGAAAGCCCAGAATCTCAGCTTAGAGCCATACAAACCATCTCTACGACCCCCAAACCCAGCCAAGGAAACAAACAATTACATAGGCAGGTAAACAGCAGCAGGTAAAGTCAGCAAAGATATGTAAACACAAATTTTGGATCCTTGGGTCCACTTAACGGAATACAATCGGACAAACACTGAAAGCACACATCTCACAGATTGCAAAAATATAAGTTTCCCCTTTTTGTGACCAAGATTCATCGAACATGAATCAAAAGAAGGTTGAATTTCTGCACCACGTTACACATCCTCATCATTTTTGCTACTTTTGCTGCTCCGCCTCCAAAACCACTGGGAGAAAACCGCATTTAGTAAACACTACATTTCTCAGGGTGCTTTGAGACTAGTTTCCTACCAGCAACACAATTCTCTGCCAGGTAACATATGTTTGATTGAATTTAGACATGTGTCAATCATTCTGCATCACTGCTGATGATTGGTGTAAAAAGGATGAATCAGCATAATTCTACTGTAACTTTGTCATTTTTCTCTTAAGCTTTATGGAACTTTTTACAGAAATTGTCAACATGCTGAGTCATGGTTTCCTGGAGGTTTTCATCTACCACAGCAAGTTTTGAAAGCTTTATAAATTATGGGATGCAAAAAATAATTATGTCCTCATAAAAGGATGACTACAATGTCAAAAAGTAATCAAATTAAGTTTAATTAAGTTTAGAGTCTATGTGGACTTCCTGACAACATATTTTAGTATTATGGAATGATAAATATCCCGTCCAAAATAATAAGATATATCAATTTGAATTTAAAAAATAAATAAATAAATAGATAAATAAAGAATGCAAATAACTGTGTAATAATATTTTTGTTAGATCACCTGGACATGTATCAGAATAATTAAACATTGGTTATAAAAAAAAGCCCTGCCTCCCTGTGTTTCCATCCATTTACTTCTTCGGTTGTGGTAAAAGGGAGGCTGGATAAAGGTTAGGACTTGAATTTCTTGTTTGTGTGTTCCTTCATAAAAGTTGGTCTTTAATCAGTAGCAAATGGCCAAGGCTGCACTTGAAACATGTTTTTAGGCCCGAGCACCGAAGGCGGTGCGAAGGCCTATTGAAATGCAAGTGTTTCTCGTTTTTTTTCTTCTCCTTTTTCCCTCTTCCGCCACTTCGTCTGCATTTTTGGGGGCCTGAACATATCTGAAAACTCACCAAAATTTGGCTACCCCCCTCCCCAAAGGAATAAAAAAAATTTTAATTTTTTGGGGTCCCGTGAACGTGCAAGGCTTCCTGCTCGACAGTGCCACCTATAATCGATGCCCCTCCGCTCAGTGTCACGTAGACACACGAAAATTGGTATATAGGTAGAACTCCTCAAGCCGGACAAAAAACCCTCTTGGAGGAACTGTCTAAACCCAACAGGAAGTGTGCTACTAGGGGTCAAACGGCCATTTTGGCGTTTTTGTGCACAATGGAATTTAATCATCTCCTCCTAGGGACATGATCGTACGGCTTCCAAAATTTCACCAGTTGTTCAGTACAAGATTGTGATTAAAAGTTGTGCGAATCGTGAGTTTTCACCAGTGGGCGTGGACGTGGCGGCCCCTCAAAGTTTGATGTTTCGCCATCAAAAAGGAAGTCGGTATAACTTTTACATACAAGCAGGTATCTGCACAAAATTGATCACATAGGATGTCAGTCCCATCCTCAACATGATGACATGTCCAGATTTGATCAACGCCAAAGCCCCGCCCCCTGGCGCCGCCATTGCTGTTTTTTACTGCACGGCTTATAACTCAGGCATCGTTACCAGAAAAATCTTGAAAAATATTCTGTAAACAGTAAACATGTGGGAGATACTTTCCTGCGAAAACTGTGACTTTTCACCAGAGGGTGTGGTCACGGCGGCACGGCGAAGTTCGATGTGACGCCATGACATCATAAATGCCTATAAATCAGTCAAACTTTAACCAATCAGCCTCAAATTTACAGGAATTAATCAGGGTCTGACCCTGAACAGATCCATATCATCATTTCCTGTGATCCCCTTAGCCACGCCCACTTATAACAGGAAGTGTCTTTTTTGACTCTGCACAGTCCTTATTTTTAACCGTTAAGCCTAAAGATCTGAAAATACTTCCAAACATGTCAAACCCATTCATGATAGCACAGAAAAAATCTCAAGTTCCTTTGCAAAACGTAATCGTGGCGAATGTTGGGCCGACACCATGAAACAAGAAGTCCCTGTAACTGACACATGGTAACATCAAATGTCACGAAACTGGAGCAGACATAAGCCCTGAACTGGTTTTTGATTGAATATTTAGAATATTTCAAAAAATGGCTCTCTAGCGCCCCCTGCAAATTTTCATTTTGCTAGCCCCGCCCACTACATGAAGCGATATTGATGAAATTCACACCATTGTTGGAACATGTCAGGACCTGCAAAAAAGTCTCTCGGACCTAAAGTCAACAGGAAGTCGGCCATCTTGGGAAAAGTGCCATTTTGGAGCTAATTTTTGTGCCTTACATTTTAAGTATCTCCTCCTAGGGATTTAATCCTATTGGACTGAAACTTGTTTGGAATCATCAGAAGACCCTTGTGAGCAAAGGTTGTAAAAAGAATTTTCCTAAGGTAAAGGGTGTGGCCATGGCGCCCTCTACATGTGGAACTAGCACTTTCTCACCAAAAGTCAGTTATTTGCATATTTTACCCCCACTACATTTACCAACATGGATTAAATTCACTACATGCACGCAGAAGGCTACAACAAGCAAAAAAGTCTCTTGGACCTGTAATCTAAAGTCAACAGGAGGTCTGTCATCTTGAGACGCAGAACATTTTTGGTCCTTACTTTTGCCTTTTTTGTGCATTTTTGTGCCTTTTTACTATCTCCTCCTAGGGATTTAGTCCTGTTGGGCTGAAACTTGTTTGGGATCATCATGAGACCCTTGTGATCAAAAGTTATCAAAATGATTTTCCAAAGTTAAAGGGTGTGGCTGCAACACCCTCCTTTGGTGGGTTTGGATGGAGGTTTTCCTTCCTGGTTCTGGTCCTGATGGAGGTTTTCCTTCCTGGTTCTGGTCCTGATGGAGGTTTTCCT
>JBAMHT010000006.1:2178629-2190028 GCA_037177075.1 Craterocephalus fluviatilis
CAACCAACCCCAGCTGATGTACATGTGATCTGAGAAGGTCATCCTGGTCATCAGATACCCTTTGGATGATGGACCCATGTCTGCTGTGGTCAAGCTTTTCAAACTACTGGGTTTCTAACTTGTTGCAAGCTAAACATTCACATGTCCGAAATGTGGGGAGTCAGGAGAAAAAACCTCTGTGAAACTCTCTTTATCAGATGGACATAATGTCAAATCACATGTATCCAGGATGACTTCCTAAGGACATAATAATGTTAATAAGTTTTCAAAACATCTCCATGGAACTCATTCTACATTGTGGACTAATTACTTTGATTCAACTCATAAAATGAACCTTTATTTAACCTGCTAGTCATGTACCAACAATGTAGCAGAAGCTGTCAATTCAAACAAAGAAAATTTGTGTAAACTGTGTAAAATGTGAATTTTATTATTGCAAAGCAGTTAAAATCTGTTATGATGTATTTAACACATTTATTCTGTTTAACAGTCTTTAACATGTTAAGAAGCATATTTAGACTGTATATTCATGTATTTCTTAAAGATGTAAACTAATGGGTAATAAATTTAAAAGAAAAGAACATATCTGTCTCTTTTCTGGATAGGGAATGCATTTTTCTTCCTTTTTTCTTTTACTGTAAACAGAAATGCACATTTTTACACGTTTGTGTCAAAGTAACACATTTTTTGTGTTATTCTGATTAACACAAAAGACGTACTGAACACATTAGTTGTGTAAAGTTTAACACAACATGTGTTGTCCCTAATCTGATGCAGCACGTGTTAAAATTTAACAAATCTTTTGATATTTTTAACACATCTTTTCTAAAAGTGTAATAATAGGTTCTATTTTTGGACCATATTGTGCAGCATTACATGTTAGGAAAAGTCTTGCTTTTCCTGATATTTCATCCTTTCCTCGGGACCCAGCTGGTCATCCTGAACCCTTCCTCTAGTGTTACCATCAACAGACTTCTCCTTTCTGATAATGCTGGTGGCACTCAGATTCAATGCAAGTTCTCAAATGACTCTTAGAATTCCCCCTAGTACATTTTACATCTATTCCCACCTGAATGGTCTCAAACTTTTTTCTTCCTTAGAAATGGTGAATATTGTTTGAGCTGAGTTTTAGCTGGAGACACATTGAGCTGTCAGGATCAGATCTCAGCTCCATTGTTCCTCTGGTTCTGCAGGCATGATTGACAAACATCTAGTCTATTGATCTATTATTAAACATGTTTAGTTTTCTTAGCCCTTAAACTCAGAAAGTGTTTCCAAGTCTTTTATTTGGGGCTGAATATTCAACCCAGCTTGTTTTATTTTGTGAAAAGGTAAACTCTGGAAAAGAGCAGCATTTGTCATTAACAGCTTGTATATTGAAGCAGAAGATGAACAATTGATTTGAGCCTGAAAGAAGTCGTGTCCTTGAAACAATCAGAGCGACGGCAGCTTCACGTTCTGCTGGTTTTGTTTGTTCATCGATTCAGCCGACCAATCCCAGCAGAGCCAGGGGAGATTTCAGGAAGCATCCTTGGAGATGATGAGCATTTATTTATTTATTCATCCTATCACTTCCAGCTCTTCTCCTTCCTCCTCTTGTGCTTCTTCTTCTGCCTTTTAAAAACGTCTCTGAGGGAAAATAAAAAGCCTCGAACCAGCAGATGTTTGGAAGGATGAAGACGATGACCTTCAGAAGAACGTTTCAAAACACTCCAGCTTCAGGTTGGATTCACATTAAACTGTCCAAAGTTGGCTTTCCAACCTTTGACTTTTTATTTCTGCAGATTTCCATCAGTCTGGGTTGGTATTGATGTCAGAGGAAAATGAGAGTAATGTTTTCATTTGATTCTTACCTTCAGGCTTAAGATAGATAACAAGAACAAGAATTAGAAAGAATATTTAAACCCGATCTAAAACAACCAGAGCAAAACAATGTATCCTTAACTCGCCATCAGAGCTAAACATTATAGGTTAATTTATCAGCTTGACAAGAACTTCTGTTTTCAACCCACTGATGAAGCACAAACAAAAATTATTATGTAAGCAAATGTTTTAATAAATTGATCAACTAAACAGTTGTTAAAGTATTCAAAATGTAAAAAATAAAGTACATGAAAAACAAATTAAAAAATAATAAACAAATATATAAAAATTGACTATGGCCTATAAATAAACAATAATTTCATTAAGAACTGATATTTCTAAATCATTATGTCATTTTGACTACATTGCTTTTAGAAATCTGATATATCCTTGGTGGAATGATTTGATTATAAATTTCTAAATATTAAATAAAGCTTATAACGTTAGACCCAAACAGATAGATAGTGATTTAAAAAATGCATGGGATCATTCAACATTTTCTCTAAGTATAATCAAACAGTCACTTAAAACTGGAGTTTGAGAGTGTAGAGAAAATATTGTCTCAGTCAGGAGCTCAGATCTGTTACTCAAACACCTTTTTCACCTGCCTCTGGAAACTTTTCCTCAGCTGTTATTTATTTTACTTATTTGTTCAGGTTCTTATTGTTATGCAGTAGAACACGAAGCCACATGATAACTGATGAAAACCTTTAGAAAAACCCTGACCTCTGGAACCAGCTAGTCCACCAAACAAAAATACATGAATCAACCCATGTGCTGCATTACCAGATTCTTTATTCTGATGGTCTTCACTGACCCCACCCTCAGACATAAACTCTGTTCTGATTGGTCTCCTTCAGTGACTCTGCCTACCATCAGCTCTGCTGACATCTACAGTATAATTTGGGACGATATTTCATTGGCTGCAGAGTTTGTCCCTCCCCTGAGAGTAGGATGAGTCATCAAGAAAGTCCTGCTGGTTCAGAAAGTAGAAAGCGAGGCAGAGCCTTCAGTCATCAGAGTCCTCTGTGTGGAACCCAGTTTGAATCCCAGTTTGGTTTCAGGAAACAGACACCCCTTCAGATTAGATCCAGGCAGGTGATACAGATCCTGGATAAGTGCGCACATGTAGCTTCTGCAATAGACCATAGAGATCACAGAAACACTGATCTCCAGCTAAAAAAGAAGAAGGGAAATTCCGGCATGTTTTTAAAATAAAGAGAGAAAAGTGGCAAATTATTACTCCATCACGTCTTTTTATATCATACGTTTTTTTATGAGATTGCTGGTAAGAGACATTAATTACAGAACAAGTGTTAACAGTAGTCTTGGGGGTGGAAACGACAGAAAGGGTGAATGTAAACGGGACAGAAGGAGAGAGCCGAAGGAGAGGATAGGAAGACAGTGTAGAGCAGTGAGCGGGGAAATTATTGTTTTCCATTGGTGGAGACTGCTGACTGGAAAGGCCCATTTATGCTCCCTGACGGACGTAAAAAGGGGCGTCCGTTCCAAGCGTCTTCATGCGTCGCTGCCTTCATGCTTCCATGCGTTGTTTCTGTTGCCACCGCTAACCTCCGCTGAGCTGCAGTGCTGAGTTAATTATAAACTCTGCGATACAACGTCAGTTTCAGACGCCGGTTGGCGGCACTATCACGCTGCTATTAAGTTGTTTCTAACCACCAACACACCCTGAACACTTGTAGAACTTTGTTTCAAAAGCATGTGCAATTTCTAATGTTTTTTTTCGCCATCTTCATTCTTCTTTTATGGTTTTCTTCTTCCTGTTTATCTATTTATTCTTTCCTGGTTTTTTTCTGCTCCACTATGCTCAACACTGACCCCAGTGTTTCCGGTGGTATTACTCCGTCTTCTGGGTCGAGTGACGGATGCGCAAGGAGCCTGAATTTGCACCAAAAACGCACAGAATTGACGCAGAAGATTGACAAAACTTTGCGTGCATCTGCGTATCTGTCATCTGCGTCGAGCATAAATGGGCCTTAATATGGGATGAAATTAAATAAATCCTGAAACTTAGCCTGGTCTGGAGTTGGCTACCTCCACAGAATACGTCTCCATGGTAACTTGTGCCATCACGTATCCTACTTTCCCTATCCTGCGGTGTGCAAATGGATCACGGAGAAGTTGATCTGGGCCCCAGGCTTCCTGGCTTGGAGATGTGCTGCTTGTTGGCCCCTCTTTCCCGTCTTCTCCACCCCCAACTGATCCAGGTAGATGGCCGTCCTTACTTCTTCTGGTTTTGATGGAGGGTTTCCTCTGCATTGTCTCCTCCTGCAGCTCAGGATGGAAGACTGAATCTCAGATTTGATTTTGATTACCTAGCTGTGTAATTATTTAATTAAATGGCTTTATTATGTATTATAATTGGACAAGAATTAATTGGACTGTCTTTAAAAGTGTTTTGAGATACTTTGCCACCACTGTTTCTCCGTTTTGTCTTTTTGTGTTTTAATGCAGCAAATGCTTCATGTGCATGTTCGGATGGTTCAGAAAACTTGTTTGGGTTTCAGTCCAAGACTGCAGCTCATATTTAGAATGATTTTAATCCCATACAAGTTAAAATGAAGTGTTTGGTGGAATTTCCTCTGTTCTTTTTGTGTTTTTTACTTTTTCCTTCTTTAGAACAAATATTTAAAACTCTTCAGCTGAACCATATCTTTGTTGCAGTTTCTGATGAGTTTGGAGGACATTTGTAATTTTGTCCTGAATGTTGTCTAAAGTAAATAAAGTCATCTAATTGGATCTGGCAAATCTTCTCTGTCTCTAATTTAACAGAGCGGGTTGTCATTAAATCGCTGAGACTCTCGTCCTGTTCAAGCTTTTTTTCCACTGCACAATTTATCTTTTTGGCTGCTTTAAGCCTCCAATTTGTTATGAGTTATTGGGCTGTTCCCCATTATTCCCCTGTGATTGAGCAGGAAGTATTCGGGACATGATTTATAGATGTTAATTGTGGTGTTCAGAAATTCACAATGGAGAGGAGAAGAAGGAGGAGGAGGAGAGGAGGAAGAAGTGAGCAGCACATCTGGAGAAGTCATCATAGCTGAAGCCAAGTTTCTGCTCATGGGAGGGAAGTAAAAGCAGAGCTGAATGTGAACTAAGCTGCACCCTGGAGACTACAAAATATTTTCCCCTGTCAGCTCGGCGCTGGGCCCCTTTAGCTCGGCCCCGGGCCCCACAAATCCCAGATGAGCCGGCCTCTGGTGAACCCTGGCCCACATTGTGGTTGCTCTGCTGGAGCACCGAGCGCTCTGCCCAAACAAGACATTGTGGTATTTGATATTAAAGCAGCATCAGGCAGGACATCCATCACAGTGAGGAGGAGAGGTGGGGGATCAGGATGGGAAAACAATATGTGTCTTTTCCTAAAGTGGATCCCACCTGCAGGTTCGGGGTAAGGAACCGTCACTCCCATCGAGACACAGCTCAGGAGGAGTTCATGAAAACTAGCTGAAGTTAGTCCAGAGAAGCTAATGACCCCCCCCTCCCTCCCTCCTCCTCCTCCTCCTCCTCCTCCTCACCCCTTGCTCACCCGCTCTGACTCTATCAGAAGTCCATCAATAACTTCACATGTGTCCAGCGCGGTGCTGACACACTCAGGGAGGATCGCTCTGCACCATGACGGCAGCGTTTTAAAAAAAACCTGCAACATGCTCAAACTGTTTGCAGCGCAAGGACTTTCCAAGATTTTCCAGGATCCTCTACGACACTTGTTAAATAAAAGACACCCTAATTCACAATGACATAATAACTCTAAAATAAATCAAACTGACCTTTTAGTTTACTAGCAGCTCTTTGTTTTAATGAGCAGTTGCATTCACTGACCTCAAGAGAAAATCAGACTCTTCAGCTACAACAAACTACTGAATGTTCTTTTTTCTTTTTCTCCCTTGTTTTCTTGTTGGTGTTCATCACGTCGTGACGTCAGAAAAAGTTAAATATGAATCTAACAATCTAAATGTTTCAGTCTGACAGAAGTTCATGTGACCATCTAACATCTTGAAACACAACTTTCCGTATTCTTTAATCTGTGTTAAAGGGACTATACCCGATTTCACGTCCGGCTAGTTTTGGCATGGCGCTCTTTCTCTGCCAAGTTAATTTCCGGAACGTCCAGACTCCGATCAGCCAGTAATAGCGTTCCCATAGTGATCTGGTATTAAGTTACGAAAAATAAACCACTTAGCCGAGAAAAAGCGTCACACAAAAGAAAAAAAAACTAGCCGCTATTGCTAACTAAGCTAGCCGGCCATGAAATCGGGTATAGTCCCTTTAAAGTCTGCAAGAATAGTAATTAAAGGAGTAGTTACTGTTTTTACAGTTCCCATGAAATTGATTGTTATCATATAACATATTATATGTGTGTCATTATGCAACAAAATATCATTTTCTCTCAGGGGATTAATAGAGTGTTTTTCACTTCACATCCTGGTTCTGTAGAAGCTTTTCTTTCTTTTTAAAAGGATTTTCCCCCTTTCCTCTGCCCTCTCATGTAGCGCAGGATTAAACTGAAAATAATATTTGATGTGATGTGATATGTGTTTGTTTCCTTGGTGTTCATTAAATTAATTGTGTGTACAACTATAATGAACTGGATTAACTAGTTCAATTTCTCTGTAAGAACCCTGAGATGAAATAATGAACAAATTGTGACCATGTTATTTTAAATACTATTAGTATTCGAATTGTTTTTTTTATTTTTTATTTTTTTTATGTTTTTTTAAACTCTTTTTAACTACACTGGATCCCCAGTACCTCTGAGCACTGTCACTTACATTGTCGACAATTTCTAGTGACGGTAATATGTACACTAACTGCGTTGGATACATTGTGATGGATAGTTGAAACTTTAAATGATCTACTGACATTTTCCAGGCATTTATATCCTGTCCAGGAGGTTTACAATCCAGCCACAAACTTCAGTGTTTATTCAAACACTTTATATGGTATATCTAAAATAGTGATCCATGTTAACATCATTACTGTACTTATCTTTTTCTCATAATTTAAAAACCCACTTATGGTTAAAGTTTTGACCAATTAGACAGCTTAAATTTGACAGTATTGTCCAATCAAGCAACGCCAACGATCAACAAGTGAAAAGAAAGTTGTGAGTATACAGTAGGAAGTAAATTGAAGCATGACTACATTTTATAAATACAGTATATTTTTTCTACTGAAAACCAGCCAAGCCTTGATAGAATGATGTGCAGATGAGAAAAGGGTTGGTCCCTGTTGATCTGTGTATTATTTCTACAAATTAATGTTAGTAATAAATTCAGTTTTGTTGTTTTCATTGGTCTTTATGGTGCAATGTCTTCATTTTACATCTTTTTAGCCTTAATATCTGACAAGTGAAGCTCTCATGAAAAAATGATGTCTGGATGTTGACTGGGATTAAAGGACTAAACTTCTACAAGACATTTTGCATGCTTGAATTTTGACAGGTGATTTCAAATCAGTTTAAATTGTTGATGGATATCACTTATTTGCAAACAGTTTGTTTTATATCTTAATTTTGTTTCCAAGTATTTAATCGCAGTTTGTTTTTCTAGAAAAAAATGTTGATGACTCATCCTGCACTTGGGGATGTGTACTAACTATGCATCCATGAAAATGGCTTCTGAATAAATACAAATAGATAAATAATAAAATTTAGTTTTCTGGTCGGAAAAATGTGATGGGTGTAACTAGTGTCTTGGAGAAAAAGTTTGGTGAGAGTCTCCGTACCTTGGTGCTTGGGTTTAGACTATTTTATTGGATACAGATTTTGGATTATGGACACTGGATCATCTGGTGACAGCTTGGTTTGAACACTGCCTGGATTAATAATTCTGATTCTTGGAATATGGACTGAAAGAATGGAGCTTAGCAGCTGGTTGACCATGTAGCTAACTTGCATCACCTAGCAGCATGGGTCTGAAGAAGGTACTGACTGACGAGGAGGGTGAGGAAATTAACAAGTCTTGTCAGCGGAGATTTCTGTTGTAAAGCTTCAGCAGAAGTCCATCATGGATCTGGTGGAGGAGGTGAAGGCACTCCAGATCCAGAAGGGCGAGAAGGATCGACATCTGGTGTACCTTAAGGGTTGGGTGGAGGAACTCCAGCAGTACAGCCGGATTAATGACTTGATTGTGACAGGGCTCCAGATCAAACCATGGTCATACGCTCGGGCGGAGTGGAGCCCGGTGAGCAGGATGCAAACTCCGTAGAGCAACAGGTGGCATCCTTCCTACAATCCAGGGTGACTGAAATGGGAACATCATTGAGGCATGCCACCCCCACCTCGGAGTGGTGACAGTGACAGAAGAGCAGTAATAATTTAAATAAAATAATTTGAAAAGAAAATAGAATGTATTGAATGATGTAATTAAAAACAATAAATGTAAACAAATGGATTATCCTGAATATTTTATTGAAAATGACAGTAAAATCTGTGAAGACACTGTTATGGCTGAAAATTTTAACAAATTCTTTGTAAATGTTGAACCCAACCTTGCAAAGGTAATAACTGATTAAGGCAAAACTGGTGATAATATGGAATTGTTGATGGAAAGGAATACAAATTCAATGTTCATTAGAGCTGTGGACACAATAATTTCTCCTCAGGGGGATTAATAAAGTATTTATCTATCTATCTGGAAGAGAGAGAGATACTGGATATTGTTAATAAATGTAAGGGTAAAAAGTCCACAGATTTTAATGACATAGACATGATGATAGTGAAACATGTGATTGATGTAATTGTGAAACCATTAACATTTATCTATAATTTATCATTCTGTACTGGGTTGTTTCCAAACAAAATGAAAATAGCCAAGGCCATTCCATTGTTCAAGAGAGGTAACTAACATCTCTACAGCGACTATAGACCTGTTTCCTTACTTCCACAATTCTCTAAAATATTTGAAAAACTTTTTTGTAAAGGATTGGAAACATTTATTGAAAAACATAAATTACTTTTTGGTAGCCAGTACGGGTTCAGATCCATTAGGTCATCTTCATTGGCATTAATAGAAGCTATAGAAGAAATTACAAATGCTCTTGAACAGAAGAAATATACAGTTGGAATATTCATTGATATTAAGAAGGCATTTGATACAATTAATTGTAGTATATTGATAAAGAAACTGGAGAGGTATGGGATAAGAGGGATTGTAATGGAATGGATTAAAAACTATCTCCAACCGGGCCCGGATATAGGCATGGGCAAGGAGGGGCAATGCCCCCCCAAACGCGATGGCAGGAAAAAAATTCAAAAATGTAAAAAATATTTGAATGTGAATGGTCAGAGCGCTCTGCGCTCTCCGTCCCTCCACCAAATTAGCTACTGATTGGTAGATGCATCGAGAGGGCGTGGCCGCTCGCTTCACTTGCTTGCGTTTGGTAAACTGAGCTTGAGTTTCACATCTCACTCGCAGCAGAGCAGACCCGCTTCTAACAGCAGAGCTTTGAGTTTTCTTCCGTCGTCTCTCACTGAAATTATTTGGTTATTCGTCTTTAAACGAGGTCCTGTTCTCTGAGAGAACTTCTCTCCTTGTCTGAATTTGGACCGAGTGACGACGAATCAACCATGCATAGATTTCTGGTTGCTAAAGCTAGCACTGAGAGTCGCAGCGAAGCTGCCAGTGGCAGTGCCGCGGCAGCAGCAGCGACTAAATCATTACCCGACAGCTCGTCGGGTGGTGCAGCCCCTCGAGTCACCACAAATACAAGTTCCTCTGGTTGCACAAGCACCATAACCCCCGCTGTCTCAGTTCTTCCAAGCCCAGCCGCGGCCGCGGCTGTTGTCGATGGCTTGAACACCACAGCACCGTCACAACCCGTAGCACTGGTTTTTCCCAAGCGCAATTTTGGGAAGAATACACGCTCATTCTGCCCAGGTTGGTATCGTGGGAGACCATGGCTTGAATATTCAGCAAAGCTTGATGCGTGCTTTTGTTTCCCATGTCGTAAATTTGGGGGGCAAAATGATAGAGATCTGGTTTTCACCAAACAAGGATTTAATAATTGGAAAACGGCATTGGAAAAGGACAAGGGACTCACAAAGCACGCATCAAGTCAATGCCACATAAAAAACGCAAAAGCCTGGTCTGAAATGTCCCAAAGAGAAGCCACAGGGGAAACCATTGCTAATTTAATAGGGCCCACACAAATGGAAAAAAACAGATATTACATCAAAACAATTGGAGAAGTAGTTCAGTTCCTAGCAGTTAATGAACTTCCACTACGTGGCACTGTGGAAAGCCCAAATGATGGGGATTTCTCTGCAGGACTGTTCTTAAAAATGATTGACTACACACTGGCAAAGGACCCCAAATTTAATGAAATAAACAAACACATCCCACCAAATGCAAAATACACCTCTCACAACATACAGAACGAAATTATTGAAACACTGGCCAAAATGGTACTAAATAAGATAAAAGATAATTATGACAAAGCAGATTATCCTGGGTTTTGCATTAAAAGCGATGGAACCAGGGACAGATGCAATGTGGAGAATCTGTCAGTCATGGTTAGGTTTGTCTGTAAAGGCATTCCAGAGGAACACCTGATTGGTCTGCTTGACCTCAGTCAG
This sequence comes from Craterocephalus fluviatilis, assembly GCA_037177075.1. Lineage (NCBI taxonomy): Eukaryota > Metazoa > Chordata > Actinopteri > Atheriniformes > Atherinidae > Craterocephalus > Craterocephalus fluviatilis. Next base: position 2,189,092 of record JBAMHT010000006.1, read on the forward strand.
TTAAATGCTGAATTTATTACCACCCAAATTCTTGAGCATCTCTCTGACTCAGGCTATAATGCAGAGGAAATTATCAGTCAGTGCTATGATGGAGCTTCTGTCATGAGTGGGGTCAGGGGTGGGGTTCAGGCCCTTCTGCAAAAGAAGGTAGGGAAGGATATTCCTTATATCCACTGCTATAACCACCAGCTGCACTTGGCAGTGGTTCATGCAATGCAAGCAGAGCCTTGTGCAAAAACCTTTTTTGATCTGTCAGGATCACTGCACTCTTTTTTTCACCGTCATTATGTGTCACAGAACTATGATGTTCCCTCCCTTAAACGACTGTTGGAGATCAGATGGACAAGTCACCATGATGTGACCAAGTGCCTCGTTGAGAACCAGGATGCTATTATGAGTATCCTGTCAGAGGTTACAGAGGACAAAGCCACTGCTGTTGATATCTGCATGGAGGCATCAGGGCTATTGATGATGTTAAGGAGGCATCATTTCTTTGAAATAGGAAAATTCCTCCTAAAAGTTTTGGGTTCCTTGAAGTCTGCAAATGCAATGCTGCAGGCTCATTCTGTTGACCTGTGTTGTGCCTCAGAAGTAGTCAGTGCATCTCTGCAGGCTCTGAAGCAGATGAGAGATGAGGAGAGTGAGGCGTTAACCAGCACACCTGCACCACCTGCTAAAAGAAAGAGAACAATGAGCTCACAGCTCACGGGTAGTGTTGTTACATCCACTGTAGGCCATGCAGAGGACTCCACGACTCCTAGCCAGGCTCTGAAGAGAGCTCTTCTCAACATCTTGGACACAGCCATTGTAGAGATGGAGACAAGATTCTCCGAAAGCAATCTTGATCTCATGAAAGCAATCAACTGCCTTCAACCTCAATCTCCCTCTTTTCTGGATGTTGCCACGTTAAGTCCTCTGCAGAAAATGGCAGGAAGTG
>JBAMHT010000006.1:2343581-2357266 GCA_037177075.1 Craterocephalus fluviatilis
TCTGTATGTAGGTGTGTGTGTGTGTGTGTGTGTGTGTGTGTGTGTCTGTGTGTTTGTGCGGTAACAGGTGATAAACACCAACAATATCTCTGAGGAATAAATCTGGTGTTTTTTTTCTTTCTTCTTATTAAAGGAACAGTTCTCAGTCTGACATGTTCAGCAGCTTCATTCAGTCTGACCTAGGAATGCGCACAACCGGTTAACTAATCATCGAGTTGACTAACGGATTAGTTGAAACAGCACAAAGTCGGCTCTTTCTATTTAGAGGAAAATTGTGTTTTACTGCAGAGATGTGGAACTGTTTACAGCACTGTTAAAACAGGGATGTGGCCCCTTCATGTGTGAGTTACAGAGAGGCAACATCAGACACAGCGGAGCATGTGCTCGCTGCAGGATAAATCTCCACGCGATGTACAGATTTCTGGTCTTTCCCAGCACCTCGACGAGCTGTTCCTTCAAATTGAAACTTATTAAATGTTCCGCATCAGCAGAAAAGTAGAAAATACAACATTCTACTTCATTTTTCTAAAACTTTTCACAATTAACCTTCAAATGTTAGAATATTATAATATTCACACAATATATATTGGTCCGTATTGGTCTTCTGGTTACAGCAGAGCCCCGTGTCTGCTTCAGCGCTGCTGGTAAAAGAGAAGGAAGCTAACCATGGATCTAACCGTAGCGTCACCCTGGAGAAATTAACCAGCTCACTTTGGAAGTGGCAACTGTTTCTAACAGACTTTTTTAATGATAGTAAAAAGACAGATCAGAGCCACACGTTACTAAACTGCCACAAACAAACTGTGCTTCAGGATAAAAAAACTTAAATGGTAAGACGATGGACAACAGCTGGTTTTGTTGTAGCTTAACAATCTTGTAGGTGTGGTTAAGCAGTGCCCCTCCAGGAAAGAGGTTATAATAATTATCATCATTTTGCACATCCTATTTACACAGTCATATTTACATATTCATAATTAATAGCTATTCTTGTTGTATGTGTATATTTTGCAAGTAAATATTTATTTATCATGCATATATTACAACTATACCTAAACTATATATCCCATATCACACATCATATCTGTATGTAAGGCTAAAGTATCACTATTATTATTACTGTCATTATACACTATTGCTGCTACCATAAGTACCACATACTGTTATTATATTCTGTTTATTACTGGTATATACTGTTATTATGTACTGTTACTATCAGTGACATTACCACCATACCATCAATAGTATATCATCATCTTGCCACTGCACTTTATCTGCTAATCCACTCTGTATTCATATTTTATTTATTTCTATTTTAATCCCACTCTGTGTTTATATTGTATATTTCAATTCTATTTTCATTCCTAGTTTATGCCACATTGTGTGATATTGTATCTCTATGGACTACTGTGACAACTAAATTTCCCATCGTGGATAAATAAAGTTCTCTCTCTCTCTCTCTCTCTCTCTCTCTTGATGCGGGCACCCCAGGTTTGAACCTCAGCTTCTCTCCCTGATCTTTCTCATCTACCTGCAACATATAGAAGCCAGTGGAGTCCAAAGAATGTTAAAAACTAAATAATGAAACCCACATGTGTGTGGAGCAAACATATTTTACTTTCAAAACTTTACAAGCACTTTACAATTGTCCTTTGTGGATAAAGTAATTTTTATTTCATTATTGACGGCATGGCAATTAATCCATTATAACTGGCCTGACCAGTCAACTACTATCTGAACACAGAAACACTGTCACTTTTTCGGGCCATGTTCCCATAGAGACGAGTGCAGGGTTATCTGCTAAAGTTATGTTTCGTCCACAAGGCAACAGCCTTCTGGGAGCCTGAAAATGTGAATCCATTAGCCTGAACCAATCTGAAAGCACCACTGTTTCGTGTCCATGTGTACAAATGGTCACACCTGAAACCCAACCATTGCTCCAACCATGGAGGATTGCAATGCTGCGTTCACACAGCAAAAGCTGCTTAGTGGGGATGCCAGGACTACATTATTTCACAATTAATCATGGAATTAAATGCTTTGATTAATCATAAAAATCCCTCACAAAAATCATCACCTTACAGAAAAGATTATGTCCAAACCAGATCAGCACATCTTCCACATGGGACGAAAACAAAGCTGCATCCGCGCGTTGCTGCTTGGCTGCATGGCTGCATGGCTGCTTTGTTTTCATTCTTGGTGAGTTGCAGAAGAGAGTTAGAGTGTGAAGATGTGTGAAGAGTTATTTCTTCCAAACAAACGGATTAGTTATCCATACTAGACTCTTTTTTTGGGTAATACAAACAAAACAAAGTTCATAAACTCTTCATGTTCGGAGATGGTGTCTCTAAAAGCTCTGGATGACTTTGTCTTGAGACTCAGGAATTCATCGTGTTTCTATTCTCATTAAAGCTAAATTTCCAAACTGTGAAGTAAAAACACAAACTTTGAGGTCCGTGTGTGCAGACGTGACGCTGCGTATTAGTTTGTGGTTGTTTGGAGGTGTGTGTGTGAAGGCTTCATCTTCACATGAAGCTGAACCATCAGATTCCACCTGAAACATCCAGCTGTTTCTTAAAGATTTCCACAGAGTTCACAGATCACATCTGTGTGAATGAGTGGACTACAGCGTCTGAAAATGGAGCTGTGTAAAATGAAACGGGGCATGTAAATGTGATTTAGTGCCAGCGACCATCATCACGAATCGCTGCTTTTTCCCTTTAAATCTCCTCGTTCTCGTCTCCTCTTGTAGTTTTTCTGACATTAATGGATTCGGCCCAAAGCGTGAATGCATGAAGGATGCGATGAGGATGTTAGTGGGGTTAGTGGAGGAGGAGTGGGTGGGGTGAGGAAGAGGAGGATGGACAGGGGGACAGTCAGGAGGAGGTGAACAATGCGTGGCAGTGTTCAGCCAACACACACTCAGAAATCTACAGCTCATCCAGCGAAGATGTGTGCCCACCTTTTGTTTTGGCCGCCAGGGACGACAACATCACCTGGCACGGAGACGCAGTTTCAGCTCGATACCTTCTAAACGAGTCTCGCTGAGACCGACCGAGCTCTTTGAAACAGATTCCAAAACAACGGAGTGCTCCCTGCGGGCGGGTTCAGACTTCACCAGTCTCCACAAGCACACCTGCGCCTTCCAAGCTGCAGCTCCGACTGCAGGCATGTTCATCAGCAACAACAGGACCCGATCTGAACCCAGCTAAACCATCAGCTCGGCTCCTGCAGCCACTAACGCTACGAAACTCTCCACGCTCTTCACTTCCATTAAAGACTCGACCTGCATCCGTCCACCGCTGCTCACGCTCGCTTTATTTCTGCTGTTGTATTCCCAGTGGAGACCACTACGACTGTTCCATCTTCTCCTTCCTGAAGTTTGCTTCTTTCATTTCTCTAAAACTTTGTCCAATAAACTAGTTTAAGGTCAAACATACCAGCCACCACTTCATTAATGACGGAGAAATTCAAGACACCAAGTTTAAGCAACAACAGACCCTGAACCTGAACTTCAATGGACCCTGAAACTACGACACATCAATGTGATGATTCGATTCCTCTTCATAACTACATTAAGCCTTTTTGCCTCGCCCCAAGTTTCAATGGACACTTGAACTGTTTTCATCATCTTAACTTCATCTGAGACTCAAACACATCAACACATTTGCTGCTTTCAGTGTTTCAGTCCTTGCGAAGTCCTTGTGAGTCTCCACCCGACACCTCAAACTTGTGTCCAAACGCGTTCTTTAACTCACTTCACTTCAGCTGAAATGTTAAAATGTTCTAAACTTCCACTGATCGTGCGTTCCAGTTGTCATTCAAGGTCATTTTCCAAAGGAATTTTTGCCAAACATGAAAATGTGACCCAGTTTTTCCAAACAAAGAACTTGTATTTTATCTTTACTTGGCAGTAGTGATTTCTGATTTGTCAGAATTTGACATCGAAACACTACAGATTTAAAATGATTTAAAATCCAGGACAGAATCTGCACAAAGTAATACTTTGTGTAACTTTGACCCAAATATCAGCCTAATGTGAGTAATAATTGATGATTTCTGGGGTCAGAAAACAGTGTCTGATGTGTATCGGCTCTCTGAGGGGGCTGCCCTCTTCAGAAGTCAGACATAGTAACTTTGCAGGAGTGGATCCGTCTCTCGTGGGATCATGTGACCTGCAGAGCCTGTGGAAAGTTAATGATTTAACCCTCTAGTGGCCAGAAGTTACATGGTATCCCCTTAACTACTTCATTATCATACTAAACCTTTTTGTTCTGTACCAGTCAACAATAAGAAAACATAAAAAATAAATTAACTTTGTAAAGATCTAACTTTAACTTTGCATAAATTATGCTTACTGAGTTCACTAAAGTAACAAAATACCATAAAATTTGATTTAATTAATTAATTAATAGCAAAGATGACTAAAATTATACTTTCATCACTTATATTTTCTCAGATCATCTCTGCCCTACAGAAAGGCCTCTGGGTCATGCGTCTGGGTCTTTCAGTTGGGAAAAAGTAAATCTAAACTATCAGTTTTATCCTATAGATCAATATCAATATCAACGGTCATATTTTCAACATGTGGATCGATATGTCCATAGAAATTATGTCCCTTAACTTGTAGAGAACCCTGAGATTTCAGATTTCTACTTGGTGATCCTTTATTTCATTTTGGTTTAATAAATTTGAGTCCATGTCCTTTCAGGGTGACCACCACAAAGCTGCAGTTACTGATAATTACGTAGTTACGATGGTTTATTTAATGTGTGGTTAATCAACCCTGGTGGCTGATGTTCTCATGGTGCATATTTTCATAATTAGCTTGTGACTTTCTAGTTTTATGTGACACCATTGTCATCAAAAATTACCAATCTTTGAAGGGTCCATTTTCTAACCACTCATGGGCACTCAGACTTCTGTGACAAATGGAACGCACTTTGACTCTCGATCTCCTTTCAGGAATAGCACTGAAACAAATAATCTTCATATCACGTCACCAGTCAATGTTAAACTGACCTGCAGACATAAGCCAAAACAACTATTGTAGCTTCTTTTGAGCTACTGCCGTATCCTTAAAGCCGTATCCTGTACTTCTAACACTTATTTTATTTTTCTGGAATCAGCATGGTAGCATCTTCATTCATGCGACCTGGAGGTGAGCACAAACAGCGATGTGCAGCGCAGCTTTTGGTTCAGGAAAGCATCAGGAATCATTTCAGAGAATAACCCTCCTGCTGACTGCCTCTCAGAAAAGGTTTTCTTCTTCTGTGTTTGTCTTTGCATGCACTCACTTGCGTAAGCAGAGTTGGCGGTGGAGCCATTGAGGAAGCTGGGGGAGCCAGGAACGCCCAGGTTGGTCATCCCCGCTGCGCCGTACCCGTTCATGGTGGACGTGATGGTGTTGTAGTTGGACTGCTGAGGCGTGGAGCTGGGCACGTAACCTCGAGGAGACACACTGTTGGAGTTACGGGAGTAACCTGAGAGGAGAGAAAACAGGTGTCGGTCAGGTGTTCATACTATAGGACAATCAGCTGACTATATCCTGAATTTTCTTTTTTCTCTCTCAAACGAAACAATCTAAAACTTTATATGTTTAACTGAGTTTAACTCCTTTGATCACCATGATAAATCCATTCAGGAATAAATATTTCCTTAATCTCTGTCGCATGAGTATTAAGAAAAGAAGAATTGGTTAGAGAATCCTTTTGTTTCCACTTAAATACACAAGACACTGCGCAGCTGGATTGAATATTTTCCTTCATTTATGGTCACTCGCTGCTCTTTAACATGAGTTCAGTCAACAGTTTGACTACCTGATATTAAAGTAGAGAAGATTTAATTGTGATCCAAAGTGTACACACCACAGAGAACACCTCCAGGTCATGTGATTGCTCCCAGACAAAACCAACACCATATCGATGAGCCTGTTATTGGTTTTATCCATTTTTATCCTGAGCTCATATCAGAAAATGGCTAAAGGTTCATCCCAGTTTTCTTTTCAGTTAGAGAAATCATAACAGGGAAAACAAGTGGGTTTTTTTATTCTTCATTTCAAATGAAAAATATTAACTGACTGCATGTAAATGGACCACAAAGGGTAATAAATGTGTAATTGATTTGAATGTTTTTGTGTGTTTTTTACTAAATTTAATAATAGTTGGTTTAGAATTTACGAAATAAACTTTAGTTTTTGTTCCACTGAGTTGGGCTGAACAATATAATCAGACTGGATCATTAAAATAGCCTTCTGATAACTTGCTGTGAATTAGTGCTGTACAAATAAACCTGGATTAAAGTCTGTGACAAAAACATCTTTTAGGGTGTTAGTTTTATATCAGTGTAAATCTGAACCTGTGCTTCTCTTTAATGATTGAAAAATGGACCTTTTAAATCTGCCTTTTATACAGAAATGACCAAAGCTGCAGATCCCCCAGCAGATTTCTGCATTCCCATGTAATTCCCTGAAAAGGTTCAAATAAACAACAGCAGAGTTTCTAGACCTTCAGATTCTGAGATTGATCCGATTGTTTCTGATGTCATCATGTCATCATCTCCAGATATTCATTGAGATAAAGTCAACCTGTTTGGATCATCATCTGAATGTTCCAGGTGATCAGATCAGTCAGAACTCCTGATTTGGGACAAAGGCAGCACTGTGCATCTGCACAGGTCCGAGCTGTGATGGACAGCATTCCTTCAGCTGTGACATCACCAGGAGTCTCGCCTCCCTGCAGGCGACATCCCTTTAAACTCTCACCTCAGCCCAGGATGTATTGAATAAGGGAGCTCGGCCTAACCTCTGCCCCCCTCCCGAGGCTGCAGAGTTCCCACCAACCTCGGACCGAGCCGAGCCAAAGTAGTGCCAAGCAGCACATAACAGCTCCACCTCTCCCCACTTCCCAGTTGGGGTAATTCCCAGCAGGAGTGGTTGATGGAGCGCTGCCCTGGAATCAGGGTGAGGAGAAGCGGCGATGGGAAACACATGTGGAGGAGAGCCGGCCCGGCCTCCGGCACAGCGGCGTGGGAAGCAGATCGGATTCAGATCACATCCTCCTGAAACGGCAGTGGAGGCGTTTTCCTGTCCAAGCGAAGAAGCGCTGAGGAGGTCAGTCAGGTGGGTGCGTCTGATCATCTTCAGGCCGCACAGCACAGCTTCAGCCTGGAATCTCTCACTGCTCCGTCAGAGGGACGTGAAGTGATCCGAACGTGTCACATCGTAAACAACTTGTCTATGAACTAACATCTGCAGGAAAACAACTCATAAATAACCTGACCTTCCGCTTCAGTATGTGTCAACAAGACACCACTGTGGATTTAAACCTGCTGGATTTCTGCTCTTCCTCCTAATATTTTATCATTTCAGCTGAGTTTTCTGTGTCTGATGTTCATGGAATCAGACAATCCCAAAACAGACATGATCTGTCTTCTTATATTAGATTTTTAAATAAAAATTTAAAGGTGGATTTGTTTCTTCCTGATCCGGCTCTTTAACTCAGAGGTTTAGAATCAGACTCAGTAACCATATTTACATGGACAAATATTTCATCTTTACGATTGAAATCAATCTGATCTGAGATATCACCTGACATGTTTACATGGACACTTGATGTATTCACATGATGGACAGACTTAATCCGACTGTAACACTTTTGACAAGTACAGTCAGCTAGTTTGTAAGAATAAGGGGCTCTAACAAGTCCAGACACTTTTTACAAGGTCTTCGTTGGAGCTGAAAAACATCCTGATGAAAATAAAGATAAAATAAATTATTTATGATCAAAACTTAAGTTTGAACTCAGATTTTATTTGTTGTTGTGAACCAGCAGACATGTCAATCCTGTGAAATTCAGGTTTAAGATCATCTCAGGCCTAAATGGATCAGCGGGATCAGCTCCGACTGGTCTGACCAATTAGAGCTCAGACTGACGACTGAAACAAACCCTGGTTCCAGATTCAGTCACAATTTGTGTGATGACACCATGATATGTGGTTCCAGATGGAGGACCATGCACTTTAAATGTTTCAAAGCAGGTTGAAGGTTTTATTCTCACTGAATCAGAGTGAAGATGATTTGTATATTCCAGGTTTTCTGGGATGCAGATATCCTCCTGACTCCTGAGAGGAAACAGAGGAGGATGAAGACGTGCCGCTCAGCTGCTCTGAATTAGAGCTGTAAATTATCTGGCTGGTCCGCTGTTTTTATTAATGTTTTAATCACGGTGGATAATTGCAATGGGCACTCGGAGCCGTATCGTAACAGCAGGAGGGCGGCCGTCGGGTCCTGGGTGGAACGTTTCCGACCGCACATAAACTACTGACTTATGAATTTTCATTTCCCATGACCTCATGTAAGGTGTTCTGCCGGGCTGATGGGAGAAGCAGGCGAGGGCTGGAGGGGGAGGCGGAGGTGGAGGGGGTGTCTGGGGAGTTAAAGCCGCTCCTTATGCTTCCTGCCTGTGAGCTGCATCCCCACCAGAACCAGACCTAACTGCTAAGAAACACACGCTTCTGTTCTGACTCAGGCTCCAGATACAGTGCGGTTCTGCTTCTCCATCAGTGATGAACTGGACCGAGCTCTCACCCTGGTCGGCCTGCGAGGCCTCAGAAATGTTGACAGCCAGCTGACTGCTGAATGAGTTGACGCCCATCATCCCCGAGTGAGCGGCGGAGCCGGTGAGCGACGGCAGCTGGTTGTGGCTGCGAGGGACACTGTAGAGCGCCTCGGTGAGGTCGGCCGCTCGTTTCAGGATGATCTCCTGCACACAGAGGAGGGACGGGAAGTTAAAGACAGCTCCGGGTTATTTCACGATGACATGCTCACGTGTTTTGGACATTTCAGAAACTCATTCTGCAAATCATGAACATCACCAGGACAGACTTATATGATGAAGAACTCCTGAACACCTGAGATGCGTCTAGAGCCGCGACTCACCTGGTTGTTGTGGGGCATCCCGTACAGAGCTTCCACCAGGTCCGCTGCTCGCTTCAGCAGAACTTCCTGTGAGCAACAGAAAAAGCTCATTAAACCTGTAAATGGATTTATTCCTGCAGAAAAGACCTGAAAACACCAGGAAACTGTCACTGCAGCTCAGAAACATCCTCATGGAGAAGATTAAGTTTGGGTGTTGTTCAGGATTATTTCCGTCTGTCTGAACCTCGCGAGAAAATAGAAACTCAGGAAACATTTCCTGTTTCACTGACTTCACAAACATTCGTGTGACTTCAAGAAGACGTTGAATGTTCCCCCGTCAGAAACTTTTCAAGCCTTTGGTGAAGCGAATCAGCCGAAGCAGAAAATCTCATATTAGAGACGTTTAATGTTAGCAACCACTTTATTAAAAACTGCTGCTGATGGACAGACTGATGTTTGCACACAGAGGAGGAGAAGACTCAGCAGGAAGTCATTCACAGGATGAGTGTTTTCCCATCAGAACTCTAGAGAGGAAGCATCCAATCAGACCACCAGCAGCAGGTCACCATGACAATGGCTGTTAATAACAACACATGATGAACAGATGAACACACTTAATGAAAGATGACAAAAGAAAAAATAACTGGGAAGAAATTAAAGTAAAAAACTTTTAATAAAAACAGGAAGGAGGGATGATGAAGAAAAGAAAAAGGAGGACATTAAGAGGAAAGCAGAGGAAGAAGTACAAATAAAAAAAGGATTGTATAGAAAACTGTAAACAGTAAATGGATGTAAATCGCTTTTCTAGTCACATGAAACTCAAAGCGTTTGACACTACATGGTTCCAGTGACTAACATTCACACACATTCACACCCCCAACAGGCACATCGGGAGGCAAGGTCGGGTTCAGTCTCTTGCTCAAGGACACTTCGTCATGTAGTGGAGTAGAATCGAACCGCCGACCTCCTGCTTAGCAAGACGCAGCTGTATCCGCTAAATTACAGCCGCCCCTGTCAATAATAAAACTAGAAAAGGAGACACTGCGAAAATGAAAAAGGGGTAATCAGGAAAATTACCAGAAGGAAATGAGGGAGTGAAAAGATAAATGGCGTTAAAAAGGAAGAAAAGAGAAAATGAAAAGAAAGAAAATTAAGTAACAAAATATAAACAGAGGAGATGACAGGACAGAAAGCACAGAGGAAAAAGGAAGGAATGCAAAAAGTAAATGAGATGAGAGGAAGAGAATAAGTGGAAATAAGAAAAGTGACAAAAAAGGATAGATAGAACAATGAAAAACAAATGCAGGAAATAAACAATGAGAATAAAAGGAAACAAAGGATGTTTTAGACTGATCAGCTGGTAGAAAGGAAGAGTGTCCCAGAGGAGCAGCAGTGGGGAGGTGGAGGCCTCTGCTGGAGCTCCCTGAGGTATTGCAACACAGACACACACACACACACACACCTAAACACATGTTTAAAACAAGAAAAAAGGATGAGAAAGAAGGCCTGAGTCTGGCCCCGCCCACTTCTGGCAGCTAACACCTCGTCGTATGTCAGGTCTGACTTGTACACATCTGTCACCTCACTGAGTCCCCACCAGATTCACACATTTCCAGGTTCTCAGGCTCACCTGGAGAACAGGTCACATAAAAACTACGCAGCTCTCTGAGGGGCTCAAACATGAAACTACATTTTAAATGATTTTATACATTAACGCAGATCAGATGAAGATCTTTGGCTATCCGAGAGACCTGGATCAGGAGACGGTTGTATGTAAAGGTTTCATTAGAATCCATAAACTTTACTGAACTGTGCTCTATCTTTAAATCTGTTCTGAGATGACTTTGTTGTCAACTGTTACAGTACAGATAAAGTTGTTTGCAGTTGAAAGAAAAGACAGAACAGAATCAAAGCTGCAGATGGTCGAAAATGACTAATCTTGTCTAAATAATTTATTTATTGTTAATATTCACTACTTTAAACATTCAAGGCTGAAACGTGTTCCAAAGGAGTCAAATTGATTCAAGGTTTCCACTTCTCTGGCCTTGGAGGCATCTGGGATGGACAATCACACAGGAAACCTGGACTGGGTTCAGACCGATCAGTATCCCTGTTCTCGTTTGAATAAATAGACCAAAAAGCAAAAAGAGGGTCCAATAGCCTGGTTCTGTGATGCTATAGGGCCGGATCAGGGTTCTGTGGCGGTCTGGGGTTGAATCAGACTCTTCATCACCTGGTATTCTAGATGTTAGAGCATCTCGGAAGATGGAATGGGAATATTACAGAGTGACAAAAGTTCACCAAACTAACTTTTTCTGGAATGTTTCATGTACGAAATGAAAAACTTACAAAGGTTAAATAATATTACATCAATGATCTTTAAAAAAATTAAATATGTTGAGTTCAAACTGTGTGAAATATAAAGATTAGGCTAAAGTGAATCAGTATCTTCTGGATCTTCCCACTTTACTTAATTTTCTCTATATACTCTTTTCGTTGCTGGAGCGAGGATTCTTCCACCTCTGCGGATGAAAGTGAAGCTGACTGAACTAAACATTAAAGATTCAGCTGCTGTAGAAGCTGCAGAGGAAACGGGTCACAGTTGTCAGCCTGAAGAACTTCTGTCTTTTATTCCTGCAGGGATTACAACAGATTTCAACTCCGGATTCTGCCGCTTTGTTTTTTTATTTTTTTAATTTCGGGTTTGGAAACAGAAACGGTTGCCATGAACAACAGTGTTTTCCCTGCCGGACAATCGGAATGCTGGCAGCAGATTGGCCTTCGACACAAACTGATCTCCATTTCCCACGACTAAGGCTGACGTCAAGGAGACGGTCCAACACGCTCAGATGGAAACAACATGAAACGTAAGGAGCAGCGGCTGAAACACAAACAGACGAGGAGCAGAATGTTGGCCGAAGCTTCCATGTTGTTTTCTGTTTGTTGACACAAGAATCAGCTGATCACCATGAAGCAGTGCCTCCACTTTTTAAACAGCGCCCCTGATTGTAATTTTCCCAGTGTGACAGTAAATGTAACACACCCCTCATCTGTTTTCACTTCCTTCCTTTTATTCCTCCTCCTGCCTTCTGATCTACTGTTCTTTTGTCCACTCCTGAACTTTTGTCTTTTCTTTCTTCTGTTCATTTTCTCCATCCTTTCTTTTGGGATTTCCTTTTTGTCTCTTTCGTTAGCTTAGCACAAAGTCTGGAAACAGTGGTAAACATTAGCCTAGCATAGTACGGTGACTGTGCTGGCTGTGTGTCTGTTCAGGGAATGAATGGCCTCTTGTCAATCAGCCCCGCAGCAGCATCCCTCTGTGTTGTACAACAATCTGCCAGCAGCTGCTGCCAACACACTCAGTGTGTGTGTGGGGGGTCATTTTTATTTCCTCACCTCTACTCTCTCTTTCTTTCCTATCTAATTTATTTTCATTCATTTTTAATTCTCTCTTCTTTGCTTCTGTTAGTCACATTCATCTATTTATTAACATCTTTTCTTTTATCCTCTTTTACCATTTTGTTTTACTATTTTTTTCTTCTTCTCTTCAGCAGACTCCTTCCCTTTCCTTTGTTTCTTCTCATCTACTTTCTTTCCTTTTTGTTTTTTTGTGCCATAAATTTTCTCTCCTTTATCCCCTTTTTGCAATATATCATGTGAAAACAATTTAAATTTCATTCACATGTAAATGTTTGGGTTTAAAATTTTGAAACACATTTTGGTTTTGGGAAACATGATTCTGGAACATTTTCATGGCAATAACATACAAATGGATGTAAATTCATATTTAAAATCCATATAATCACACGTGTATCCCATGTAAATTTCCATGTGAACCCTATAAGCACATGTGAGACGTTTGGGATAACATGTGGAGCCCATATGATTTTTTTCTAGCCAATTTTTAGAGCATAAAACTCTAAAAAAAACACATGGGTTCTACATGTTATCATGTGTCATGTGAGCCTGTACGGGTTTCAGATGGAAATTTACACGAGTTTCTCATGTTATCACGTCCATAAGCATTTCTTTGTCTCCATTTCTTTTCTCTTTCATGTTACTTGTTCATTTGTTCTTTAATATTTTTTCATTTTCTTTCAAAATCTAAAACACTAAATCAACCTAACAGCTTAAACCAGCATCTTTACCAACATGGTTGTGTGTTTCTGTCTGTGTCATAGTGTGTGTGTGGTTCCTGGGGTTCATTAATCTCCATTAGAAAACAGAAGTTAGTTAATGTCTCCTTCACTTGCCGGCAGCAGCGAGACGCCACGAGGCAGCAGATGCCCATCACACACACATGTACACACACAAACAAACAACTTAAATGCAGAGACACTATAACCTCACACACTGTACATGAGCTCTTGTGCATGTTATCGTTGTGTATTTTGTGACGTGTAGTGTGAGTGTGTGAGTCCTTGTATTTTCATTAGGTCTTGACAGACACAACAACCTTCTCAAGTTAATGACGCCTCCGAGGCCTGGCTGCTGCTGCAGTTCAGTGTGTGCGTCTGCGTGTTTGTGAGTAGACGTGTGTTTGTGTACTTGCTTGTTGTTACTGGCCTCCCTGTGATCTGTGAATCAGGACTAACTACTCCAACCTGCCGTGAGGCAGCAGTCGTCCAGTCTGAGCCGAAGCTCCACGTCAATCAATAATTCCTCTCTGTTCCCGATCAGCTCCCATCTAATCGCAGTAATTAAAGGATGACCCGCGACGGGGCTCAGTGGACATCAGACCAGGGGCCTACACACTCTCAGGGGCCCCGCT
>JBAMHT010000006.1:2373711-2385281 GCA_037177075.1 Craterocephalus fluviatilis
AAGACCTGCATTCCAAATCTTCCCTGTCCATTTCCATCTCTCCTTATCAGTCGCCCATTTTCTTTAGCTTTTTCTGTCTCGATGTTCCGCTCAAAACACTTCAAATTCCTTTTGCAGTGCCTCTTGCTTTTTGATTCTCCCTCTAGTCTTTGTTCGGACTGTCTCTGAGCTTCAGGCTTCTCATATAAAGAATTATTCATTGGGTACAAACGGAGAAGGTGGTATTTTTAGTTTGCTACAGCTGAATTATTCACTGCATTCCTCCATCCCCCGGCCAGCAGGACGGCTATATCAAAGGAATACCTAGAGGTGGGGAAAACCCTTCCGTACAACAAACGCCCTCACGGGCTATAACCTTAAAAACACAATAGAGACCCCTAAAAATGGGAAAATGTGCTGAAGTTGTAGAGATGAAATGAATTATGCTGCATATTACTTCCCACTTATGTTGTAATCCTTTGTCCTGGAGACCTTTCCTTTTGGCTGGAGGTACTTATATATATAAAGTGACATGTGACGGAGAGAGGCCGTTCTTTTCGCTGCGTGACTGCTACCATCCAGCAGCTTTGGCTCCCACTTCTTGAAAGATTGGCAGGACGTTTTGGAAATGAAAGGTCATTGGTTTGCTGTCTGGCCTAACTCCAGACTGAGAGTGTCATCATTATCACTTTGATGACCATTCTGCACTGACATATATTTCCTCCTTGATGATTCTAGAGAAACTCTTTCAAAAGTCTTTGTTTTAATGCAGAAGACTCTCTGCAGACTGAACTGATACCCCCCTCCTTTGTGTCTCCGTGGATGTGGACCTTGGGCGCAATGTTAACCCCACGAGGGAATTTATTCACTGGTACCACTAGGGGAAGTCAATTGGTGGTGGAATACTGCAGGGGAGGTGGTTCAGGGAGGGATCTTTAGGATGAGGAGCAAAGCTGTGGGTTACAGTGAATTCCAGGAAGAAATTCTGCTGTCATCATCACATATGCTTTGGAGCTCTATCAATCAACATGATGTGACGGTTACAATCATGCTGTGTACACAGCAGAACGGGTTTCCTTAATGAGATTTCTGCAGGAATTTTGGAGTTAATTTCACACAGAAATTAGATATTTTAACACCAGAATCTCTATACTTAAACTGCATAAGGTAAATTGTTGCAAAGACAAGCTGAGAACACAAAACATTTGAGTAACTATTTGACACATTTATATCCCAGTGATTGCATAACTAGATGCAGAAATGAGGGCATTCATGCCTTATGGAGTTGGCTGAATATCTCCCCTTTAAAGCTGCATTTAAGTAAAGAAAACAAGTTTTAGCTTGGGTGTCTTAAACTCATTTTGGGTCCTTTGGGCTTCTGCAAACCACATCAGTTATGTAAGAATTAAAAATGATAAAGTATCTGAAAATTTGTAAAATGTTATGTAACCAACTGACTCACAGCCATTGAATGTTTTAGGCAGAAAAAGCTGCAGCTTCTGTAAAGCTCCACTCACTGTTGTCGCTGTTCTCGTCCTTGCTGCCGTCGATGGTTCCATCCGGCTGCATCTGCAGGTAGAAGCCCTGCTGGCTGAACAGTCGTGTCACGATGCCTTTCAGCTGTGGCTCTGAAATGCACGCACGCAGCCGCCATGCATAAATCACACACACACATAAACAGCAGACATCGGCAAAGCCACAGCCCCCATCCCCACAAGAATAAGTCAGAACAGCGTTTCTCACGATCGTGACAAAATAGTTGCACTTGTAACTCAGCTTTCACACTCACAGATTCTTCTATCAAGCTACTTGAAATGCTGAAATCATAACTAAGAAGTGTATCACAAACAGAGAATGTAAATGTCACATACAATTAATTACAATGGGGTAGGTTGGCTGTGGGAGATGGAGTGCACTGACAGAATAATTACATGCTTCTTAAATACAGTCGTAAAATTGATGTAGTCACTTAAAAATATTTATTGCACGCTTTTATGTCACAAATTCAAGCCTTTAAAGTTGTGAACTGTGAAATATAAAATAGGAACTCATTCATCTCTAAATATATATGCTTGAATTCTTATCAATAATTTTCAACAGCAGTCTTTATAAATTTCGTGGCACAAACCAGCCTCCACAGCAGCCTGCATATGAAATAACTCACGGCACTAGTCATCTCAGACTTCACTCTTACCAGCTGTTGGATATCAATAATATGATGATGGAAGGTTTGTCATGGATCATTTCTTGCACCACATAATATCATTAAAGGGTAAACTTGAAGGTTGTATGGCTGGCATGCTTTAACAATGAGGATACCAAAAAACAACATCAGTGAGAATGTTGTTACTCTCTAAGACTTATTGCAATTAATACAGAAAGGCAACAACTTTTGCATCATTTCAAGACATATAATGTTTGCTGTCATGATTTTTTTCCCCCATTTGTTATGAGGCAAGCATTTTTGGGGGGGTACGGTGACTGACGTTGAGTTAAATTGCTCCTTTCAGATGACACATTTCACAGTTTGCTTCTTCCCCGACTGATTCCAAAGGTATTTGCTGGCCTTTAGAAAGCTTAACGGAAAGTTTTTCAGTTTTCCAAGTGTTTTTTATTTTATTTTTATGTTATAACCCTGAACTGACCTACTTTGAAGGGCATGACTTCTGGCTCCTGCCCAGAGCTTTCCACACTTGAAGGGAGCAGGTGGAAACAAGAATCAGCTCAGGGCAATGAAAGCCTCTCAGCTCCCAGGATTACCAAGAAAATATATAGTGTAAAAAAATCTTTATCGAATGGAAAATATACACTCAGTCTCTACTGGCTCTATCTTATGTTCACAAGCTCTTTTTTTTTGTAAAAGCAGAATACGGTGCAAGATGACATTAGTGTAAGCCAGATTTCTGTGGCTGCTCTTAGCAGGGCAATGGTGTAGGTAAAAATGCATCTATGTGCTGAATCTTAAAAACCACTTAGAGGTCAAGTCAACCATTATCATTGCTGATAAAAAAAAAAGCTGCACAGTGATACTATAGTCATACTCACACAGCCCAATATTTAGTTGTATTTTTCTTATTTATTGTCTGACAAGAGGAACAAACATGCAATTTGTAACAATTTCATGGTAAATGGTATTGGTTTTCCTCTTTTTCTCGAGTTAAATGATGTATGTAATCAGAATAAAGGAGTATAGGTGAGCTGGATTATCTTCTGATGTAAACACAAGATTTGGAGGATATATCTGTGCCAGGCCAGGCACAAAGCATCCCTACAGTACTTTTTTTTTTTTTTAATGAACATTTTCAAACTTGTTTCTGACAGAAAGGGTGCTTTTCAGTCAGGTCGGAATAAAACTGTAACAAAAGGTTTTAAAGCATTTTTCCTGAGAGCTGACCACACCGACTGGTGCATGAGCTTTATCTATGTTGTACAAAGGACAGGCATATAGAGAAGAGGGTTCACAGACCCACTGTGAGAGCAGGTTTGTGTCCGCTCAACTGTTCATCATCCTGCCCATCAATTCCCAACTCACCTACCCCTTGGTTAGGACCATCAATTGTTGGGGACAGGCCTTTCATCATCCATCATGGGCAGATTGAAGAGAATGCAAGTGTGTGTACGTGTGTTTATTTTGTGTGAAAGCACATAGGACTGTACACATCAGTAAATCACATGCGATAACCCCAGTTCCATAAATTACAGCCACAGCATGGACTCCAGGCAATTGCTGATGGCTCATCTGTTCAAGTCATTTAGAAGAAAGCGTGTGTGCATGCGTGTCTGTGTGTGTGGGTATAGACACAGACTTATAGAGCGCATGTTTGTGCATGAAAAATGCCTTTCAATGACAGCAAACTTAAGATCATTCTGTGAGTGTATGGACCATTAGAACGACAATAGATTGACTTCATACCAATACGGAAGGACAAAAAAACATTCAGGTACGTTGACAAATGGCATCATGACCGTGAAATGGTGAATGGTCACCTGTTCTGATACGGTGTTCGAC
The DNA here is from genome assembly GCA_037177075.1 of Craterocephalus fluviatilis. Classification (NCBI taxonomy): domain Eukaryota; kingdom Metazoa; phylum Chordata; class Actinopteri; order Atheriniformes; family Atherinidae; genus Craterocephalus; species Craterocephalus fluviatilis. The sequence continues at coordinate 2,377,700 of JBAMHT010000006.1, forward strand.
AAAGAGAAACACATCATATCCATATGCACTACGACAACAGCCTCTATTACACTTACAGAGTACGACACGTACAAAGAACGAGGAGAGAGGAGAAAGACTGATCCGACATTGACTGACAAGAAAGAATGAGGCTGAAACAAAATGAAAAGAGGCAGAGAGAGCAACAGACGACTGGCTGTGGGAGAACTTTAGCTGTCGCAGGAAAGGGGAAAAAGGTCAAAAAATTAAGCTTAGAAACCGAAGGAAAAAGCCACACAGAAGGAGGGATGAAAGAAGAAGAAGAAAAAATCAGCAAGGGAGAGGGTCGTCGGCTGTCAGACAGGTGTTGAAGCCCCCCGGACCTACCCGGCCCTTCTCTTCCTGGCCCACCCGCCCCTCCCCACCTCCCACCTCCCTGGCCAAAGGGGGGGTTGTCGGCATGGGCGCGAGATGGGGTGGAGACGGAGAGAAACACAGCACACACGAATGGAGGCTGAGCTACTGACCTAGCCTGCAGCCCTTATGGGACACCTGTGGAGGTTTCGAGGGTGCATCTTACGAGGGGGGGAGGATAAAAGGAAAAACAACAGTCTTTTAAACAGGCAGAATGAATATATTCTCCAGTGTATCGGCTGTTTATAAGCAAATATATGGCAAAGCATCAGAGGAAATGTCAAATAATCAAATAGCGGATATACAGAGTCTGACTGCTTGCCTGTCTGTCCCGGTGTCAGCTGAGAGGAATTTACCTACCTGCCCAACAATGTCTCGAGCCCTGAAGGCCTTCTTTGTCTGTCTGGCTGTCTGTCTGTCTGGCTGACAGGGTGACTGTCTCAGTTGTTCTCCCGTTCTGCCTTAAAAATTGATGACTGCCTACCTCTTTCTTTATGAGCGTGCCTGCAGGACTCTGAACACTGAACAGAACTAACTGGATGGAGGGGTGGTTTCGGTCGGGGTGACTCGGGACAGAACCAGCACAGTCAAAGAGAAGGCTGAACCACAATCTGTGGTGGGAACGGAGCGTTTACGTCTATCAATACAGCTCCTGATGACAAAAGCTATACCTCCCTTCACTGCAGCAAAGCTCCCTCTCTGCAATAAACATTTACGATTAAAACATTTAATCTCAAAAGAGCCTTGGTGCACTGCGGTGCAATTTATCCTCCCTCTATACCCTAATCTGCATTAATATTGAATTAGGCCATTTAAAGCAGCTCAATTCAGGTTATTCAACTTGACTGTCTATCTGTGTTTGAAGGGGCTGTGAATGTGTGTAATGGTGGGGGGGGGTTCTTGTCCCACATGGCCTGCTTTAACCAGCACAGCCTACCTGAGTATTGCTGCTGACCATATCCATCACTTTCTGAGTACAGTGGAGCATCTTCTGATGCTACTTCCAGCAGGATGATGCTCCATGTCACAAAGCTCACATCATCTCCAACATGACAATGAGTTCACTGAACTCCCATGGCTCCACAGCCACCACATCTCAGTCCAACATTCCACCTTTGGGATGTGGTGGAACGGGAGATTCTCATCATGGATGTGCAGCAACTGTGTGATTCTTCATGTCAATATGGAGCAAAATCTCTGAGGAATGTTTCCATCATCTATCACACCAAGAAGGGCCAGACAATTCTCTGTTTTAGAACAAAATAATGAAGCTGAACCTGCAGTCAGAGCTCAGATGGAGGTCATCCTTCTCTTCTATTCAGTCTGGGATCATCTGGCCAATCACAGATCAGAAGATCAGGCTCATGGAGGGAGGATGCCGGATCACTGAAACATCTTTGCAGGTCCATTACCCCGCTTGCCTCCTTGCTTCTCCTCCTCCTCCTCCTCCTCCAGCTGTTTACATCTATTTATCTTGGCCTGTTTTCCATCTGTAGCCCTTCGCGCTGAGTGTTTTTCTATGCTGCTGCTTTGCACGTATTTACCAGCCAGAGAGGAAATCTGATGAAATATGCACTCTGAATCAGGGTGGGGGAGGAGGAGGGGGGTTCCCGGCTCACCTTTACCTTTCTGTTTCCACAGAGATGGGCTTGTGGAAGGCGCAGCTATGCCCCTGATGCGTGGCTACCTCCTGTATTACTCTCATCATTTCAAATAGACTTCAGATTCCAGATGAAAACGGCCGCTAAGAGCGACTCCCCCAAGCGACTGTGGCAATTCCCCGTCTCCTCTGGCCTTGTGATTGATACAGGTCAGCACGCCACTTGGCCCTGAGACCGCCACTGATGATGAGGGGGGTCTGACAAGCGCAAAACATGCTGATTTGTTTTGCTGCTTGTCAAGTGGCCGAAAGGCGTCAGCTGAGGCCGAGGGTGCTGATGAGCTGCCGTGACAGACAGACGCCTCCTTTCAGCCGCCTATTGATCTGCTTTTTTATTCATCCAACTTTCAATTCATCACTCCGTCAACTCACAGAACACACGACAAGAAGGAGGAGAAGAAGAAGAGAAGCGGCGGGCTGTCTGAGCCAGCTGCTCACATCTTTAATCACAACTCATCCTGAGACAAAAAGGGGTTTTCAGGTTTTTTTACAGTTGGATCATTAAACAGGAAGAAGATTCAGGCAGTCTGGGGGACTGGATCATGTCTACACCTGGATTCTTTTCTTTCTCAGCCATTCTGTTATAGATGTGCTGCTGGGTTTGGCACCAATGACCTGTTGTATGAAGCAGTTTCAGACAGATGGACTCACATCTGACTCCACAATACTTCGGTGTCCAGAGGAGTTCATGTCCACTCAGTGGCTGCAGGGTATGCAAGAATGCAAGAATAATATGAATAAATGGTTTTTAGCATATAGCTGTACTAAAAGTTATTAAACTAACTATAGTTAAATGGTCAAAATTTTAAACAGCAATGGGATAACAAACACTTCCTTCTGCTATAACATATCCAAACCACTTGGTAGAGACTGTTCAGTCTGGGTTATTTCCCCAATTCTTCACTAAGATTCATAATAATCACTGAAAGATTTGCTCTAATACATGGTAAAACAGGACCACAAAGAGTAAAATAGATAAAGACAAATAAAATAAATTTGTTGCAGGAATCTGATCATTGTAAATATTCTAAACCAATGGAATAACTCAGAATAAACCAAATGTTACAGCTCTAATTTTGTGCAAAAATCTATTAAGAAAAATCTCTATTAATATCTATTTACTTGACCACAGCTTTCTTTGGAACTCATGTCAGTGAGTCCACATCTTTTGGCTCAAGGATCTGTCACTCAGGAATGAGGCCATGACGCTGATGTCATCGGCCACATATCGTCTTCCTACCAGGTATCCTCAGAGCAGCGGGTAAGCTCCTCGTCTCCCGGCTCCTCTGGGAGTCCTGAACTGAACATCCTCCCAGATCCCGCATGTTAATCAGCGAATAATTACCTCCCCGTGATGAGAGCCGAGCGGAACAAGAGTGCCTCAAAGAAATAGGCCCCCCACCTGAGAAGTTATTATTTTCTGGAGCAGCGGCTGAAAATGCCCCCGCAGAAATGGCTAATTATCCGACATTAGTTCCATGAGTCCCTGTTCCCAAAGTGGAGCGGCGCCAAGGCGTCTTTGATGAAATGTGGTGCGTCTCTGCTGGGTGGAGGAAGTCCCGGCGGAGCGCCGACTGCTGCTGCTGTCTAATAAAAGACGGCACGACAGCTGAGATCAAAGAAGAAGAAACTCATCACGTTCAGGGAGAATCAGGTGGGCTAGACTCACCCACCACACACGCAGGACCACAACTGGATCCATTGGTAAATCCCACCTTCTTCAAACTCCTACACGTCCAGTTTTTCCTGTCGATGGACCTTTACGATGTCCATATCTCATGGATGTTTGCGTGCAACACCTTGGCGTTTCATCAAAAACAAAGCCTCAGTGTCCCGGAAGCAGCTAGAAAAAGCCCAGAGGGACAGGAACTCTGTCTCCTGGGTGGAAGCAGAGAACATCTCCACCTTTTTCAGCCTCTCACAGCGATTTTTAGCGGCAGTCCCCGGTCAGATTTACTGAAGATGGATGTTTGATTAACCAGTAGCTGAGGTCAGAAACATCTGGATGAGGGAGACTGAAAAGCTGCTCTGGTCAAAGCTCCAGTTATTCCATTTTTCGGAGTTTAACGTTCAGTTTCCGTCACAATTTCTGTCAAAAATTCCTTTAATAACAGTTTTTTGTTGGTGTTTTGTTGACATACCATGAACGTTTTGACTCACCACCGTGGTCTCAGAAGGTCACGCAGAAATAACGTTTTGGTTATGGAGCAGAAACGGACACAGGTTGATGTTGCTGAAGAGAGCACAGCAATACGAAGAGTTTCAGCCACCTCCTGCTGACCACCAACCACCCTCCTCCTCCTCCTCCTAATCCTCACCAAAGCCAGACCATGCTGGAAAGCTTTCAGGTGAGACATTTTTATAATTCAACAAACATTTAAGAGCCAAAGCTGAAGGGCTGGCTGCAGCTCCGAGCCATCAATGGACCAAGCCTGAATGGAAATAATTCATGTGGCATCAAACAACTTCAGGTACAGTATAAATCATCTTTAACCAGGAAACATCTCCTGGATAAAAGAACCTGTGGACGAGGGCCTGAGGCAGAAAAATTGTATATCTGTATGAGTATCAGAAATCTAAAGACAATCCTGTTAAAGTAGTGTTCCTGAAGAAACCAGGGAATTTGTTTAACCATATATTGTGCACTATGACATTTTGCTCATCCCTACTTGCGACCCGTCATGTACCCTGCCTCTCCTCTACTAGCCCACCCCTCCTGCAACCATGCATTGACACAACTGGAGGATGGACAGAGTTTTACTGTCAGCTGTCTCCAGCTGCTGTAACTTCTGTGTCACACTGACTGAAAGAAAACCTGCAGGCGAAACTCAGGGCTGAAGTTTTCCCTAGCTGATCAGACATCAGTAAGCAGGAAGTCTTTAAGAGTGTTGGTCATGTCACCTCCGCCGCTCTGTGAGGACGGAGTCTAATGGTGCCCGGAGTCTGAGCCACCTGTCAATCACAGTTTAAAGTTCATGAAATTTCTATGAGCATCGATTTCAGCAGGCGGGAGGAGGAGGCTGTTAGTGACTCCACTGATTGATCAGGAGACGATTTTCTCTCGCCACTTCGTCCTGCAGCAGGTTGGCGTGAGGCAGAGCTGCAGTTCTGGTTTGGTTCTGCAGGTGTTTCATCACCTCTGAAATCAGTTTCTTTTAAGCTTCTGCTTTATTTGGAGCGTCACACAGATGTGAGCTTTCAACACACCCGACTCCCAAAGAGGAGGATTCAGACATTTGTAACAAGCAAGAAGAATGAAATGATTTCCAAATCTTATCAACCCATATTTCATTCCCAACAGAACATAAACAACATATCAGATGTTGAAACTGAGAAATCTCATGGAAAATATGAGCTCATTCTGAATCTGATGGCAGCAGTACGTCTGTAAAAAGTTGGAGCAGGTGCAACAGGAGGCTGGAAAAGTATTTGGTACAAATAAAAATGAATTGAAGGAGCATTTCACAGCTAATTAGTTTAAATGGGAACCAGTCAGCAACATGACTGAGTATAAACGGAGCATTTCAGAGAGGCAGAGTCTCTCAGATGCAAAGATGGCCAGAGGTTTACTAATCTGAGACAAACTGGACCCACAATGTGTTGAATAGTTTCAGAGAAATGTTCTTCAGAGTACAATTTGAAGGCTTTGAAGACCCAACCACCTAAGAGCCAAAAGAGCCAGAGAACTGGGAGGAATCTACGTGTGCATAGGACAAAGCCGAAGGTCTACCTGCATGCTGGTGATCTTACACATAAATTATGGTTTGATAATATTTGTAAATCATTGCATTCTGTTTTAATTAACATGTTACACATCATCCCAAGGTTTTAGGATTTAAGGTGGAACAATGTTTGGAAATATCTTTCTCTTGTTTAGTTTTCTATTTTTCTTGTTTCTCTCCATTATATATGAGTTATACTCTACATACACAAGTTATTCAAGATGAAAACAATGTTTAAAGGTAAGCTTGATGATCTCTACTTCCTAAAGCTCCTCATATCTTACTGAGACTGAAGCTTGAGGTGTGAACTCTGTGTTTTTCTTCAAATACGCCAGAAAAATACATATTTTAGAGTTAAATATGTCGGGACGGAATCAGGCAAGACGTTTTCAGCCTCCAGCCGTCGCCTCGAGTGGAGCCATAAAAGACGGTGAGCGTGTTCCTCCCTTTGTTTCCCTCAGCTGCTGCGAGCTGATCTGGAGCCAGTTACACATAATTGCCTCCATGTGTTACTCTGACAGTAATTAAACAATAAAAATTCAGAAGTCAATTAGTGAGTGGCGCTTCAGACGAGGAAGAGGAGGAGGAAGGTTGCAGCGAGAGCCTCCACCTCTACATGGAGCAATCAGCTGATGTGTTCCAGGTGTGCTGGAGACGAAAGGGAGACCTGAGCCAGAAAATCATTTCTGAACACGTTTTAATTAAATTTCCTCTTTGACTTCTGACTGGCAGTCACATGAGGCCCCTCAGACTCACTGATTGGACAGTTTTGATGATGTCATCCTGTATTACCAGGTGATAAAATCTGCTTCAGGTGAGTCTGACCTGTGAGCTCACAAACTTTATTAGCAGGATATTACAATCAGCTGCAGATCAATCACATCTCCTGGTGCTCAGATACTTGTTACCATGGGAACTAGGTGATTTACATGGCTTACAGGTCAAATTAGACCATCAGCAGAAATCTGTCCAAACAGAATGTATACGTCAAGAACCAGATCAAAGTTTTCTTCCTCAATGGAGAAGAGAGAGTTAGAGTAGTTTTTATTATTTGACCTTCAATTCTTCCACAAACAGGAGGAAGATCAGAATCATCAGAATAGCATCAAACCAGAACAAGATGGACCTTCATGTTCAGTCCAGAGAGACGGAGTCCGATTGCCAGAACAATGAAGAGGAGGATGATTTATGCATGCAGACGAGCGAGTCAGACAAACGAAGTGTGACAGAAAGTCAGAGACCCGAATGAAGCCAGGTTTGTTTCCCTGCATCAGCAGCACAATCTGATTTTTCTGCACAGAAACTGAGCTAAAACCAGTCAAAACCGAAGGACTACAAACATGGAGGACGACAACGAAAAGTCATCATGAAAAGCTAAAACTGCGAACATGAATAACACAAACGCATCAGAGAGAGAACCTGGAATAACCTGGAATAATCAAAGAACTTCTTTGAAACAGAGATGTTGAAAGATGGAAGTTTTTACAAGCATTTTTTTATCCCATAATCAGACTATGATGTCTCCCTCCCTCCCTTTCCATCATCTGTTTGTTCGCCTACTGGTTGGTAACCAGTTACAGAAAAACTACTATTTGATTTTATTTTCATCTGGAGAAAAACCTGATGTGTTTTTGATATCTTCCTCCCTTTCTCCTCCTCCTCCCGTCATTGGAGTCTGACTTCATCATCCCACCCCCCACACCCCCCCATTTGCTCCCAGCTGCAGGAGGGGGCTCAGTGGGGATGGAGGGGGTTGAAATTAATGAGAGGAGCCTGGAGGTATTGACTTTCCTGGGAAAACACAGCTCTCTAAAAATCAGTGGCCGAG
>JBAMHT010000006.1:2389016-2402646 GCA_037177075.1 Craterocephalus fluviatilis
ATTGGGAAGGCACAAAAAAGCAACATCTTCTTAAACAGATCCTGAGGCAAAACTTATACAGCTTGAATCATATTTACTAAGTTATGTAACTTGAAATGATATAAGTTGAAAAAGGCATAGGTGTACGGAAGACTATTAGGTCCACTGAAGAAAAACTAATAATATTCTGACAAAAAAGTCAGAATTCTGAGAAAGAGTCAGAATTCTGGAATTAAAGTAAGAATTCTGAGGAAAAAAAAGTAAAAATTCTGAGCCTAAAGATTCTGAGAAAAAAGTCAGAATTCTAATTAGAAAAAAATTATTCTGAGATTAAAGTCAGAATTCTGAGGATTCTGAGGTTGAGGATTCTGAGAAAAAGTCAGAATTCTGAGATTAAAGTCAGAATTCTGAAAAAAAAGTCAGAATTCTGAGAATAAAGATTCTGAGAAAAAAGTCAGTATTCTGAGGAAAAGGTAAGAATTCTGAGATTAAAATCAGATTTCTGGGAAAAAGTCAGGATTCTGGAATTTCAGTCAGAATTCTGAGAAAGTTTATGATCTTTGGCATATAGGGTGGTACTGCATACGGAACTCATGCGGTCACTGAATTTAGAAATTCTAAAACTTTTTTTGTGGCATGTATCAGTAAGCATATCATTAAAGAAGATCCAAAAAGCTCACCACCTTACCTGAGGTTGAGCTAATTTAAGACTGAACTGAATTGAATTAAGTCAAAATAAAGTAACCCACATAGCACTGGAAAATTGTTTTTCACAGAAGCATGATTCCTTTTTCAGAGTCAGAGTCTCTGAAGCATAGAAAGTGAAGTTTGTGTAACACAAGTTTGTGATATTAATTACTTGGATACAAATGAAGTTGCACAGTGTTGTATATTTACCAGGACTTAATTATATGATATGTAACCAAACATACTTTAAATAACTTAAATCTTAAGACCAACTGAAATTTACTAAGGAAAGTATGATCTGATTAAAAGCTATTGAAGTTGGTGATTTATTAAAGATTCAAATATTTTAGCCAGCACAGAGAGGCTGGAATTGTATTAATTGTTCATGTATGAAGTAGAGGGTTTCCATCCTTTAACATGAGGAAAACCTTTGTGGATTTCCAAGAAAATAGAAATGACAGTGGAAGATATGCTTGGCTTAAAAATAGAAGCAATAGGCTATGCAATAAATTTTTCATTTTTCTTTCTTTAATAATAAAACTGTATATTATCAGCACCAGTAGACCTTTTATGTGGTTTATTTCGGTCCTGCTCCACAGACAGGGTAGACACGAAACAACCTCAAATATTCATTTTCCTGAATTTACTAAAGAAAAAGAAAAGTGAAATACTTATATGAACCTTTTCCAGACCAGAGGATCCATGACATATTCGATTATTATTAGCATTACTTTAATGAACATGAGAGCAATTCAAACTTAAACCCTCACATGTCTCTATATTAAAAATAAAGATATTTCGGATGTATATTTCTGTGATATAAAACAAATATTTGTAACATTCCTTGAAGGAGAGATAATAAAGCTCCAATCTGCTACACCTAATGCTTGGAATGAATAACAATCAGCCCAATTCAGTTCAAGCTTGGTGTTAAAATGTCAAACACATCTATTTATACTGATTGCATCAATGATATAAACAACTGGTTTGAACAATGAAGCCTAATATAATATAAGCAGGAGTGCCTTTTATTACAATATGTTAGCTTTCTAGGTGTAGTCTTGAACAGACTCCCATATAAAGTCAGTTAACTTTTCCACATGTGATTATGGTGCACGATGCAGTGATGCGACAGGCAGCACCTCAACACTGTCAACATTGCAAAGATTGAGATTCTGTTTTGAGCACATTAAACGGGAAGTTCTCTTTGAAATTTGAGTAACGAGTAGCCCTGGAGACATTTATTGGAGGGAAAGACGTTTTTGCCTTGCTCCGTCTTCGGTAAGAGTCTGATCTACCAGTTAGCCCCGCTGGCTACACATACGTACGAGGAAAGAGTGCTGTAATTGGTTTAAGCTTCGACCAATTGCAATAATTGCTGGTCTAAGGAACCAATAACAGCAGCATTTGAATGGTAAATGGTAAATGGACTGTATTTGTATAGCGCTTTTCTAGTCACAGACCACTCAAAGCGCTTTACATGACAAATCTCATTCACCCATTCATACCCATTCACACAGCACCTATATTGAAACATACTGGGTGCAAGGAACTCACATCGGGAGGCAAGGTAGGGTTCAGTGTCTTGCCCAAGGACACTTCGACATGTACCGGACTGGAATCGAACCGCCGACCCCCTGTTTTAGTAGGTGACGGCTCTATCCACTGAGCCACAGCCGTGTAAAATGTGCGTATAAAAGTCTGAAAGTTGTCTTATAAACATTGATGAAATTGAATTTGAGTTTTTATTGTTCCCTGCAGCCACAGAGCTGACAGAGTGCTAATGAAAGCTACAGCTAGCATTTGAGGCCGATTATTACGATTGAACACATGCACCTCTATAACCTACATGAGGCTCAAAGAACACGTCTAACATGTTGCATTTTGCTGCCACTGGGGGGCAGTATCAGAAACATGGTGAATGATCTGAGCTGCTACTGGGTGTCTGGGAGATTTAGGCTGTGAATATATTTGCTTTAGATTATCATGGCCGCCTTGTGTACTCTGTGTTTGTCTGAGATGTTGTTCATGAACGTCCGCAGAAATGAACTGTATGGATTCTCAGGCTGCAGTATGGGAGTAACCAGTAGGAGATGGAAGGGACCAGTCTGGCCAGATGGAAGGTCACAGGGTCACTAGTGGCGAAAATTTCAAAGACAAAGCACAGCGTGTTTGGTTCAGTGTCCTTGCGTACCATCTATGTTAATGCTGCTGTTGTTTTTATTGCTGTGATCTGAAACATGAAGCAAACGAACGAACCTCCTCTATTTTTTCCATGTCGTTTTCTTTGTGGTCTGACCTCTCTAATGCGCCCTCTAGTGGAATACTATGGTAAAAAGGTGACCACAACAGAGCCAAATGGCGGAGTGAACACAACGTTAAAAAGAAAACGACGTAGCTACAATCCATCTCAAAAACATGGTAAAGATCTGCTGCGTGTTGAAGCAAAACTGACTTAATAATGAAGTTTGTTCAGACAAGCTGCTGCACACAACAACAACAAACACATGAAGAGGATTTCCACACAAACCAAACATCATCAGCATTTTGTTATTTTTGGGCCATCTGTTTCTTACAATACATTTAAGAGCCGGACCTTTTAATCCCACCCAACATCCAGACATTATGAGAATAGTCTCAGTTATCAGATTATGAGACTAATATGATGTGAAATGAATGTATCAATAGATACAGCACCATAGCCAACCAAAACCAGAAAACAGAATTTATTTCTAACAGTAGTTTATAGAAATAACCCACAGATCAACAGTGACCAAGCCTTTTCCTCATCGACACATCATTCTCTCAAGTCCTGGCTTTCAGTGAGAAAACCATCAGCATTGAATCAAACACACACCAGAAACTTTTTAAGCTATTATTCACTAACTAACCCCACAAAACCAACTCTGGTTTTTGCCACAACATTTCATCCAAACATCTTCCTGGCTTTATTCCAGTCATAGAGGAGCATTAGTTTTCTTCTTTTCAGACACACATTGACCTTTCTGCTCACTTGTTGACATTTGGTTCTTCTGAGTGGGCATTTCCCTCAAAAGAGAGATCTCTTTGCAACATAGTAGTGACATGGATCTTTTTTTATTATATGATACATAAATAATTTGATTGATTGCTAAATAAGAAACACTACATTTTGTATTATGGTTTTAAGAGTTAAAGTAACAAATTGGTGAGATTTATCTGAGATTTATCTAAATCTCTCCAACCTGCAGCCGTTTAACTCCAGCGGAGGTTTTCTCTGATGGATTGTGGATGCAAACATGGTCAGGTTTACATGTGTGTGCGTGCGTGCGTGCGTGCGTGCGTGCGTGCGTGCGTGCGTGCGTGCGTGCGTGCGTGCGTGCGTGCGTGCGTGCGTGTGTGTGTGTGTGTGTGTGTGTCTCACCGGTGTAGACGAAGCGTCCCGGCGCTCCTTTGCAGAACTGTTTGGACTTGTAGGACAGCGTTACCTCCACAACTCCAGGGATGTGTCGCGGGGGAGTCTGAACCCGGATAGCGTGTGGGGTGATCAGCTGCAGAGACGGAGATGGGTTTGAACAATGTTACCTTGGAAACAGTCATCAAACTGCATCTAGGTGTTCATTAACCTTTTAACAGCTAATCTATCATTTCTGATAAATACAATTTGTGAGACCTGTGGTAAACTGTGGTAAATTTGTGAGACACTCAGTGGTAAACTCTTTGTCCAATTCTTGCCTGGACACACTCTGATACCTTTCATGGGACAATAAAGACTTCCTATTACAATAAAAAAATATTCTTCCTTTATTTCTTGGACATTAAAGGGTTAAATAAAAATTAAGTCAATTTCTAAACTTGGGTGACCAACATCTCCTTCATTTTATTATTTTTTGTTTTTTTTTTGTTTTTTTGTTTTGTATCCGCTTGACTTGGATTAAAGCTACATGATGCAGAATATTTCAAGGAGCAGAAAACAGATTTCTTTTGCCCTTAAATGGGGATAAAATTAGACACCTGCCCAGAATTGTGATTTATTTACATTAAAAAAAACAGAAATCCTGACTTTACATTTTAACAACCCGTCATCGCCATTTGCTGGAAGTTAAATGCAGCTTATCTAAAAGCTCAGAGGTGTGAACATATCTGAAGTAAATTAAAAGGAGAATCTGAGGCGTGGAAACCTTTCTGCAATTATTCTACTTCTGTAAAACTCATGCTGTTTTTTTTAAATCTTATTTTTAAGTTTTATTCTTTAATTTGTTTTCCTTTATGAGGACACCCATGTTTAATAGTTGTTAATTAAAAAAGGGAAAAACTTATTGTTGATATGATATTTTTGTAATATTTTTCATGATTCCACAAAAGGAGAAAAAAAACCTTGTGCCTCCAAAGTGACACAAGTCCTGGAAAGTAAAGTTATTCATATTATCATTATCATTAATAGTGTCATTATTGCTATCGCTGTTTCTTAATCTCCCTATGTTATATTCTTTTCTGTTACTGTAGTTTTGAACTTTGTCATCTACACATATGCACTATAAATACTGTCACAATTTGCTTTAAAAAGAAAATCGTAATCATCATCATCATCTACATTACTGTGTTTGCGTCAGATGAAGGGAAATATAAATAAAAACAAAGATGAACGAAGTTCATCAAGCTACTGCATCACGTTTAGACTCAGAAACACATCAGAGCCGAGACAGAAAACTAAACTTCGCCCGATCTGGGTCAGTGAGCGTACAGAGGGATGCTGGGCTTTGGAGTCCGCCTGCTCGCCGCCTGATGACGCTGATCAAAGCGAGGAGCTCTGTAAGCGGCATGCAGAGGTTTACGTGGGCTCCTTCCCCGCCAGGTGTTCTGCTCTTCTGGACCTGTTTCAATATTTCATGCAGCGCCGTATGCGCAGCTCCTCCTGCAGCTCCATGAGATCCACATCTGCATATTTCTGGGGACGCGCTGATGCAGGTGTTTCTGCACTACGCTTGCCTGTTTGTGTTGTTGATGTGTAACTTTGTTTTTTAAATCAACAAACAAATATCAAACTATTCACAAGAACTCCACATGAGCTTTAACACAGACCCATTCACAACCCCAGTACAGAGTACGGGCAGTCCAATTTAATCCAGTTGATTGTGCTCCAACTTTAATCCAAATAAAACAAATCCACTACATGATCCGCAGTAGTCCAGTTTATAATAACCACATTCATATAAATCCATTCATACAAATAATGACCTGGCTAAGGAAACTATCAGGCTGCACATTTGATTCAGTTCTCCATCCTGACCTGAGAGGAAAATAGTGGAGAGGAAAACCTCCACCAGAACCAGAATCAGGAAGAACGACCATCTGTCTGGACCAATTAATTAACATTTTAGATACAGATGCTTACCTTCAACCTGACAGATGTGATTATGTTCATGTTCAAAAGTAGACAAATTAAATCTGTGGAACTATTCATCTATTGATCAATGGGCGTCCTTCCTAGTTTGAAATACCTACAGACTGAAAAAAGACTCTTAGAGACTTGCAGAAATTTCAAAACTCCCTTCATGCAAAACATCTTCTTATCCCTGCATCTCAGGTGATGCGTACACATGCAGTAATGATCTAAGATTAGGGAGGTGGTTTAAAGTTTCAGTCTGACCAACAAACCAGAAGCATCTTTTAGTAAAAACGTCACATTCATTTGTTTTCAGAGCAAAACTTTGTATTTCATACCATTAAACTCTGCATTTATGTAAGAAAACTAGTTTTCCTCTGACCTCGCTCCAGACCAGCATGGTGCCGAAGACCACCTGCAGCCCATCAAAGAAGTTGTCCCCGATGAGGATGACGGTGGCGCCGCCGGTCGTCCAGCCCTCGCTCGGACTGATGGCTTTGATGCAGGGCGTGGCTGCTTCGGAAACACACAGCGACATGACAGCAACATGAGCGATGGAGTTACAGATATCCGGATCAGAACTTCGCCTTTTCACCGTTTACCTGCAGAAATGCTTAAACTTCATGGTTCTTATGTCATGTTTACAGGATTATTTACACATCTGCTGAGAACCGGTTAATCTGAGCTCCATGTTTTCATTTCTCACCTTTAACCGGCCACACAGAGCTCTCTTCCAGGTAGCTCACCACAAACACACGCGTGGGATTAGTTCTTTCCAGAACAACGCCGATCAATACGGAACTCCACATGCATGGTGCCTACACTCTGAGTCCAGGCAGACAGGCAGGCAGACGGCCTCAGAGCTGCAGGGAAACAAGACCATCCTCGGCTTTATGGCTTTTTCCCCGAGCCGAGTTGGTTTGTTGGGAGGATGAGCAATCATTCCAGTCAGACTCCGAGTTCCTGATCTACTGAGACACATTCAGAGGCTCTGTGAAACATCTCTGTGCCAATTTTCTCTTCTGTGAGTGGGAGGAAATTTTTCTACGACATGTTCCAGCCAGGAGAGGTTTAAGGACAACATTCAGAGAAGAATCATTTTAACTGATTTACTCTGGTTCCTTAGTGCAGCTGAAGATTTGGGAGGTCTGATCAGGAAAAACAAAAGGTACAAGAAGAAAGTAAAAATAGATTTGAGAAAAAGGAGAACATTTAAGAAGCCATCGGTTCAGATCCTTGGTCCTAGAGGTTCTCCGACCCACCATACCCCTCTCTGTGGACGTCCCACTGGGTTCCTGTTCTCTCTTTACTCTCCATGTAGAAATGTCTGACATTATTGTTAGTGATTCGTTTCTCCACATCTTCCTCAGCAGGTATCACTGGTTTAAGAGTCAAGCTGCTTGTTGACCCCTCTTTCCTGTCCTCTGACCCCCAAAAAGTCCCAGCAGATGGCCGTCCTCCTCAGTTCTGGTCCTGCTGGAGGTTTTCCTCTCCATTGTCTCCTTGTGCAGCTCAGTATGGAGCAATGAATCAAACAGAAGATTCTTCAACTGGATTATTATATCTATGAATAGTTTACATGTTCACAGTTATTATAAACTGGAGTAATGTGGATTATATCATGGATATGTTTTAACTGGATTATAATTGGACTGTATCTGTAAAAGTGCTTTGAGATGATTTCACTGTGAATTGGTGCTGTATAAATAAATCTGAATTGAAGTGATGTCACACACTATTTAATGTGGGACATCACTGATCAGTAAACTGAGCATCACGTTCGATTAAAAGAAAACATAAAATGTTTTGTAGAAAAACACCAAATATTCCAATTTAACCAACAAAAGTCTGACTTTATGCGAGCAGCTTAAATTTCGGCTGATGGTTCTGCTTCTGTTGGGAATCAAACTTCCATCGTTCCAAACAGGAAAGTCTTTCAGCGGCGAATCTGGACCGATCCACAGCCAAGCATCAGGACCACACATTCTAATGCTTGTCTCTGTGTATTCTGTGTGCTCCAGATGTGTGTGTGTTTAATGAATCTGCTCCAGCTGAAATGACAATGCTGCGTATTAACAATGAGAGGAGCTGCAGCGAACATCAGAACAAGACTGAGCTTCTGTCCTGACTCTGAGCTGCTGCAGAAGTTAAAAACAAACCAAATATTTGCAGGGGACTTTCAGGCTGCAGACTTCAGGGCCCTTCTCAGGCCCTTCTGGTTGCAGCATCACGTCTGAAAGTCACTCAGAGTTTCCAGATGAAAGAAAAGAAGCGGTGCAGCTGCTGCGGGGGGTCGAGGCTTTTTCCCGCTCCGAGGACTCAATTGTTGTCTCCTTATTAATTTCCCTCTTTTGTCGCAGCAGTAAACAAACAGTCCAGAGGGTCTGTGGGGTGGAGGTTGTGGAGCGGGGGGGCTTTCTGATCACATGAATGGGGCACAAAGACGAGGAGCAGGCGGTGGAAAGTTTTATCAGGGAGACGGGAGGCTGAGGGCTGGCGACAAAGGACGGAGCAGATGTTGGGCTTTTTATCGCCTCTGAAAACATCCCAGTCTGGAAGAGATGAAAGGCCCTGAGCTTCCCTCCGTGGGCTGAGATACGGGACCGGCTGGTAAACAAAGGGCCCCGTTTGGCCCCTGCAGGACTCTGTACACAATGTCTCTGCTCGTGAATGTTCAGGAGCAGGTTTGATTTAAAGTTTCTTGAAGGTCTCCAGGTGTTTCCACAGGTGAGAAACGTCTCCGTTTGACAGATTAGTGTCAGGCTGCGTTTGATTTACAACTGCAGAGATGCCAGACAGGTGGGGACTCCTTCCACAGGAGACCATCTTATCCTGCTTTTTCTTTGATCCACTAACTTATCAGGTCCGATATACCCACAGTGATAAACACCACCCGTCTGGTGCGGCTAGTAGGTTAAACCAAATGAGACGATTACATCAGCAGCTACTGGGAAAAAAAACAAAACAACAGACTTCTGAAACGAGTCAGGACGGTTTACAGAGCTCGTCATCCAAGGGTGGACAACTTCCGAAGCCTGGCAAACTGTTTCAGGAGTTTGTTTTACTCTTCTGTATGTCCCAGAGGGGTGGGGTTTCACTAGACAGTGCTGAACGATGAACATCAGGAGACATACGAACAGCAGGCCAAACTGCCGTCCAGACTGAAAATACAGACTTTGTTTTATACATGTGGATGAGCAAAACGGCTGGAGTTTGTTAAACAGAACAACTCAATAAATTTTACATTAATGTGCCAACAGACTCCACCTTTCTGGATCATTCCAGGCAGAACAAATTAAACACCATCACACTTTCAGCTGGACGTATGTTTGGTTCTTTAAACCTCAGAGGTGTCATATGGATCTCACCCAATTACAACCCGTGATATGTTTGTTTTACTCTCCTGCAGGTGCCAGAGGGGTGGGCTTTATCAGAGGGTACCTGGGCAAAGACGTAAGCCCTCTCCTCTGTCACATCTTGTGTGATTCAGCCTGAAAAGAGGCTGCAGGTTAAGCTCCGCCTCCTGGCACTCCTAGTGGGACAAATCAAGTTGAAGGTTACGTCATGGCTGCTGGAAGCGCCGCACAGAGGCGGGAGGGGTTTTATGAGAGTGGGGACAAGGAAAAGTGGTGTTAAAGTTTACAACATCAGAGGAAATGTTTCCGCTCGGCTCCGGTTTCAGAGCGTGAAGTTTACAATCCAATGATGTGTTTTATTTGTGGACGGGAAGAACTGAGCGTTTGTTCGCCTGAACGTCCAGGAGGAGCACCGAGTTTCACGAGGAGGAGAGCTTTCATTCATGTCAGATCTTTAAGGTTCCTCTGGTCCTTGTGAATCCTGAAACCCAACCTGATCACAGATTAACCCGTTAGAGAGTAGACATGACTTCCTGTCCCGATAACCGATAACCCTGCCCTCAGACTTCCTGTCCTCAGACTTCCTGTTCTCAGACTTCCTGTCCTCAGACTTCCTGTTCTCAGACTTCCTGTCCTCAGACTTCCTGTCCTCAGACTTCCTGTCCTCAGACTTCCTGTCCTCAGACTTCCTGTCCTCAGACCTCCTGTCCTCAGACTTCCTGTCCTCAGACTTCCTGTCCTCAGACTTCCTGCCCTCTGACTTCCTGTTAGTGATAACACTGGAATGTGGGAACTTCGGATCCGGATGGACGGTTCATATCTAGGGGTTCTGGTGACCTGAAAGGCTCTGAGCAACATCTTACCTTCAGAAGGGTCCAGGCGTCGGGCACGGCGGCCATGTTTGGAGTTGTTGTGGACGAACATGTTGTCTGACACGGCGAGGACGTGACCGTCCACGTTGACCGTAGTGGACACCACCACCTGTTGGAGGCAGCTCATGGTCAGTCACACCTCGTCTGGGTCTAAGCCCATTTTTATCTGTAGGCTAATGCATACATTAATATGTAAATACTGTAGGTAGAATAATTCAAATAAATGTAACTATGAATAAAATATGAATACCAAATATGGAATGCATTAAATGTTTTTAAATATATGCTTTAATTTAATTTATTTGGGGAAAAAACATTTTCCGAAATTAATCCAATTTTAAAAATAGAAATATTTTCATACATAACGAAATACTATATAAAAATGAAAAGTTAAGATTTATTTTTCACATTCATATGTCTAAATACAAATATAACCATTTCATTTCTATCACATGTTCCTGCCATTCCATTGGTGAACTCCATTGGTGGAGTTGTAGTATCTCGGGGTCTTGTTCACGAGTTTGGGAAGGAGAGATCGATATCGATAGGTGGATCGGTGCGGCGTCTGCAGTGATGCAGGTCTACATCGGTCTGTCGTGGTGAAGAGGGAGCTGAGCCAGAAAGCAAAGCTTTTGATTTATTGGTCGATCTACATTCCAACCCTCACCCGTGGTCAGGAGCTCTGGGTAGTGACCGAAAGAATGAGGTTGGGAATTTAAGCGACTGATATGAGATTCCTCCGCAGGGTGGCTGGGCTCTCCCTTAGAGACAGGGTGAGAAGCTCGGACATCCAGGAAGGAGCTCAGAGCCGCTGCTCCTCAACATCCAGAGGAGCCAGGTGAGGTGGCTCGGGCATCTGCTCAGGATGCCTCCTGAATGTCCCCCTCGGGAGGGATTCCAGGCACGTCCCACCAGGCGGAGACCTCGGGGTAGGCCCAGGACATGCTGGGATTATATCTCTCGGCTGGCCTGTCAGCGCATCGGTATCCCCCCGGATGAGTTGGTGGCTGGGTAGAGGGAAGTCTGGGCTTCCCCGCTCGGGTTGCTCCCCTGCCACCAAACTCCAGATGAGCGGAAGACAATATATACATATGATAAAAATATCAAATAAAATACATAAATAAAATAGTTAGAAACCTAACGATTAATATTTCTAAACAAAACTATAAAAAAAACATTAAAAATAATATTTCGATATAATGGATGAATATGTGTTTAATAAGCGGTTTAAAAATAGATTTAAATAAAAACTGTACAAACAAAGACGTAAATTTATTATTGTTATAAATGTATATATTTTCTATATTTATTTAGACAAATGCTATAATAAATATTAAATATATATAGAATTTAAAAAGTGTGTAAATTTGTAACTGAGGGAGAATATTGTTGAAACTGCTTTATTTTTACAGAGAAACGTCAGGTTGCTCGTTACACATTTTATAAAAGGACAATTCATTCAGTCTAACCATCTGAACTGAAAGTTCAGATGGTTAGACTATTTTTAGGTTATTGTGCTGTTATTTGACTAGTCTGTCCCACTCAGGCTCAAGCTGCTGTGTGTGTGGCCCCTGTGGCCCCTGAGTCGGAGCCAGCAGCTGTTGTAGGAACTGATTACAGATGTGCAGCAGTTCGGTTCTTACCTGAAACCTCCGCATGTCTCGTGGGTTTCCTGCATTTTTCAAACAGTTCTGATTGCACTTGAGGAAGAACTTCAAGAAGAATCTGGAAGAAAAACAGAAGATGGAGAAGATGAGACTGGAGGAATGTTTCAGACACTGAAACCAAACACTGGAACTAGGAAGAGCTGACGCTGTGAAGCCGGGTTCAGGTTTCACACAAAGAAAGTTCTGCACACGGACACCTCCTGTTGGTATCGGGTGATCTGATCATTCTCCTGCAGACTTACAGAGTCTCATTAAGCGGCACCTTTTGAAGCTCGCCGTGTGTTGATTTACGCCCGTTGCCATGGCAGCAAAGGAGTATTGATTGGGAATGGATATCAATGAGGACGGCTGGTAATAACCAGCCGTTTTGGAGGAGGGAGGCGGGTCAGGATGGATTGCCATCTTAATGCATTTCCCGCTGCAATGTAATCTGCACACATCCATCTCCTCGGACCATAACCCCCCCTCCTAACTCTCCTCACCCTCTCAGGACCCCCCCTGTTCTGATGGAGCGCTTCCTTTTTAATTGTCACATTATCACAATAATAATCCAGGCAGTTAACAAGCAGCAAGGTCGCAGACAGACATGTCACATTAACCAGGGGATAACCTCCGCTCAACACCAGCCCTTCCTCCTCCTCCTGCTACGCTGAGGCATGCTGGGAGTTCAGGAGGAAGAGGAGGAGGGTGGATACAGATGGGGCCTCAGTGAGGTCGGCATTGATTTCCACCATAATAAGACAGAGAATAAAGAATATATTTAAAAACCTTCCCTCCTCACACAGCTGCATTCAGACTGAGTTTTCCTTTAAAATCCCACAAATTTCCAGTTTCCACATAGATCACCGTACATGAGCTCATTAAATAATTACACATTTTCAAAAGCACTCAGATTTATCCAGGAAAATGTAACTCTGTGATTGGCAGACATATTTCTCAGTTTTATCTTCTCTTCATCCACTTCCTGTCACAACTACAGTAGAATAGAATTAAAATTTCTACTCTTCACATATCTAAGCCCTTAGGGTCCAAACTCCACTGGATCTTAAAACCTCAGAGCTTCAGATTTTCCCATCAGAGCTTCACTCTCAGGCTGCAGGTTTACTGGTGGCTCCTCTAAAAGTAGAATGAGAGGCAGAACCTCCAGTTTTAGACCAGCTCCCTGGTTTGGCTCCAGGAAGCAGACACCCTCTCTAACTTAAAAATCTGCTTCAAACTTTCCTTTCTGATAAATCTTACATTTTGGTCTGGCTTGGTGCTATAGGTCGAGGCTGCAGGGAGACGTCCCATGATGCTCTGGGCTCCTCTCTACTCCACAGAGATATATTATCCAACGTTGTTTTTAATTTGTGTTTCTCTTTTGTCCTTCTCAGCAGGTATCCCTGGCTCAGAGTTACGCACTTGTTAAAGGGATACTGTGTAACTTTTGGCCTCCAGGGGGCTAAACCTGTAACTTCCCACAGGCCACACAACACTGTTGCAACATTAAACAGTCTCTCTTTCTGGGCTCCTCAGACACCGTGTTAACACTCTCAGTTTGTTCAGACTTGACAAACTTTCAAGGAAAATGTAGCATGAAGCTCAGGCCACTGTGCCTTATAGCTGTAGAGCAAAGCGCTGCAGGTCACATGATCCCAATAGAGATGGATCCACTCGTGCAATGTTACTAGTTTCTGAAGAGGGCAGCCATCTCAGAGCACCGAC
>JBAMHT010000006.1:2410285-2423399 GCA_037177075.1 Craterocephalus fluviatilis
ATGTTGCTGGTAAGGAATAATATAAAAGTTGCTTTTTCTAAATTTTGAGGGGAAAAGTTATGAAGAATTTTAGATTTAACTGGTTTTAATATTATATGCAATCTTATGATACACCCTGAAAACTTTCTTAACCGCTTTACAGTTTTTGTCAATTTCACTAAATACATAAAAATGAACTCTATGTTAACTCTTGCCTTTAAATCCAATTTAATTGATCCCTTGATCACTAGTTGAGAAATTTATAAGAAGCTCTCAAATAATTGAATTCAGTAAAATCATGTTAATATGAGATCACTGATAAATTAGTATCTCAAAGGTTTTTTTTACAAGCCTGATATCCATCATTAGTTTCTGATCACATCTGTTCAAATGTAAAATGATTTCGTAGTGACTGTGCCTTTGATCCTTAGTATATTCCCAATCTTAACCAAATATCAAATTACATACATTTTCCTTAAATTCATTTACAGTATTCCTTGCTATCCTGATGACAGTTAACATGATGGTTCCATGTGATGCATCTGCCGGTATGTATTTATTTATGTCATATTTGAAGTTTCTTATATTGTACTATTTAATTTAGGAGCAACTAAACTCTGAAAAAAAAGGATATGTTTTTCCTCTTTTTAAAATACTGCTTAATGATTTCCTTATTTGTTTCTACCAAACTTATGTTCTGTTAAAAACATTCATATTCATCGCTGCCGCTCCCACCAGGTGCATCACACACTGCATGTAGGGCCGCACCTGCCGAAGGGGGCCCCCCCGAGGAATGGCAAAATCACAAACTGACGTTCATATTTATAAAGGTCATTGTTGCACACTGCACAGATCTTCAGTTGCTGGTGTTAATCCCACCTGGCAGATTATACGGTATCTCATTAACCAGGTTAATAGATTTGTAATAATCAATTGTATACATATGGTATTTCATTATATATTTTCCCTTTGTGTTAAATAGGAATATGTGCTATTTAGGCGTTATAGCCTATTTAAAAGGACTGTGTGCAATGTTATAGCAAAATAAACCATGTTTCCATTGATTATAAAGGATTTCAAGTTTAAAGTGTAACTAAAGCAGCCTAGTGTTTGTAGGCCAGATGTTTAACAACTGCTGTTTGGCTGATAATGTAATCTGTTTAACTAGATGGGCTTTGCCTAAGTTATTTTACTGCAATATCACATTAAGATAGACTAAACAAATTTCACCAATTTTTGTGTCTGCTAAATGTCATCATATTTATACTTACAACGTTCCCGGAGTTTTTTGATTGAGTTAAGACAGGTTATACTTTGACTTAGGGAGTCGCATATGCCAACAATACTTTTTTATGCTATGAAGGGGTAGGAGCCCCAGAAGTCTAGAATTGCCACTGTTCATAATATATTATTTTTACAGGAATTTTTCAGCTGTTAAGCCTCACATATTGTTTTGTTCTGATTTGATGGCAGGGTATTGTTTTACCTGCAAGGACCAGGAGCAATGCGTAGAAGTGATAAAGATATACGACTCACATGGCTTATTTCCACTGTGGGAGAGGACCATCAATGATCCACTTCCAGAGTGCAAGCCAGACCTTCTGACAATGGAGACCTGTTTTGTTTGCCTTGCGGACAACACTGTGATGATCCATGCTCACACCTCCGCTGTAGATGCAGAGATCGAAGGGAGTGCTGTCAAATTAAAAAATGTGCATTGTACGTCTGACATGTATTTTTGTTGGCTTTTATTATAACCCTGATGTACAATCATGTAACAGCTTATGAAGCCAAATTAATCCTACTAACTATTACTTTCTGATTAATTATCTGATTAACTGACTGTATTAAACAGCAATTCATTCACTGTGAGAAAAGAAATAGAATACGGTGTAGTGTCCCTAATATGCGTTTTAATTTCTCTTTTCAACTTTAGGTGCAAAGATGTTTGGACCTGAGAGTGATGGAGCAGCTCCCCGTGGCAGTAAGTGCTCTTAAGGCACAAGATTTTGTTTTATAGGCTGCTGATTTTTTAAAAATATCAAGGACAGATGTTGGTGTGTTGCCAGAGATGTTTTTACTAGTATTGTGAAAAATGTGCATATTGTTAGTTGTCTTGTTATTTTTCGTTGTTAAAGTGATATTACGTGCTCATATTCCCAAAGATAAGTTTCATTATTTTTTTCCTCCCTCATTTGTCTTTTCTTTCGTAATGCTTAAAATGTTATTACGATCATAGTCATTAATAGGATCTAATGATATTTTCTTTTTCTTATTTTGATCTAATGTTATTTTCAACACTTAATTATCAAAACAGCAACAATAGCAGGGGTAGGGTCAGCAAATAGGAACAGTACAGCTCAACTGATAACCCATAATTTTGTTTAGTTACAAAATCACATTATCAATCTAATACTGATGATAATGATGTAGCAAACTGTTTAACAATGTGTTTTTATCTTCCAGGTCTCTTTTTGGTGCTGGCCGCGCTGCTGCTGATCTTCACTGTGTGACTCAGTAAGGATACATCATTTTTAACATGTTCACATAGTCAGTGGATCTGTATCATATGCGCTTTTTGTATAAAAGTCTACAGGGATTCTCTTTTCCATCATTTAATCAAATCTAATAAATGTCACTAAAAATACATGATGTGACAGAGAATAAATTCAGTGCTTGAATCAGTTCTTAATTATTTCCTTTTTAGCTCTGATAGAAGGAGGTGCAATAAACCTTCTAGTAAAGTATTTTTGATTGCATGTATTTTCACTAAAATACACTTTTCTTCTCAATTTGAAAACAGGGTTACAACTGGTGTTGAACATTGGATGGTGATAATGCAGCGAGATCACCACTGCAATTCCGTTTAATCTACATTTTATGCTTTTTCTTGCTGATAATTTTAGGAAGATCAATGTGTGTTTTAAACAATTTAGAAATGAATCACCTTCACACACCAGATTTAGCAGTTAATTAAAAACATACAACTAATTATAGTGTCTTTTACACAAACACACAATCACACACACACAAAAACACAAACACACAAAGCCACACTGGTTGCCAGCCCACCATGGCCACTGACGACTTCACCACAGGATCCACCCTGACCATGGCAGCCTGGAGGCCAGCCATGTGGCTAAAGGACACCCAGCCACCCAGAGAATGGGGATCACCATGACAACAACCCTGCATAATGGTATAGACAACATTATGGATAGTTTTATCACCATCACATGCCGGTCTTCATTTGAAGTCATCTGTGAACTAACTTACAATTCTTTATAAGACACCTTTGAACAATATTAATAAATGATTTCCCAACATGTGGTTCATGTCATTATTGATGATACAGATTCTGGTCCAGGACAAAAAAAGTTCTCATTAATGATCAAAGTGAATTAGTCCAATTCAGTTCAGATTTCACATTAAATTAATTCATAAAAGAGGTAACAATGTGTTCTTTTGTTATCAATATATGAAATAAATCTACAATTAGGCTAAAAAAGCGGTTATTAAAAAAAAACTTATGGTATTAAATAGTCACACCCTTGTTATTCAGCAGAGGTGACAGTGAAGTGAAAAAGTGAAAACGGGCCATCAAGGCCCGTTGATGGTTTCATGTAACAGAATGAGGCTAGAAAGGAAAGAGGAAAAACAAGTGAGTAATAACAGTAAACATTAACTCTTTTTAGAAAAATGAAGACAAGACAAAGAAAGAAAAAGGTTAAGGTGGAATGAATAACTAGCAAGATCAAAATTGATCACGCTGTACTGGTCACCTTATCTAGAGAACTGCAATCAGCAATAATATTTGTAAATAAATGTGGAAATTATCTTACGTATTAACACTAAGATTACAGTAAATTAGAACTCGATAGCTGACACATTTAAAGTGACTTTCAGAATTTCTTTGACTGTGATAATTAAAATGTCTGAATGTGTTTGTTTTTCATGAGTAAAGAATAAAAACATCAGTTTAAACCCACCACCCCCTGTTCTAAGCCTTTGTTAGATAGATGAGAATCTTTTTTCACCTGATGGGGGAGCTGTACAGTATGATAATTTTTTCTGCTGACACAAAAAAAATCAGGTGCTTGTTTTGCAAAATCATTTATTTCCTCCATTGTTTATCTGTTTCCCTGCATAACATACCAAGGAGCAACACATGGTGTGACGCCCAGGATTTTAAACCAGGAGTTTACTTTACTCTCAGCAACAAAGTAAGTTTGTGTTTACTTCTGACTTCCAGTAGGAAACTTTTCCTATGAGAAGCTATTTCATTCATTCGGCCTGCAAGCAAACCGGCTTTGACTGGCTCACCTACTGTAGTGTCACGCTGCTTTGATGCAAAGCATTTCCTTCAACCTCACAAATTGCAACAGGAAAAAATCCTCTGTAAGACTTGTACCGCTGATACTGTTCGGTGAACAAACAATTAAAATACAAGTAGGGCGTGTTGCGATGCTGTAGTTTCCACATTGTCCACTTCCTGTTGATTCAGGAGTATTTTTGTGATGCACTCTGATTAAATTAGAATAAGGCTGTTTTGAGATTGGATAACTGAGTCATGTTTTATAGTGAATGTGGAAAATCTCTGTCAAGAGTGGGTCTGTACTCTCATTTTTTCCTTATTTATTTTTTTTTACCATATTATTACGCTAAATGCCATGTCATTAAATGTCTGACCACTCAACCCAGGGGTCTTTCTGGATCTCATGTGATGGTTGTATTTCTATCTGGTGCAATCTCATCAGCTCTTTTTAAATTTCCATTTTCCTCCATTCCATATTCTAAAAAAAAGAAGGGAACTATATCTTTTACCCACAATATTCTTTTTTAAAATCTTGTTTAAGTTGTAAAGGCTGTGCTACTATCTAGGAGTACAAGTTAACTATAAAGAACCGACTGGTCTTGCTTACTCTGTAATAGAAAAAACATCTTTTTATAACCATTACAAAAGAACAGTTACACTTTTCTAAACTGCCAGAGATGGTGGAGAGACTGAGAGACCACACCCTGTGGTGTCTAGGCCGAAAGGTTCAGAGTGTTTCTGCCAGGGAAGTGCTATTAACATGTGAAGATTTTGCTGTGTCATACAAGCAAGTCACCACTGAAATGCACACTGATGCGCTGCTGGAAAATAGAAGAGGCAGACACAGACAAATGTTGGCCTCAAACAGCCGCCATTACAGGAGCAGATGGGGGAGCAAGGCAGGAAGATGATTGCATCATGGACTCTGAGACGGAGCACGGCAAAACGTGCAAAAGAAAACGCTACAGTGGAGAAAAGAACATTAATGGATATGAACTATTGCAAAGGTTGCTGTTATATCTTTTCAGATCAAGCGAGATTTAATTTGTCAATCCCAGACAGGAAATTTTTAATGTTACAGCAGCCGAAAATATCACCCTAGAAGAAAAATGTACATACAGTACAGTAAAACTTCATTACCAAACATTTCATTGGTTTAGTAAGAAACACAGCATTGCAACTTTATTAACATCGCTGGTACTAAATGTCAAATGTAAAACTCCTTAGTAATGTCACAATTTTATCATGATACATGAAATGTAAAATTCAACTGAATAGTAACAAGTTTGATATTTGTTTTTTTTTCTTTTTGCTTTGTACGTGTACAATACATTTTAATGACACAGCCTTTGAGATATTGTTTGATGACTTAACATCAAAAGTTTTAAAGAGAATGGAATTATAGTATTTTTTAAATAAATTAATTAAAACTATTACATTAAAAAAGTAATTAAAGAAAATAGCTTTGAATTACTTATTTGCTAGAATAATTAAAAACAAAACAGACCAACAAAATCATTTTTATCTTCATTTCCAGTGTTCCGTGTCTTTTGGCTGGCAGCTGTATCAGTGGCTGTCTGTGATGCATCTACCGGTATGTGTTAAAAAGGTTACTTTATCCTTATTTGACATTTTTTCTTTGACTGTTTAATATTATGAGGAACTAAACTTTTTGGACTCTTACATCTGTTACTCACATGTATGTTTTGCTCTGATTTGATGGCAGGGAAATGTTTTACCTGCAAGGCAAGGCAAGGCAGGTTTATTTGTACAGCAAATTTTCAGGTACAAGACAATTCAAATTGCTTTACATAAAACATTAAAAGCATAAAAGAAGAATTTATAGGTTCGCCCATTTCCAAGCGCTGCGACCGTTTTTGTGTGATTTTTTAGAAAAACATCCACTAGAGAGCAGCATAGAGCTCAGAGCCTGAGATTCAACATCGGTTTCAGACAACAGCAAGCAAGGCGATGGTGGAGGAGGTCATGATGATATTCATTTTCAATCGTTACTTTTGAGAATGTGAACAAATCTGAATCTTTAAATGCGTGTTTTGGTCCATTTTCAGAGAGCTGGAAGATGTAACAAAGGGAGCAGTACCACTGAAAATCCAAAATAAAACTAACTTGTTGCAGTAAACTGTGACTTGCTTCAAAGAGACGTTCAAAGGAATCTATTTCTTCATGAACGTGACGTCTCTAGCAGAGATGGGACCAATGAGAGAAGAAGCTGAAATGTGTTTATGCTCGATTTGTCTCGGAGATCGGGACTCAAGCTGAGAGTGTTCAAGTTGACCAAGTTGGACAAAACCGCTGTGTATCCCCTTAGTTGGTCGTAAATTCAGAGGCTAAACATGTTAGCAAACAGCTTCTGGATGTGTTTACTCGGGTTTCAGTTGCTGTTGATTTGTTGGGCAGCCATGGTGACATGGTGAGGTTGGAAGGACTACCCCAACTTTCCGAGTCGGATTTCTGACTTCATGGGGTGTTCAGGTTATATTTCCAAATGGGAACTTGGAAAATCCGACTTCCAAGGACAAATCGAACGCACTATTAGCTACCGCACAAACCATTGTCGTAAACTGAGCTGCTCTTAGTGAGATCTACGTATACACTGCCCTCTAGTGGATGTTCAGCCCAGCAACCATGCCAGGGTAAAGGATGCATGGGAATAGTGACATTACTAACCCTAACCCTTTACCACTACAAAAAGGGACAACTGGGCCTTAGATGAAGATCATGCTTCTTTTTTTGACTTTGTCATGCCAACAAGCACCACCTTAAGTCTGCATATCCTGTGTGTGGCTGTTCTGTGTAATGTATCATGGCTTCAGACAGCGAGCGTTGAGTAGCTAAATGAAAGGCTATAGGTTGACTGTGCTTATGTACCAGGACCACTCTCTGGGTTACGGCAAGAGGAACAGTCGCAGCAGCATGTTTCGCATAGTGCCCAAGTTCAAGAAGGAGAAAGCCGCCAAGAAGACGAGCCCTCAGTCAGGTAGGGCAGCCTCCGTCCCCCCTCAAGCTCCACCAGACGGGGAGTCACTCACTTTAACGTCAGTTGGTTTAAAGTAACTGGATTTAAAAAAAAACCTGACTGTCCTTAAACTCTCCATGCACAAAAACAGAACATCGTAGTTTGCACCCACACCACCATGCAATAAAATCCAAACACACACTGTGAGTAGAAGCTCGGTGAATGGGGTTGTGTTTGCGGTGTCGCGTCCCGGTCACACTCCCCGACCCCTCTCCTCCATCCATGCCCTCATCCAGCTGTCTACATGTCTCCAAAAGGAACGCAGCCAGGAGAAGAGCGAGTGTGTGTGCTGTGGAAAAGTCTGCAGGGGGCTAATATTTCAGAAAGAGTGGAATGATCGTTGCTTTAACTGGGAGGTGCTGTGGGGTAACTGGGCGTGTTTTCTACGATGAGCAGAAGGGGCTTAGTCGGGCCCATCTTCCTGCAGACCACACAGGCTTCCTGTTTTTTCTCCTTCTCTGTGTTCTGGCAATGGTTGATGAGATGACATGCATGCCGTGCCTCCGAGTCTTCCCTGAACACCTCGGGCCTTGACCTCACAACCTTCGGTGTCTTCATCCTCTTCTTCCTCCTCTGCCAGCTGCCGCCGCTGCTTTCCCTCCCCCCTTTCCTCTCTGATCCTCATAATCGCTCGTTTGTGACGTAGCGGACATATTCACACATGTGTGTGTGTGTGCGTGAAGGATCATGCGTGGATGGGCATGCCGGATACCTGCGAGGCGCTCTGAGCCTCTCTCTGCTCTACTTTGTGTGTGCGTGTGTGTGTTTGTGTGTGTGTAGTGGAGAGGTGGGGCACAGAGGAGGTGGGCATCTGGCTGGAGCAGCTAAGTCTGGGGGAATACAGAGAAACTTTCATCCGACACGACATCCGAGGCTCCGAGCTGCTGCATCTGGAGAGGAGGGACCTGAAGGTACGTGCATCGACACACACACACACACACACAAACGGTGAATCTGTGTGACCCCTTTCCTCCTCCACTATCGGCTCTTTCTCTCTGTGTCCTCCTGGTGTGCCCTGTAACCTGCTGGAGCTGTCTCCCTGTTCTGCCTCTTCTCGTGCTGCGCTGCATCGCTCTGCTTGGCTTTAACTGTCTGAAACGGACGTGCTGTAACCCACTAACAGTGTGTATCTGCCGAAGAGGAGGGAAGCCTGCTACGGGGCAGGGAGGGGTCTGAAATGAAACGGTCCAAACTGTTTGTCGAAGGGGTTCAGTTGAGGTTTATCTACTGTGCTTACACCGTACAGCCCTCATGTCCTAATATCTCTCTTATCAGCAACCAGATGTTGTTGCTGAAGGTCTTTCAAAAAGGTTTCTTTGTACATTAGTAGCCTATTTCTAGTTTTCAGTCCATTATGTCTGATCTATGAATCATTCAGGCCTAGAAGAGGCTCCTAACTGAAGGGATGAACCTGTGTTCCCAGAAAAGGAAACTTTATTGCTAGCGTCTCAAAGATGCATTATTTGTTCCGATTTCTTTAGACAAGGCACGTTTTTTTGTGTAGTAAGTTTGACAGACAAAAAAAAGGATTTTACCAGCAACAAGGTGATTCATAAAGAGCATATCTCAGCACAGCATGCAGTGTGTCCTCAACACTTCAGAGGAAACTGGATGAAAGGAAGACAAACAGACTAAAAAACTATCTACAGCAGGGAAACAGGATCTGAAACCCAGCAAAGTCCAGAAGCAGGAACTGAGAGATGCGCCTGAACCTTTAGCTGGTCCATCTACAGTAGACAGAAGCCTCATCAGAAATGGTCTCTATGTTAGAAGCCGTCCTTATGGAAGGGAAACAGAGAGGAAAGGCTGGGGTGTGTCACATGACACAAGAACAGGACTGTAGATCAGTGGGAAGTGGTCTGATGGAGGGATGGGAACCTGGATCTCAACATTTATGGAGCAGCGTGGAATCATCTGGGCAGAAACATCCAAAGAAGAGCTTTGGAAAGTCCTTCATGAAGCCTGGAGACGTTTTCCTGAAGACTGCTGAGAGTAATAACAGAAAGCTTCTGAATTGAAGCTGCTCAGACCAGATAATGTCTTAAAAACTCAGCTTTTATACAGTATTCCATCCACATCTCAGTAAATCACTGCACCTCCTTCCTGTTTTTCTGCTGATGTTATTAGAATTTCTTTTTTTTACACAGCAGCTGTTAATTAGCTGTTTGGTTGGACAAAGATCAGCACATCACCAGTGTGTTTAAACGGTGTTTTATAAATGAGAGAAACATGGATCCACCTGCAGGGAGAAGGAAGATCTCTCCAGCCTTCAGAGTCCTGCTAAACAAAGTCACTGGAGCAGAAAATAACTTGAAGCTTGTTTTACTGACACATCTGTGTGGATTATTCCTCCTGTTTCTTTCACCACAATCTCAGAGTTGTGCACATGTAGTTCTGGAAGGTGTGGATGTTTAGATAAGGAATAAACTCCTCGAACTGTCAAGTAAGTTCCAGTGTAAAAAACCAAAAAAAGATCTCGGGACCAAGAAAAGTCCATGTTTCTCCACAAAAATAGACTTACAGAAGTTCAAGTGACTTTATTGTGGGTCTTTACAGCGTTTCAGTTTTGCATTGGATATGCAACAAGACCCAGAAACATGGGACCCAGTGACAAAATAAACCTGTCAGATTCTTCTTTTATGTTGTAATGATTTAATTATATGAAACCGTATATATTTTTTTCCTATGCGGATGGATTAAACTGTAGAAATAATCACAATAGGCTAACCTCACACACCCTATGTCCCTATAAACACGTTGTCATACCCACATTTTAACCCTTTAGCCATGCCAAGAAAGCTGGGGAGAAAAGTCCAATTTATTAAAATTCTTGATTCGACCCTTAAAGGCATACTGTGTAATTGTTTTTTTCCACCAGGGGCGCTAAACTTGTAACTTCCCCCAAAATGGAACGGTGCAGAACACATGTCAAACACTGTATACTACTGACCTCAGAAATCATCCAGTATTACTCACATTAGGCTGATGTTTGGTATCCCTTTTGACAGAAGGTGGAAAAATTGACAACACAGTTTTGGATGTATTTACCATTTATTACTGTGTGGCATGTCAGAAATACTGTGGTGAAGTTTTCTGCTTCCTGGTATCCATTAGGAGAGAAGAAAAGAATCATGTTGTCTATTGCAGGGTTTTGAGCAAAGTTTTTGCCATAAAGTGATGCAAACTGGGCCCTGCGACAGACTGGCGACCTGCCCAGGGTGTACCCCGCCTCTCGCCCGTTGATAGCTGGGATAGGCTCCAGCACACCCGCGATCTAATTGGATTAAGCGGTTCGGAAATGTATATATGTATATACATATATATATATATATATATATATACTATATATTTGTTGTGTATTGGACATATTAGACTGAAATACTGTTTAAAAAACTAAAATAATGAAGCTTTTAAAAATAACCATTAAAAAGTCAACATTTTTACAAAAAGAAATTACATTTAAATATTGACTTTAAAAATGGAACAAAATTACTTAATTAACTTAGAAATGTAAAGAAGATTTAATAAGAACTACATTTGTAATACATATAGATTAAAGAAAAGATTAAACGTCATCTCAAGAAAACATGATACCTGCAGCTCAAGTCTGAAGAGACTTTGAAACTTCAGGATCTGCTCTAACAATCAACATGACAAAAAAACTAAACAAATATCAAATAAATGCTCACGAATCTGCACAGAAACTGAAGAGAAAAAGACACCAGCAGTCCCCTGAGAGCCTCCAGGTTTCCTCAGACCCGCAGCAAACCAGACGGCTCAAACATAAACTGAAGATTAAGCTTTTCTGTTCCAATTACATAAATACAGCCCACAAACACAGAAGTTACACATTCTCCCGGTAAACACAGCTCTCCACAGCACCCAGAAGGCCTGCAGCCCCAAGGGATCATGGGAGTTGTAGTGATGCAGAGTAGACTGCATGTGGACAGCTTGGCAGCATATTGTGAGTCAGAGGGAGCATCAGGCTAACAGCTGCCACCAGACAAACACCAGGATACAACCTTAACAGTCAGGGTGTCTGGAAACAACCTGGAGAAGCCTGGAAACAACCCTGAACAATCTGGAAACAGTCATCTCCCCCTGGGCAGCACACCGATACGTCTGCACCACTAATATGAAAAAAAATGAAATCATTCTGCAGATTTAAACATTTATCAGCACTTTGTCCTGTTAAATATGCTGAGATAATTAGGGCTCATTAAACTGGATTCAAGCCAACACCAGGCCACCTTCAAGGTTCTTCCAGGGAGTTCCAGGGGCAAAACACTGTTATGTTAATGTTAGCTTAATTCAGCTGAAATCTTAGCAGTTTAAAGATGAGGTGGTGGAGTTCTCCACAGCTGTCAGAGTGCATGTTCATTCATTTGACTATACACAGATAATGTTGCTTTTTAGAACTGAGATGATAAACTTTGCTAACTCGTGAGCATCAGCCACATTAAACCAGATTTTTAGCCCAGTTTTCCTCCTCTCTGTAAGTCGTGACTTTGTTTTTCTTGGGCTTAATTTTCTTTGAATAAAATCCAGATCACGATGGTGAAAACAGCTTAACAGAAACGTCAGCGGCTGAAGTCGTGACATACATCTCTGTTTAACGTTGTTTAATGTTGGAGGTCTTTACTAAACATCTCCAGTAAATACTGTAGTCCATGTTGTTCTAACTCTTTTCTTTTCATTACAAACTGAAATGTTCAACACACAGTTGGATTTCATGTCCCACAATTTATTTATTTTGTTTTTAGCCCTTATAAATTATAATCCCAGGTATCTGTTTAAATCCTGCAGAAGCTGTGATTTTACTGCTGTCATGAGAAATCCTCATAGAAGCCATGTTGCAGGGTTTTCATGCTGAACTGAAGGATTTCTTTATCCTCTCAGGACGCTGAAGATCCTTCAGCTTCGAGCCTGATGAAATCCTTTTAAAACCCAGCAGATCAACTCAAACTGCCTGAAGGTAAAAACCTAAAAACTGGACTCATTTCTTTCCTGAAAAGTTTGACATTTCAGACGCATGAGGATTGACATGAACTCCGTCAAATATATCTTGGCTCAAAGGCATGTCGGCGGCCGATGCGAGGCAGATGAATTTAGCAGCAGAGCCCTTTTTAAAGCCTCAGAAAATCAAGGTCAGACCACTGAATATCAAAGAGCACATTATCAAAACAACACAAACTCTCACAACAAGGAGGAGGGATGTGAGGAGCTGAACTGAGGCCGACCTGCAGGGAAAACAGACTGACGGTGTTTCCAGACGTTACGGCTCGATGAGTTCATGACCTGCTGCCTTCTTTCTGACCCCAAACCCCCCAACCACCTCTTCCTGTTTGCTCTCATTATGCGGAGCAAGCAAACAAGCAAAGTAACACCCTCTAAGTTTATCAGCAGCCATGGAAGAATTACTGAACAGACCTGAGGGGCACAGGTCCAGGGCCCCAGGAGGACAGCAGGGCTAAGGCTGGAAATCAGTTACATTAGTTAATAAATTCTTAAAAGTGTCAAAAATAAAAACAAACTCCCAAGAAAATTGACTGGGATCAGATGAAAAAATGCACAACAACAGCAAAGTGATGGGAAATAATAACACATCCTCAAAGGAACACCAAGCATCTGGCAAGACCAGCACTGCAGACCACTTAGTGATCGGAAGACACCAGCTGGGCCATCAGAGAGTTCTCAGACCAGCCCGTCTTCAAATGCCACCTTCACTTAGATGTGAACTACACACCTGTAAAGCATAATGACGGTCTGGCACAGATGTGATG
>JBAMHT010000006.1:2482533-2500820 GCA_037177075.1 Craterocephalus fluviatilis
GGGGTGTTGCTTCCTTTTTGGGAGTACTTCTTTTGAGGTATTACTTCCTGGTTGGTAGTACTTTTATTTTTTTATTTTTTTTTTTTTTTTTTTTTTCTTTCCTTTATTAAAGCATACAAAGATATACATAGTACACTGTAATAACATAACAGCAGCCGCCAGGGGGTTACACACATTTAGAGGCTGAAATTCAGAGTCACATAATTATACAAATACATTAAAGAAAGCACATATGTCAAGGGTCTTAATGGCTTTCAAATTAGTTGAATTTTTAATACTTATAATATATTGCTTGGCTTCATTATTAAAAACAGGGAATAATGGTGTCTGATTAGTGTAACGACATTTGTGGATGTGCCATTTGGCTAAAAAAATAATAAGGTTAATGATATAAAAGTGTTTACTTTTATCAAACGGAGAGTTAGTGAAGCCAAATAATATATGCTCAAAGCAAAGTGAAAAGAGAGGCTCAATATGAGTGGATATAAAGGTACAGATATCTTCCCAGAATTTAGTAGAAAAGGGGCATGACCAAAACAAATGAAATACATCTTCAGGGTAAATTTCACAGAATGAACACATAACATCAATGTCTTTTTTAAAGCGTTGTAAATAAACTTTTGAGGGGTAAAATCTATGAATTATTTTGTAAGATACTTCCTTAGTTTTATTGTTAATTAAGAATTTGGCAGGTAAGTTCCAGATCTTTTCCCAGTCAAGGGTATCAACAAGTGAGTTCCAATAGGCTACCACATATGGTACTGATACGACATCTCTCTGAAATAAGGAGCGTATACGGCGATTGCTGTCACGGGTAGAAGAAAAACATATTGGGCCAATTTCCAGTCTGTTCAGATCAATCGGTAAAAAGGCTTGGCTTTGTAACACTATAGGTTTAAATAACATAATTACACCATTGGGGATTGCATTTCTAATAATATTAAACTCTTTAATAGGAAGTAAGATTCTATATTTCTGGGTAAATTCTTGATAAGTCATTAATGATCCGTCAGAGTTAAACAGTTGATGGACTAGAAGAATGTTGTGAGAGAACCATAAAGGATAGAAAATAGATTTGTTCCTGAATAAGATGTCTTTGTTGTTCCATATGTAGTATCTATGTGGGGAAAAATTATGTTTGTAAATCATTGACCATGAGAGAAGCATCTGCTTGTGAAAGTAGGAAAGTTTCGTAGGTATTTTTTCAACTTTATAATTACAGAAAAGAAGAAAATCTAAACCACCTAATTTAGAGAAAATAAAGTTTGGTATGAAGTTCCAAATTGAAGATGGGTTCTTAAAGAATTGTCTGAGCCAGTTTATTTTAAAGGTATAGTTTAAAGTGTAAAAATCTAAGAAGTTAAGGCCACCTTTATCATATGGATTCATTATTACTGATTTTCTTATGTAATGGCTTTTATTCCTCCATACAAAATTAAACAGCATCTTATCAATCTTTTTTAGGACCTTTTGATTCACATGAAGAGATAAAGCAGCGTATGTAAGACGAGAAATGCCCTCAGCTTTGGTTAGTAAAGTTCTTCCTCTCAACGACAAATCTCTTTGCAGCCACTGATTAAGTTTCTTTTGGGTTTTGTCAATGATAGGATCAAAATTTAGATTGCATCTGGTTTCTCTATCTTTAGCTATGACAATTCCTAAATAGGTGACGGTTTCTTTCACTGGTATATTGCAGATAGACGGTGAGTCACAAAATTTAAGGGCAAGCAATTCACATTTCTTAATGTTCAAACAAAGACCAGAAGCAGCAGAGAAAGTTTTAATGAGATCAATAGATAAGGGTATCTGAGAAGAATCTTTTAAAAATAAAGTTGTATCATCAGCCAGCTGGCTGATGATAACTTCCTTGTCTGCAATTGAGATACCCTTTAATGAACTAAGTTTTATAGAATCAGTGAGAAGCTGAGTGCAAAGTAAAAAGAGATAAGGTGAGATGGGACATCCCTGTCTTACACCACGTTTAAGGGAGAAGCGAGGAGAAGTTCCAGCATGTAGTCTAATTGAGCAATTTCCATCTGTATACATTGTCTTAATAGCTCTTCTGAAGTACGAGCCAAAACCAAACTTCTCTAAGGCACTAAAGAGGAAATTATGCTCGAGCGTGTCAAACGCTTTGTAAAAATCTAGGAAAAAGATGAAGCTTTCATCATAGCAGAAATCTGAATAGTCAATTAAGTCTAACACTAGTCTAATGTTGTTAGAGATGTGTCTGTTTCTCATGAAGCCGGATTGAGTCTCATCAATTATGTGATCCAGAACAGATTTTAATCTTTTAGCAAATATCGTTGCAAATATCTTATAATCATTATTTAACAAACAAATAGGGCGCCAATTGTCAATAAGTAGTAGGTCTTTATTTGGTTTTGGTATTAAAGTTATGAGGCCTTGAGTTAAAGTGGGAGGAAGAGATTCATTACCTATACATTCTAAGAAAAGGTGGAGGAGAAAGGGTGCTAGCTGCTTGGAAAATACTTTGTAGAACTCTGAGGTTATGCCATCCGTGCCTGGAGACTTGTTGGGCTTGAGCTGATCAATAGCAGATATAATTTCCTGTAGTGTTAAGGGTTTATCACAAGATTCTCTCATATCAATATCAATTGGTTTAGTTTTTGTGAGAGATCTAAGAAATTGATAAGCCGATTTTTCACAATATTTCGATTCATATAATTTTGTGTAAAATTCAGAGCAATAATTAGCAACAATCTTTGGATCGTCAGTGATAACTCCATCAATGTTTAGTTTCTGTATTGTGTTGTTTTTAGCATGTGATTTTTCAAGACGAAAGAAATAGGCTGTATTCTGTTCTCCTTCCTCCAGCCATCTTCTTCTACTTCTGATAAAAGCACCTTTGGCCTTTGACCTATAAATGTCATCCAATTTGTTTTGTAAGCTGATTAAGTGTTGACGTTCATTTTCAGTTAAATTTCCAGGTATATTTTGAGTTAATGATGTAATTTCTGAAATTAAGGTTTCTTCTTCAGATTTTTTGGCCTTAGCAATAGAACTTCCATACGTTCTTAAAAATTTTGATAATTCAAATTTTAGGAGTTCCCAATTATTACGAAATTTGTTTTCGATTAGGGCTTTTTGCCAAAAACGATTAATTAATGAGAGGACCATTACAGACACAGCTTCATGTTTTAAAATAGAGCTGTTCAATTTCCAATATGAGGTACAAAGGCGAAAATTAGGAATTAGGTAGATTACAATTGAGATTGCTTTGTGATCTGTTAGTGGGGTAGCAAGGATATTAACATGAATATTATTACTATCAAGACAATTGGAAATAAGCCAAAAATCTATGCGCGATAAACTAGTCCCTGCTTTATTACTCCAAGTGTATGCGTTCACATGAGGATTTTTTTCTCTCCATATGTCAGTTAAACTGAATCTATGCATAAGTTGAATCAAATTAGTAGACAAAGAATAATTGGCTCGTGGAGGCCACCGATCTTTACAACCATCTAGAGCAACATTTAGATCCCCTCCCATCACAATTATGGCATGTGGGTATTTAGATAGCCAAAATAAAAAACGAGATTCCAAAAAATCAAGCAAATCATCATTCTCACATTTAGAGTTATACCCATACACATTGACAAGCAAAATAAAAGTATCGTTAATATTAATAACCAGGATAAGAAAATGACCTTTAGGGTCACATTCAGAATGTAGAGCAACTCCATTAAAGGAATTCTTTAATATAGCAGCACCTGCTGCTCTTTCTGAGCCATGCGATAACCAAAAGTCATTGCCCCATTGAGCTTTCCATAGCTGTGTGTCTTTCTTAACAGAGTGTGTTTCTTGAAAAAAGGTAAAGTCTGTTTTTTGCTGTTTTGCAAATAAAAATAAGGCTTTTCGTTTAATATTCTGTCTCAACCCCCTGGCGTTAAGAGAAAAAACAGAAAGTGACAAAGTAACTAAGAACTTAAAACAAGTGTTGTGAAAAGTAAAGTGCTTTGTTACTAAATAACAGAGAACAGACTCTATCCCCTATATAAGATCCCCTTTTTTTTTTTCTTGTTTAAAATCAAACAGTCTCCTCCTGAGGTAGGAATTGATAAAGATAACTACAACTAGAACTAGTCGCCCTAAACCGAATGAAGAGGCAAACATAGATAAGTGCTAAGAAGGAGCTAAACATTTTCCATTATGGAATTCAACTCCCATCGCAGTATTGAGCACAATATGATCACCTGGGACTTAGGAATGGGTCTTCAGAAGATAAGTACAAGTAATAAAGTCAACATTTACCATTATTTATGGATTTTAACTCTTAACACTATATTGGTAAAGCACAGTAGTGTCACATCACCTGGAACTTCAGGAAGGGTCTTTAGGAGCCTTCAAATAACTTCAAGCTCAGCAGTTGTTTCTTGCGAGGAGTGCAACAAAGTGTGAGAAGTTCACACATAAAGAACTGGAAACTTGAGGGCAAAGAGAAGAAGATGCCATCTAGATGAAAGTCACAGGAAGATTAAGTGTGGGAAGCTGCATCAGAAGATGTGTCCATCTGGAACCGGTCAAGTTGTTCTGGACGTACCTCCTTCCCATCAACAATGACGCGGGTGCCAGCAAAGTGAGCCTTTTTTCCCTCTTTCCTCGCAGCTTCAATCAAAGGCCACAGTTTGTTACGCAATGCTTTGTCGTCAGTAGTTAAGTCTTCAGAGAATCTCAGCTTGTTGTTCTTGAGGTATTCACTTTTCTTTGCCGTTCTCCATAGTAGGTCTCTTGTAGATCTGTTTGCAAAGCGGATAATGGTCGTCCTGGGCCGGTTTGTTGTCCCTTGGCTTCTTCCTAGGCGATGCACAACGTCGACACCATCCATAATCTTCTGCTGAGAGTCAGGTAACATGGCACAGCAGATACTGGTAACTTTCGTCTTGATATCTTCTGGGTTCCCTTCAGGTACACCATGGAGTCTGAGGTTCCATCTCCGTCCGTATCTTTCAGCCTCATTAAGCTTAAGTTGCAGCTCTGATATTTGCTGGTCAAATCTTTTACCTGCAGTCTTGACCTCCTTCATATCAGTTTTAAGTGAATCTACTTCAGCAAAGACGAAATCGATAGATTTCTTCAGGGCTTCGATGCTTACGGTGTTTCTGGTTATCAGGCTCTCCAGGTTGTCTGCCCGCACATTAATCGCCGCCACAATGTTGCTCTGTAAATCTGCTAAAGAGATATCAGCTTTTTGCTTTTTTTCTCTTGGCTTGAGCGGAGTATCAGGAGCGGAATCTGGCAGGGGGATCAGGTCGTCATCTTGACCAGCAGCGTGAGCTTCAGAGGCTGCATAATCGTGCTCCGTACTAGCTGCGGTAGCCGTGGCAGAAGAGCTGGCAAGCGACGAGCCCGTCGGTATCTTGTTGGCGTTTAAGGGTACTCCAAAAATCATACCTTCTTTATGTACAGGATGCGCTTTCTCTTTACGCTTTGTTCCCTGTTCGTGTTGCTTCATGATGAGGAAGATTGACGTTTCACACGCGGTCTCACGCTGATGTAGCTAAAGTTAGCTTAGCTAAATTTGTGCGTCCTGGATATAGGGCGACTAATTACGTACGAGATTAAGAGTCCGTGTTTTTTAAAGGCTCGGAGACTGTTTATGGTCTTCTCATAACCACTTGGTGCAATATAGTCGGTAAAAACGACCAGGATAAGGGATAGAGAACAAAACTCTGCTCAGCAACAGAAGCTTGCGTCTGTCTCGGCCGCCATCTTGCCGGAACCCCCTGTTTGGTAGTACTTCTTTTGAGGTATTACTTCCTGTTTGGTAATACTTCCTGTCAGGTATTACTTCCTGTTTGGTAATACTTCCTGGATCCTCTCAACATCACTGAGCTCTGATCTGATATTCTGTTTCTAACTTTTGTAAGAATTGATAAAACTTCACTTCCTGATGATATGATGACGAAGTTGATGTTCAGGGCAGGAACTGAATCTAAGATGGCCGGTTATCTGGTTAGAGGAACACGTGGGTCAAATCTTCAAAGTGACCTGAGGGTAGTTCAATCGGACTACAATGAATTGGATTGAACTGCGATTAAAATCTAGAAAACTTTGCAGGCTCTGCTCTGAACTCCTGACAGTCCCATTATTTTTTCTATTTTTCTAAATAATAACATAGAAAAAAACACATCAGAAATCAGCCATTTCTGAAGAAGCACTGATCTGAACAACGTCAGGACTTTTTGTGTTTGTGGATGATTTTTGGGGATATTTATCCGGAGATGAATCTCTCTTAAAGGAAGGATTCGAGTCTTTGATAGAGGCTGGGAGGTCGGCTGCTGGATCAGCCGGAATGTGGAAATATTTGTGGGTTTTTGTTGGCAGTGAAGTCGCTCACAGGTTGAAACCCACACAGGGTTCTGAGTGAGTGAAAACCGGAAAGGTGGGAGGATCTGGAGTAGCTGAAGACCAAGTTACTGCGGCTGGAAAGGAAAATACATCAGAGCCACTGGAGTTTGAGAAAGTCAAAAGGAGGAAGAGGATGGAGTCAGGTACACAATGTGGAGGGAAGGGAAACGATTAAGTGTGAGGACGAGTGAAAAGTCTGCAGAGGCAGAACAGGTTTTCTCTGCAGGGTGCAGGTTTGTCTCGCAGGAAACTGGAGCCTCATATGAACTGAACTCGGATGAGGGTGGAGTCTGTTACGATCATGCCAGATGATGAACTGTTCCAGATTCTCAGGCTGGGATTTCTTTTACCTTTTCACTTCTCTGTAAACTGGAGACTTTGAGGTTTGGGACAGAAATCCTAAAAATATATCAGTCTGAAGATGTGACTTCTAACTTGAAACCTTCATTTTACAAATAATTCACTTCAATTTTTCAGAATATCATCGTCATGATAAAATTAGAATAATAGAGAGGAGCAAGGCTCAGAGATGATGTAGTGCTGACCATCAGAGTTTCCAGAGTCCATTAACTTCTGCTCACAGTCACGTGACAGTCTGTTTCACCGTGACTTCCACAGGATGGAAGACCAGAACATTGTTAAAATACGAACAGTGGTTTATCTTTCATTTCTCTGGATTAAACCTGAAACATAAAGGAGCACTGCTGCACAGTCACCATCCAGATAACCAGCTCCACTTGTTAACACAAATATCTAATCAGCCAATCAGTGAAGCCTCAGACGGCTTGTTGAAGTTC
Organism: Craterocephalus fluviatilis; assembly: GCA_037177075.1. Taxonomy (NCBI): domain Eukaryota; kingdom Metazoa; phylum Chordata; class Actinopteri; order Atheriniformes; family Atherinidae; genus Craterocephalus; species Craterocephalus fluviatilis. The sequence goes on from JBAMHT010000006.1 coordinate 2,489,703, forward strand.
AAACTGGTCTTCAGCATAAGTAAGAAAGATGATTTAAGTGACTATCTCTAGGGTTTACAGAGAATGGTCTGAAGAAGAGAAAACATCCAGTGAGCAGCCATTGTCTGGACCAGAATGTCTTGTTGATGTCAGCTGTCAGAGTCCCAGCATGGCCTGCTTTAACCACCACAGCCTACCTGAGTATTGCTGCTGACCATGTCCATCCCTTTCTGAGCACAGTGGAGCATCTTCTGATGCTGCTTCAGCAGGATGATGCTCCATGTCACAAAGCTCACATCATTTCCAACATGATGATGAGTCACTGAACTCCTTCATGATGTTCCTGGCCAGTTTAACACTTTGTTTCGTGTTTCTGAACTTTAAGTCAGCAAAGCTGCAATTTAACCTTCAAATCGTGAAAATTATTGTGACTAAGATGGGGGCGGGGCTCATTAGCATATTCATAAACAAGGAATATAAACTAAGGCAGGGGTGTGGAGGAACATTTCAGACATTTTAAGATATGAATAAATTAGGTTGTTTTTTCAGGGTTTTCAGGGAAGTAACTTCCCGGAGGCACTTAAAAAATGAGGCAAAGCAGGGCTTTGTGTAGTTGGTAGAAAGTCTCGTTCCATCTTATATTTCAGAATCCCAGGAGCATGTTCAGACTGTTTCTATTTCTGCCGATAAATGGGGGTTAATGAATTTAATGTTTTATGGATCATTTAGCTTAATTTTATTTGCTCTTATCGTCACATGAAACCCTGAAAGTTGACTTGATGAAGAGGAAGTTTCTCACCTGTTTGGTCATGGAGTCTATGAGCCGGACGTACAGATCCTGTTCTGTCCTGATGCCTGAAAAAACAGCAGAAACACACACTGATAAGACAAAGACAGCATTCAGACAGTCTGAGATCCATGCACATCACACACACACACCCATAAACACACACACACAAACACACACACACACTACTCACGATGGAAAAAATCCTTCAAACAAAAGATTCCTAATAATGTGGTGTAAATGAGTTGTGTTATTATTTATGTCCTGGTTGTGTGTTTCTATTTGCACACACTCCTCCTCCTCCTCCCTGCAAACACAAACATTACTGCTGCTGCAGAGCTGTTTATTATTTATGGGGCGGGCCGCCTCCTCTCGGCCCCCCGCTGCCTTCCTCCTCCAGGAGAACAAGGAATCCTCATTCTCCACCAAATTAAATATCAATCAGGAACGCTTGTTTTTTATTAGCTATGCATCCGGGCGTAAATGTGACACAGACACGACATGGGGTGGAGGGAACACCTGTTAGATGAGCAGCAGCTCTAATTGTGCTGGATGCTGCAGCTTCTCGCCGCCTCGTTTTTCGGCCCGTTTCCTCGCAGCTTCCTCTGCTTCTAATTGACATGATTCACTCCTCAGTCTGCAGCCTAAATGGCGGCTATCCGTCCCGGTTGCAGATGAGGTCAATTACCTCCGCACGATGCTAATCCGACGACTCATATTAGAGTGATTTATCCGCCTCTGGAAGGAAACGCTCTTTTATGTCCCACTTTATCTGCTGCTCCTGCAGGAGTCGGAGCACATTACGGCCGCCCTCCTCCTCCTCCTCCTCCTCCTCCTCCTCCTCCCGCCCGTCTGGACTGCAGCCAGAACAAAGCCGAGCTGTGTGTTTCCAATCAGCCGCAGATCCACACGCTCCCCACCCCGATGGACAAAACAGAGTTCAGGTTGGGTTGCTTGTCAGATATTCCAGATGTCTGCTGCGCTGATAATGAAAAACATTTTCCAGACTCTTAAAAGTGCTCAGCTGAGTTAAAGTTAGAGTCTGGTGAGGTGACCTTTAATAGAAATCCTAAATCATCTGACTGCAGAGCAGCCGGGACCTGTGGGAAACGTCCCATCATTAACACCACTTCATCAGTTGATGCTGCAAATCTGAAAGGAAAACTAGTTTGATCTGAGTTCAGTCTGATTCCTTCAGTCGCTGATCGGCACGTTCCCAGACTGGAAAACTTTCCTGGAAAACCTTTTTTGCCCCCTCAGAACTGGAAAAATGTTCATTTGATTCCAGATTCTGTGAAAATGGTTGATTTTCTTGTTGATCACATCACATGGTGTCTGTGATGATGTTGCCCCTGACAACAATCCCAGGGTCATATGACTGACATTACAGACTGCATCTGGCGAAGACGAGTCATTCCAGCTCTCAGGTGCCTGCGATTCCATGTTGTCTAATTAAACAGTTAAAAAAATGAGTCACGTCCAGATATTCTCTAAGTTTTATGGTTTTCTCTTTTTTTTTAAAACTTTTTTTATATAAAAGGAACTTCTGGGTGATGCCATATGATGCATTGGTGTCAACGCTATGGCAACATTGTGTCTCTGATGGCCGACTGCAGGACGCCACAAACAGCAAACATTTTGTTCATTTTGGGCTTTTTTATGTTTCCTTGTGAATTAGGTGAATTTTCATCCATCACTCTCCACAGCTTCGGACGGGATCTACGCTTGCCTGCAAATGTATTCATCCCCTTCCATTAAAGGAAAGGCAAAATTCAACATAGCTCTTCAAATAATTGGAGCCTGAAAAAAGAAACAATAGATATAAATATGCTAAATTATAATTTAGTGTAAGAAGACATTATTTTTTCATTTAACTGAGTCGCAAAATTAATTAAAAACAAACAATACGGTTCAGGACCAATGAGAGGGCTTTGCTGATGAGCAGTGGGACAGATTACCTGTCGACAGGTGCAGGAGTCTGATGGAGAGTTGCAGAAACACCTGATTGCAGGGATTGCCTCACAGGATTGTTCAACAAAATATTAGCTTATGAGTTACATAACAAAGGCCTACATTAGTTAGCGTATTTTTTGCTTTTCTTTTGCTTTTCTTCAAAAACAATGTCATGATTTTCATAAAATGTTTATATATTATTACATTTATCAGTATCAGCTCATTTCAGTGACAGCTTAAGTTTTCTGCCTTCAATGAAAGCTTAGGAACACTTTTGCAGACAAGTCTAACTTTTCCACTTCCAGATAACGATTAATCACGATTAATAAGTCCCATTTATGCTCAGTTTCATACCACAGTTTCTCTCCGGCGTCGATTATATGCGTAATTTGTCCGTTTTCACAGAGCTCAGCCACCCGCCACTTGACCCAAAAAACCGAGAATACGGGCGTAAATCGCGGGGTCAGTGTTGAGCAGAACAGCTGACCTGCGAGTAGCGAGAGAAAGAAAGCAGGAGAAGAAGACGAGGACAATGACGATAAATCGCCTGACCAGAACAGGAAGTGCAAGACTTCTTACTTCCTGTGATGATGATAATGATGATAAACATATTTGTCCAAATGGTTCAGCTGTCCCTCTGTTTTTCATACGTTTATAATTAAAAGGGGATAATTAAAAGGCGTCAGCTGGATTATTTCTGTCGTGTTTTTGGTCAGAATTTTGCATGAAATCCCAAACACAGAGCAGCAGAAACCACGGTGGAAGATCCAGCTACATAAACGATCCGTGTCAGATCAGGACGCTCGTCTCACCGTTGCTGTACAGCAGCTGCAGCCTGTAGTGGATTCCATTGTTGGTTTTCTCTCCGTTGTATTCCTGCAACATAAAAACACAAAGGACATTTTAAATTCACACCATCCCAGTTGATTCCCAGTCACCAAGCGGTGATGCAGAGTTAAGAGGCAGGAAGGAAGGGTTGACTCCTGTTTGTTGTTCCCTGTCTGGGTGGAGATGAGTCAGAATTGGGAGATTAAATTTCCATTTAGTTCATCTAAACCCAAAAGATTACATGTAATGTCATCAATTCACAATAAACCACTTTTAACCTGTTTTATTTTTTTGTTTTTATATAATTTATTTATTTATAAATTACATAAAATTTACATAAGAGTTTTTATTTACTCTTATTTATTTATTTATTTTTACATTTGTTTAATATTGATTTCTATTTATTTAACATTATTAATATGTCAATATTTAATCATATCTTCTTTGTCTTTCTCAAGTTTCTTTCATGATTTTTTCTGTATTTATATTGTTTTTATATAACTGTAAATAAATTTAGACATAAGACAAAGTTCTAGTCTTATGAACTGCCGCGGATCTTGACCATAGTGTTTACAATTAAACATTAAACATTAAACCATGAATAAAAATCTTCTTCAGAGTTAAACCCTCTGAAAATATTTTCCCCTGCAGGTCATGTTCACACACCTCTTCCACCGTTCATTTCTCACCTCAGAGCTGCTGCTAGACATTCATGTGCCCACTCAAACATTAAGGATTTTATGTCTGTGTGATTACATGATGTTATTATTGTTACCTTCAGCTAAGCTAATTTTGCATTAACACTGTCATCAAACATCAAATAAATATCAATAACATTTTGAAACAATAATTAGCGTTAGTTTTGTATAGTTTATATGCTAACATGTGTGATTTTGTAACATGGTGGGTGTGATATTCCATATAGCCGTCATGCTCAGCCTGATCCGGTGTTCACTGAATCAGTTCAGCTCTGATTAAAGATCATTTCTTACTCTAATGGTGACACTTGCAAAGTTTCACTGAACATGTCAGAACCTCAGAGACACCTGTCAATCAAAGTGGTGTCATCTCTGATCTGTGATTGGCTGGAAGTTAAAGGGGTGGTTCTGTTCATGTTTTCTGTGTGTGTGTTTGTCTGTGTGTGCGTGTGTGTGTGTGTGCGTGTGTTAGTAAATCATCTGTAAAACTGGATCCTACATCATCATTATGAATGTGATCACATTTGTAACTTATACATGCACCAGTCATGACTGATGTTGTGTGGAGCCTGATGCTCATGGTGGGAGCAGCAGCTCTGAAAACACATAGAAAATGTGGCGAGTGGTAAGTTCTTAACATGAAGCTGGAATCAAACTTCCATCTGTGGACAACTTTTCTACCTGCAGCTGTTCAGTCTCTTTCCTGTGTTTGAATCCTTGGATAAAGGAGGAGCATGTGAGGGGTCGTGTTGGAGGAGGGAGGACCTCCTCCGATCTGGATTCTTTCTAATGAAAAGGTGCTTCCATTAATAAAAAGATGCTCCACTGATTTACAGACTAGAGTCAGAACGCTGACTTCCACAGATGCTGAACTCCTCGGATCACCTTCACCCGCCAGCCTCTAACCGAGGATCCTGACCGCCTGCTCCCGCCACACGGCAGGTGAGGGTGAGGTCAGGAAAGCGCTAAATAAATCTGAATCGCTCCTTTATTTTTCTTCACCTCCCTCTCTGCAGTGCCCTTCCCCCCACTTTATTCTCTCCTCTCCTTCCTCTCAGCCCGAGTCGGTCGGCCGCTTGGTGCCAACTGTGCCTGGGAGTTTTGGCTCAGTCCCAGTGCGTTTGTGTCGGGGCGAGAGACTAGAGGTCAAAGCAGAGGTGAGGTGAGGGAGTGGGTGGAGGATGTAGAGCCAGCTGGCAGCCGATCAAAGAACAAACACCCCCGAACCTGCCTGGATGTTATCAGCAGGCTCATCAGTGTTATTAGAGTCGGTGCAGCAGCTTCCTGTGTCTCATGTCGGTGAACAGACTCTAACCGTCACATCGTCCTGCAAGAAGGAAAATAACTTTTCAACTGGGACTCAGCCCGGTGGAAACCTGTGAGAGCAAGTTCTAGTCCTTCCAGACTAAGACTGAACGACTGGTTCAGAGCTGGATTTACAGGTCTGTGTTCCAGTTATCAGAGCCGTCTGAGTGGAAGCAGCTTCAGGAAGCAGGCATCCGCTCTTACTTTAACATCAGGCTCCAAACTTTCCTTTCTGATAAATCTTCTAGTTCGCTCTGGCCAGGTGTTCCTTATCCATCCCTTCAGCTCTGCCGCTATAGGCGGAGGCTGCTGGGGGATGTCCCATGATGCACTGGGCTCCTCTGCTCTATAAAAATGTCTGAAGTTGTTGTCATTCATTTGTTTTTCTCTTTCTCAGCATGTATCCCTGGATAAGAGCTATGCTACATGTTGAGCTCTCTTTCCCTCCTGGTTCTGGTTCTGTTGGAGGTTGTCCTCTCCCCTGCCTCCCTCAGGATGGAGGATTGAAACAAGGAGAAGATTTGATCCAATCTGTTGGTTTTCCTATAGGCTAGGTTATTTTTATGAATGGTTAAAATGAACAGAGTAATTATAAATTCGACTGATGTGGATCATATGATGGATCAGTTTTTACTGGATTATGATTCATTGGATTCACAGGACTGTAAAAATTATTGGTAAACTGCAAATGTTCACATAAAGTTGGGCTGAATTGAATGTGGAGGTAATAAGATGAAAATCTCAGTGATTTTCAGGAGTTTGTGTGTGAACTCAGATTAAAGGTATTATTGGTGCTCTTACAGCATGTTTTTCCCTTTAATGTGTCACAGTATTTTGTTCTTATCTGTGAAGTTAAAGCCTGAACGAAGCAGTCAAGTCAGCTCATACCTTCATTCATCACAAAGCAGGTGGAAGAGAAGAAACAATTATCAGATCAGTATTTGCCATATTTTAATGTCTATAAAAGAAAAATCAAAAGTTGTGTTTAAGTTTGTTTTTTTTTTACTTTATTAATCAATTTTTTGAAAATTTTTAGTCCTCACTAAGACTAAGAAAGCGGACAACATCTGTCCTGGTCCGAGGTCTTTCCACGGGCTGCCAGTCCGTCCACATAGCATTTACAGTTCTGTTGCTGCTCTAAGAAGCTCTGAATGGTTCAGGACCAAAATACATCAGTGACCTCTGGACCCCGAATGAACCCAGCAGACCCCTCAGGTCACCTGGATCTGGTCTTTTATCAGTTCCCAGAGTCAGAAGCAGATGTGGAGAAGCTGCATCAGCATTCAGCGTCTGCTACATGACTGCAGTAGCAGCAGCTTCTATGTTCCACACGTGCGGAGTAAACTCCCAGAAAGCCTCAGATCAGCTGAAACAAACTCAGGTTTAAGTTCCACCTGCTCTCTGCTGCGTTTACATAGGTAAAAGTCAAAATCTGCAGTTTCTTCTAAGCCTGAATTTTTAGACTTCATCCTTTTTTTCACCTCATGTCCTTTCTTGCTGTAAACGTTAAATGATGCTTATTTCCTGATGCTTATTTCCTGATGTTTACCTCTGCGACCAACTGTAATGCTTTTAATCCTTTAAGTAGAAGGACTTTGAATGGTCTTGTACATGAAATGTGTACAAATAAACTTGCTTTGCCTCGGCACTATACTCATCTGTACTAGAGAGCAGTGGGGTTAAGGGGGTGGCTTAAGGACCCTCAGTAGTTCACCTCTGTTGGCACTAAGCTGCTTCTTCCCACATCTGACAGTCAAAATTGAATCTGAGTGATGCATTCAGTGATGTTTCATACGTTGGAGTCTGAAAACTGGGCGAGAAAAGAGCATGAACGGGTGATCACCTTGTCTTTCTCCACAAAGTCCACGTAGGAAGTCCTCTCAATCTCCACCGGCTGGCCCTGCCGGTCGTACAGCGCCAGGACGAAGTGGAAGAAGTTGGACTTCCTCAGGTTGGACGGAGGCTGCTTCTCAAAGTGAGCACGGGCCAGTCCCACCCCACTGTAACACAGACATCATCATCATCAGCATCACCTTCATCTTACAGAGACAAACTAAAGTAAAAGCTTCATGTTTGATGAGAGGAAAAGCCTACAGAGGTTCAAACATTCATTTAAAATAACACATTTGGTTTGTGTTCATCCTCAATCCCCTCTCTGTGATACATCTAATTATTCTGTTTTCTTAAAGAAACTTTATTTAGTCTGTTGTTTCTGCCCATCATGTGAATAATTCCTGGCTGGAATCGGGATGATTGGGATTTAAATGGGAAAGATTTGAGCCTTTAAATGGAGTCAGCTGCAGACTTTAGAGAAACGGATAAAAATCCTCGTTGATCCTGAAATAAAGTCGATGCTCCTGCAGGAAGCGACCTCTGCTCTCAGCCTGCGGAAGCTCTAAGTGTCCGAGGGGGAAAACGCTCCCAACAACAGCGGAATATCTCCACATCAATCTCATTTCCCTGCTCGTTTTGTTTCCATAAACGCTTCATAATCAATACGATCGCCGGGGCACCCATAAATATTTATTCATGCTGGAGGTTTGTTTTTTGGAAACTCGCCGGCTCCCTCGGCCTCCGAGCTTCCCGGCTCTGGGGTGTATTCCCCAGACGGCAGATTAATACAGCCGTGACCTTTCTGCACCTCCATTACTGATGCCTAATGCCTCATTTGTAGGCCAGTTTGTTGAAGGCTAATTCTTCCAGCTCACAGCGTTTGGCCGGGCGGACGCGGGGTGGAGAGTCTGCACAGGAACTCCACGGGGAGGGGAGAAGGAAGAGGAGCTGCTCAGGTGTGCATCGGGAAGTTTTAATGGAGGCTCGGAGGGAATAAAAGCAGCTGAGTGTTGGAATATAAATAGCAGGGAGTGGAATGACGGAGAGGAAGACTTCAACACTTTCATCAAGACATATTTTCAATGACTTTCTGCCACGAGCATCTGTTTTATCACTCACACACACCTGTCTACAGGTACAATCAGCAGCTGACTTCACCTCACACACACACACACACAAACGCACACACACCCACACACAGGGAACATCCTTCAGCATCCAGCAGGGAATCTATACCGAAGAAAACCTTTCATTCTTTTAGTTTCAGGGTTTGTGATGTTTTTCTTTCCTGTTGCTGTATATTCACAGAGAAATCTTTCACGCTATCGGAAGGTGAAATCACCATCATGTCTCCTCATTCTTACAGATTATTATCTGCAGGGATGTTTCAGGGCTGCACACTCACTTTTTCTTCTGAAAAAGAACAACTGAATCAGCTCAGATCCATTGTCTCAGCTGGTTCAGTCATTCATTTTGTTCAAGTCAGTAGTTTATAGCCAGACTTACACGGTTAATTCAACTTTCTTAAAACAAAGAATTGACTCTGTTTAATTTTGAACTTTACGTTTTTCCAACAAAAACAGACGGTAAATGTATGGAGAGTGTGTGCACGTCCTGGTGATGCATTCTGTTTGGCTGCATTTACAACAATTCAGCTAAGAACAGCATGAGGAGAACACAGGTGAGCTCCATGCAGAAAGATTTACTCAAACATCCCTTCCCTCCACCTGGTTGGGATATTTGTTGTTCTCATGAGTCCCAGTGATGTTCTGTGACACATTCAGGACTGCTTACTGCTTTCAGACATTTCAGACTGGACTTACAACTCCATCCAGACAAGTTTATATATATTTCATTGTTCTTGCAATAAGTATATTTCTTTATATTTTTATATATTTACTTCGTCTTTTGCTTAAACAAGACATGTAAAATAAATCCTGTATATCTAGACATCTGTTGTTTCCTTTTATATCAGACAGAATGTATTTATGTATCAGAAAATAATCCACACAGATAAAATGTTTGATTTCAGAAACAAAATAGTGACAATAAATACTGAAGTAACCTATATGTCCACATTCAGTAAGATTCTGTCGTTGCAGGGTTGAAGACTCGCAGGTCTTCATCCATCTGGTTGTAAAATGGCTGCATGAACATTTAATGATCAGTAGTTTGTAATTCATGGCAGGCGTAGGAAGCTCCACCAAACACAAAGTAAACACTGAGACAGAAACTGGTGGAAACATCTAAACCTGAACTTCATCTGTTGTTCAGCATGTAGCCATCAATAATTTGTGTCTATGCATCATAACGACGCTTCACTTCTCCTGTGAGCTTCTCATGGTGAGGACATGAGTCCCTAACGGGATTTAGACACGTTTTTAACAAAGTTTACCAAAGATAAACTGGAGGTATGAGTGGAAAACATTTTTAATAGGTTGACAATCAAAAGGTTCAGCTCCGGCTACATATGATTTCCCATGAGTATTTGCCATCTCTGCTAAATTTATATTAAATGCTTTGAGTAAGTCTGACCGTCATAAAATGACTTGGATAAACTCATTTCAAATACTTCAATCAATTATAGTTCGACAATTCTCTTGATCTTTAGTTAAATAATCAACAGAAGTTTTTTATGTCTGTCTGAACAAAGGAATTTTAAAACCTTTAACCAATCCCAGGTGCTCCTTTTAGAGTGCGTGCATCAACAAAAAGTTTAGGTACGCCCACCTTTCACAGGACTGGGATGCCGTGGTAAATACCTGCTGTGTCTGTGTGGGATGATTCAAACTCCATACAAACTGCTGTCTGAGCCACGTCGGTCTTTTATCCAACCATGTGACAGAAGTTGTCCCTCTTTCAGGTATAAACGCCTCGGTTTGGCTCGGCTGCTCAGCTTATGGTGAATTTCTGCTCTGACATGATTCGTTACTGTCTTCCTCCATGTTTGTCTGTGTGTGGCAGCATCATGCCGGAAAGCGTATCTGGACGTAAAACACTGCTGTAAATAGCCGCAGCGTAAAAAATAGAAATGTTCTCTTGTCCAGACGATGTGTATCGTCATTGCACCCAGCCCTAAATGTGTTCATGTTCATCTTTATTTGAAGCACAAATGTTTAATAGAAAAAGGCATTATTTTTTAAAACAAACTTAAAGTGCAAGCTTCACTGAACTGAATGAAACTAAATATTTCAAACTCTGAAATGGCTCCTCAGGCTGTGCTGCTTCTGGAAAATTCCGCTCGCCTGGATTTACATTTCCTTTATTTCCATGAGATATATCTAGTCAGACTGAATGCTGTAAAAGGAAGCTCCTCTTTGATGTCACTATAAGCCACGTTCACGGCTGCTCAACCAGCCAGAAACACTCCCTTCTTGTTTTTAATAAACCACAGTCCCTTCAATCAGTAGTTTAATTGTCATAATTTTGCACAGATGGGACAATCTCAGCGTATTTTACCAAATGAAAACATTTTTTTCTGATTTCATATGTTGTCAGAGAACCCGTTCATTTAAACTGATCTGCAGAAGCAAACACCAACCAACCCGCAGTGGTGGGTAGAAATGAAAACATCCTGTCCAGCACAGCAGGAGGCAAAGGAACCAAATCATTCCAGTTATTAGTCTGAGCAAATGTTGCAAGACACATAGTGATCCACCCATCCACCCATCCACCCATCCATCCATCCATCCATCCATCCATCCATCCATCCATCCATCCATCCATCCATCCATC
>JBAMHT010000006.1:2515016-2525374 GCA_037177075.1 Craterocephalus fluviatilis
CCTGGAATGACCAACGTACAGTATGTCCCCGAAGGCTAACAGAAAGACTTTCTTCTTTTTTCCCCAGATTTCTGGGAGCATAAACGAGTATCAGCTGAAAATGTGGTTCATCGACACAGATGTGGGACTTTTTTACGTTTCAAGGCTTTTTCTGTGTTCGTTTTAAAATATTGGAATTTATTGGCACTAAATGTAATTAATGCAAGATGAATGTGCATGTATGTTTATGGATGACTGTATGTAAAGGTTTATGTTACTTTGGGAAAAAAGGAGCAATCAACACTTCTGATCGCTTCACTCCGAGCTGAAACCTTCAGGATGGGTCAAAGTCTTCGGAAGTCGCACCATAAACCGATTCACTCAAACCAATGCTTCACATTCAAACTGTTTTATTTTCCCAGCTTTTTAACATCATTTTTAATTTTTCGGATTGTTCCCTGAATTTTAAATATCCTGATATAAACCTGAACATGAGAGAATCACCATCACGGTGCCGCTTTTTCCCTCTATCTGACGGGAACACAGTTTCCTCCTCTGGCATGAAGCAGTCTGAAAGGAAAACTCAGCAACACACACACGCAAACACACCGAACTGCCGAGACACAAACACACATTCAGATCAAAGAAAACACGAAGTGACTCAGATGTCATTTCAGCTCCACTTTTCTTCCATTTCTGCAGAAATCTACAACTTCCTCTCCGAAGCAGCATCAATCATTCCCACGTGCACGCTCCTCTTCCCGTGAACGCTGCAGGTCTGAATCCCATTCACACTTTACGAGGTGTTTAAGGGCAGTTTCAACAGTCGGAAATGAGAAGATTTGTTGTATCAGAAGGTCAAATGTTTATGGACAGCCAGCAGAGAGACCCCGAGGACAACTCCCCCCTCCACAAAGATTCATCTGACACCACCAACCCCAGCTGCTTCTGAACCAGAACCAGTGAAACCAGCTTCACATTTCCAGTTACAACTGGTCCTGACATGAGGCAACGCTGGGCTGCAGATCTCTGAAAGCAGCTAAAAACACACTGAGCATGCTCGGAAGGCATAAAAACGGAAAGATAAGGGAAAGAAGACGCAGAAAGACGAGGACAGATTCGTCCTGTGATGAGGAGTCGCTCATTAAACCTGCTTTAATAAGCCGCGGCTGAACATTTAGACATGAACCCGAGAAGCTGCACCTCGGATTTTCTGATGATCGTGTTTGATGTTATTTAATGAATCCTAATGCATTAATTTGAGAATAAATGAATAAATCTGTTTTAGTGGATGATCAGAGAGTCCACTGGATTCACATGTTCTGAGCTGAAACATGCAGACATGGTGGATTTATTTACTGTAACTTGTATTACTGTGGTGCCTTCACTGTCCGGCAGAAACAAAAACATGATCCTGAGAATCAAATCGTCTCCGAGGACATGTGCGCGTTAAACAGTTGGACTATTTTAAAGTTTGTTTCTGCTTTAATAAAGTAAATAAAGTCCAGCTGAGAGATTTCAGAATCAAACTGAGGATTTTATTTCCTGTCTGTGTGAAAACGTCTCCTGCAAAACGTTTTCTCATATTTTCAGCCTGATCCAGATTTTTTGTCACATTCAGCCGTTCAGGTTGCGTTTTGTTTGTGTCTTCAGATGTTTGAGGTCTCAGGAAGCTCCACCGCTGGACTCAAACACACCTCAGCCATCCATCGTCTCAGTTTTCCCTCATCTGGTTTGAGGAATGATCTACTCGACTGTAACGTGCCGTAAATCCTTCTGAGGCAGCTTTGTGAGCTTTATTAATAAAACAGACTCGATACACCTGACTCAGTTTTTGTTCAGTTCAACTCTAAATCTGAGAAACTGCAGCCGTTAAATTTTCCTTCAATAAAACTGGATTCATTCGTTTGTTCGGAGGCAGATCGGGCCGAATGAGCATCACGCTGCTCATCCATCTGTCTGTGCATCTGGAAGAGGAAGGATTCTCAGCTTTTCCTCATCGGATCTCATTTACAGTTTATAAAATGTGACTCTGGAGCTCAACGCACACATCAGCAGCAGCTTCACAAACTCAGCTCAGTCTCATTATCATAAAGATGCTCCAGCTCAGAAAGCCGGAATCATCTCCTCACATTAACACATTTATCAGTCACTTTAAATCTTTCCTGCCAAGCAGCATCACAGTTTCTGTTGCTGTGCTCACAGAGCTGTCCGAACACTTCTGCCTCAAACTCCACTCATTTTGAGGCAATTTGTTCCTCTCTGTTAAATTCCACCTCAGATTTCCTTGCGGTTAAATCTCCACATGGAGCTCCTGAGTCTTCCCACATCCCGACACTTCCCGTGATTTATCTGAATGATGTTGTGCTGGGACGCTGCGGCCAGGAGGAAACATCAGGAGGATTTTCCCCGCCTTTATCTCCAAGTTCATGCCTCAGTTTCTGCAGCAGCTCAACAAGCAAAAACTCTTTATTTACTGCGTGTTGGTCATGTCCTGCAGGTTTACATGCACGAAACTATACACACACACAGACACACACACTAATTCTATACAATGCTTTACTCCTGTTAATCTAAACGACTTAAAAAGTGCCACCAGGTACTTAAATCTGGATATTTAAATTCTATATTTGTGTAATTTTGTAATGTTTTCCCTGCAGGAAAAAAAAAGATTGTCTAAAGTCACATTTTTTTCACTTTATGGGGTCTGGGGGGGGTTAGCCGGAGTAAAGTCACACTTTAATTACCAGTATCCCTATTTGTATTCTTATTGAATTTTCCTCACCATTTTACAGTATTTTTTTAAACTCTGTTATGTCATTTTTTACTCTTGTTACCTTTACATGTTGTTTTTCATGGTCTTCTGTGTCTAATGTGTGTGTGTGTGTGTGTGTGTGTGTGTGTGTGTGTATGTTTCAGGGACTGCAGATGGCAATGAGCTCAGAGAGCTACTAACTGGAGCAGAGCAGATTTTCCTCTGTGATTAATGCTGCTGTTCATGCTCCCTGTTCAATTAACTAAACTAAACTTGTTTTTTTTCTTGCAGCCTTTTAAATCTCATTATATCCTAATTTTCAGTCTTTAACATTACATTTTTGAAAAGGAACAAATATATGAAGCTGCTTTCTGCTTACTTGCTGACTGCTGATGAAGAAATTTGATGAGGTTTTTATCATTATTATTTTTAATCTGTCTCTTCTTTGTTTACACTGTAGGTCTTATTCTGACCACTTTTCTGAATATAAATGGGCTCATAGTATTATCCAAAAGCAAAACATGAAATGAATAAATACATTTAAATTTTAAAACCCAAAATGCAGTTTTATCAAATACACTGAATTAGTTATATGTATTTTATTTTCTTAAATCTCTAGCGGATTTTTGTCCGAAATTTAATTGAATATTTCTGAAGAAAAACCTCAAATATTCAAAAAATATAGGAGCAGAAAAAAGTGAAAGTTTGCTGCTTCTGCATCAGAAGGAGGCGCATCCTCAGTCTGATGAGTTTCCACTTTTTATTATAATGACGTTCAGATTTAACCTGAGACTCACATAAGCAACTTTCACGTGCACAGAAAAATATTTAAGATACTAAAAATCTTTCAATAAAAATAAATAAATAAATCCACAAATTGTTTATTTCAATTTCACTTTTTTATTTTGTTCTCTGAAGATTTAATTCCTGAGCTTCAGGTCAAACATAAAGGTAGGCCTATATAACGGAGATTAATTAACCATCATTTCATTGGCGCGTGAAGAATTATGGATTATGGATTTCACTTTGCAGGAAGTCGTCAAATTGAACCATTTTCTGTTTGTGGACATAAAAAAATTTAAACTGATAAATGTGATTAAACTAAACAAACTGATTTAATTATTTTAACATTTCTAATTATTCCATGGTCTGAACCCCGGGGCACGGAGGCGCGAGCGTCAGCCGCTCCGCGCTCCTCCTCCTGCCGCCTCTCCGCGCGCAGCGTGTTTGTTGCACGACACCAAAACTTTTGTGGAAATTAATCTGAAGCTGCGGTTTTTGGAAGGAAAGTTGGTCTGAAGTTGGAAGGTGGAGAAGCGGGGAGGCGGAGGGATGTTCGGCGGTACCCGGAGCCGGAGAAGCCCCGCCGGAGAGGCGGAGGAAGAGGAGAAAGGCGTGAAGAGGAGGCTGAAAACATCACCGCTGCTTGTGCGAAACGCTGACGAAAACAAAATTTTAAAAAATGTGATGCGACTTTCTTTTAACTTTTTTCATATTTTAAATAGTTAATTTAGTTTAGGCTATGTTTGTTTGTTTGAACTAAAATATTTTCGGATTATTGTGTTTCGGTTGCTTTCCCATTAAAAATGAGCTCGTGCGCTGATTTTCTGCGGCGTGTTTGGTTTTTCTGACACGCTGAAGTTGGACCTGAACTTCAGAATTTTGCGCTGTTTTGCACCGCAGACTGAGCGGAACTCTGGCTGCGGCTACAACCGGATGAAAAGACAGTTCATGTTTTTCTAACTGAGACGTTTATCAGCCCAAAGACAAGACAAGTTCTGCGGTATAATTTATTTTTTTTACCTTTGGGCCGCTGTGTTTGCGTCCAAAATCCCTGCGCCCTGCATCCAGGAGCGGACTGGGGTCATGCCGGTGGGGAGCGGCTCCTCCTTCATGGTCAGGGCCCCCCGGGGGAGGCTGTCCTGGATGGAGAACATCAAAGTGTCCTTCTGGGAGCTTTGTGTTCACCAGAAACAAGAAAGAAGATGAAGAATAATCCTCCCTGTACCAGCCACTCAAAAAAGCCAAAAAGGACCACCTGGATTAAGGTGGAGAGAAAAGGAGTGATGAGGAGGAGGACGGAGGGGAGGAGGAGGAGGAGGGGTGGGGGACACACAAGTGAGCTTCCCCAAAGTACCGGGTCCTGATCCAGAGAAGAGCCCTGGATTCCTCTGGGTTTCTCCGGGGCTTGTTTTAGATCCCAGCCGGGGCTCAGTGCTTCAAACCGGCGTCTCTGAAGTTAAAGGAGGGCGGAGAGAGGCGCGCGGAGCGGGGAGAGCATCTCAGAGGAGCCGCTGAGGAGAATCAGCCGGGATACGGAGAGCCAGACGCGGAGAGTGCGGAGCGAGAGAGCCGGGATCACAGGCAGGCAAGCAGCCGCAGATTGAGGAAAAATGAAAAGTGGAATGAAAAAACGAGCCAGCGCTTCAAAAAGGAGTAAAATGAAATGATTAGCAAACAAGAGGGAGGGACGGACTGAGGAAGGCTGCGGCTCCCGGGGGAAAAGGGGGATTGGGCAGCGAGAAATCTCATCCCCTCCCTCCCCGGCTCTTTATGGCTCCTCTGTCCCGGCGGAGAGCTCCTTCTCTCGGGGTCCGGGGCTCCGGAGCACCGGGGGGACCCGTGTGGAGCGGGAGGGGGACGCGACATGTCCAAATAAGGACAAGTCATTTAAATACTGGTTGCACCTCCGGCGCCTCATTGGCTCAAATCCCGCCATGCATCACAGTTTTTTTCAAAGCGCGCGCCAAATAAGGGTTTCCGCGTGTTCGCGAGCTGTAAAAAATAAAGTTAACAGAAGGGAGGCTACTGAGATGTGACACACACACACACACGCGCGCATACTTCACGACACACCTGTAGACAGTATCAGCATGTTAAAGCGCGCGTGCGACAGAGGCCTTCCTTTAACTCGCGGGTCACGTGATCAGGTGGAACCACAGCTCGGTTCGGTTGTAACAAATAATCTATCAAAATTAAACTAATTTCACGTCACTGAGGGTGATATCCACGTGTACTGTGCCCCGGAACTGGGACCAGTTTGGGTCCCTGCCTCAGATTGTGGAGGATTAACTAGTTTCATGTGGAATAATCTCTGCTGTCAGCCTGACTGACGCGGGCGCTGCGCAAATTTGGCACCAATTTGCGCTTTTTTACGCAGACATATGGCGCTCACAAACACACCAGGAGGGAGAGCCTGATAAGATGCCAGTTTTATTTCACACTGCGGTGAAAACGTGTCTCTGCTTTCACATTCAGATTAAAACAGAAAAATTCCAGCAGCTGGAATTCTGATCAAATGACCTGGAACAAAAATCAGGTTTTCCAGGTTTTGACTGATCGTCAATCGCCACAATTTGGAGGATTTTCTGACATCCCCAGCTTCAGTTTTTCATTTTGGATTCAGAAGCAGAATTCCTCTAATTAAGCAAAAACTCCAGAGCAGCGCTGATTAAATATTTATCCTCCTTTAGCCCGCTGCATCCCTCCTGGGAAACAGAAACGTCTGGAAAGCCTGGAAAAAAATACTCCTGTGCGGGAGAGAAAAAGTCAATGAGACGCTCCAAACATGTTGGTGATGAAGAAGAGGATGATGAGGGTGAAGACGGTCCGTCTAATGAACATAAAGCTTCTTTAATATTTGATTTTAATAAACAGCCTAAAAATAAAAACCTTCAGAAAAAATATTTTCCTTTTCGGTTTAATGACGCTGTAACAAAATAATTCTTCATTTAGTCATAAAAAATCAATAATTTAATCAGCTAGTGGAAAATGTAAATTTTCGATTTTGTATTCTTTTAATTTATTTCCATTTAATTTACTATTTTTTTTGTTTTGTTTTTGGGTCGTGTTTTTTTTTAATGTTTGTTTTTTTGTTAAATCCCAAATTGTTTGGGATTCATTTGAAAAACGTGAAACCTCTGAAACACTCATATTCAATCAGATTAAGACCCGGAAACTAAAACCAGAATCTCATAGTCCTTTCTCTAAATTCTCCAAAAACTATCGCGGACAAAGCTACTTAAATAGTCCTTGAAAAGATCCTGGAACTCTGTCTTCAAATGTCTTCAAAACACAGAAATTTTTCCAGATAAAACTAAATAAAACCTCTCATTCTGGGATCAGCTGGAGAACCCTAAAGTCTCCTTAAACGTCCTCCATCCTTCCACAAGATCCTGAAAAATACTTTAGATCCCTCAGAGCTTCTATAAAACTGTCCTGGGAATTCCGAAAACCTCCCAGACCTCAGAACAAAATCTCCATGAGCCCTGGAGCCACCTAAAGTGATTTAAGTCTTAATTAAATCTCCTTCCGGCCTCCTGGACTTCCTACAGTAAACTAGAACCCCACACACCTCTGACAACCTCCCTCAGTTCCTCTGAGAATCCCGTAATCTCCTGCAGAACCGCCCATCCATCAGGACCTAGAACCCGTAAGAAACACAAAGACCTCCTGGAATTATTTCAAGATGGCACCCTGAAAGTTTCTCAGACCTCCACCCCGAAAACCATTAATCCTTTTTCAAACCATCCTGGAAACCCCGGGGGCTCTGCTTTCAGAACCACTGCCAGGTCGGGTCGGCGCAGGACTTGAAAGGACTGCGCACACACATTTCACACCAAACAACAGGAGTGTGTTGCAATTCTCCGTAGAACTCAGAGGTTCTGCTGGTTCCGTCATCAGCAAACATTTTTAATTAGTTTTATTTTTTAACAAAATAACATGTAATCCCTCTGCTTTCTTAATAAAACACCACAATGTGTCGGTTCCGGTTCTGTGACACCAGCTGCTGATGGAGGGTCCAGTCTGTGGGCCAACGGTGCCCCCCAGTGGACAGAAGCGGAACTGCAGTCACACCGGTCCAGAACTGGCTGCTGGTTTCTCCTGAATCCACACACACAAACTTCGAAAAAGAAAAAAAAAAGACAACGAGTGGAAAAACATCCTGAGACTAAAACAAGATCTGGAATACCAGAGTCAATGTGGGAAAGTGGGATGTAAGGAATCTGATCCACTTCCAACCGGAAACAGAACCATCCAAGTCTATGATCTTTTCTTGATTTTATTATGTACCGTTTCAGTGTTACTGTTTTTATTTTAGACATTTTTTTATTTTTGAATAATTTTCATCTAATTTCATTTTTATCTAATATTTTTTTTTTCAATTTTCTGTTTTTTATTTCTTTCTTTCTGGGTTTTTTTTCCCAGCTATTTAGATAGTCATGTTTGGCTATGCAAGTTTTATTGTTTCATGTTTTCCTTAAGTAGACTAATGGTCTGTAAACCGTAACATCAACAAAAATACTTTAAACACCAGTACAAAAACCACAGGAAATATTGTGAAAAAATGAGAAACATGAGAAAAAAAACAGCAGCAAACATCAGGAAACATTAACCAGCAGAACATGTAAATAGAAAGCTCATCATCTAAAGACCAACACGTCACCTGAAGATGAAAATAAGAGTCGTCTGTGTGTCCCACAGGTCTGAGATGAGGTCAGAGCATCAGCTGATGGGAGAACAGCTCTGATCCGATTCTGAAGTCCACCACTCTGGACCTTTAACCGGAAATCCACTCAGTGCAAAACTTTCATCAGATGAGAACCTCTTCATCAGTGTCTGACATCATCGTTTATCAGTCCCACATTCTGCTGCTGGTAACGCGTCAGCATCCACAGCAACCGATTCTCCTCAGATCATTTTCATTTCATCTCATTTCCTGATCTGATTTTATATCATCTCCTGATCTGATTTTATATCATCTACAAATCTGATTTTATATAATCTAACACAGTGCTTCTCAATCATTTTGAGCCACGACTCCTAAAATAACATATGTGGTTCCTGCCGCCATCCTCTGCATAAGTAGTACTGTAGTAGTAATGTAAGAATACTTCTAAAATCTCCATAAATTAGGAGGATATAGTGGTGTTTTGTGGATTCTGTAACAAATCGTCATGGTGATATAGATGATTTGTTAAACAATTCAGCTTTTCTCACTGCAAGAATGCAAAATTCCTATTGTTAAAAAACCACCCATAATAACTTTGTGGACACCCGACGTGAAGCTGGAAAACCGTCAGCATCTTCATGAATAAGGAAGCTAAAGAGATCTATGAAGATTCGGTTCACAGCTGTGACAAAACACCTACATACCCTAAATCAGCTTGTCTTGCTGAGATAATGTCAGAGAGAGCAGTAACTTTGCTTTTTATGTGCTTTCAACCAATTAACAATTTTGAACGGATTTGTATTAATGCATTAAGACCTAATAAAATCTCTTATTTGTAAATGTAGACGTCCCTTTTCTTTTACAATGATCAGGCAACCATCTTAAATCATTTTAGCACCCTAATTTGAGAACTGATCAAACTGACCTGAATGATCTGAGTAATCTGACTTTATCTCCCATCCCATTTTATGTTTAAATCATGAAACACACTGAGTTTATTCTATCAGCCATAAAATTAAGTTGAAAAGAGAAACTAAATGTACAAAAAAACAGCTGTTTTGTTTGTTGTCCCATAATTCCCCCTTTTTCTGACTCAGCTGGATCTTTCTTTTGATAAGCTTAATTAATTTTGTTTATAACATTAATGATTCTAAAAAATCCTCATTTATTTAGTTTTGTTTATGTTTCTGTACCTCCAGGTTATCAGCCAAGCATGTTGAGCAGCCTGTAACTTCCTCTGCTGCTGAATGGAAACTAGCTCCAGGTGAAGAGAGTCACCTAGTGGACACAGGAGGACATTACAGTGCTGCCCATGTGAGTCGTAGGGATTCATTCACTTCTGAATTTAACGCAATGTTAGTTTTTTTTAAAAGTTTTCCTCATCATTTTTACTATAAACAGGAAAACCAACATCAATAAAGAAATAGAATAGCAGCTGGTTAGAGGATTAATTAAGCTGCAGAAAATGAAGATCTCTATTTGTCCAATTAAACCTAAATTGGTTAACAAGTTTAATATCAACATATTATTTATTTATTTTTTTAAAGGCACCTAAAAGATGGAGGAAGCCACCGAGATGTCTTGAGATGGTTTGTGGACTATCAGAATATTTCTTCATTTACTGACTCACTTATTTTCTATTTATCCAAACAATCCATCAGGCTGCAGTCAAAACGTGCATCCATAGTTGCACTTCCTGTTGTTTCATGATCAAAACTGTATTCAGTACAGCAACCGCAGCCCTGACAGGACACATAACAGAAGGGGGATTCATTTGTCATCAGCCTCTTTGCCCCTTGTTCTGTCCAGCAGAATGATGGTCAGCTACCATGCTAGCAGTTTTATGGATATAAGGGAAACTCGGCGTCAGTCAGAGTGAGGCTATAGATCCCTATAACTGATGAAGGTCTGGTCAGAGCTAATGAGCTGGACATGTTCTTCAATTCACCTTCTGCCTCACACACCCTCCACCAGCCCACAGCTTTCCTGTCACACCCCCACTCCTTCACATCAGAACACGACTCCTCCTCTTCCTGCACCTCCTGCCGACTTAGGTAAAGTTATTTAGAAAGATATTCACAGATTCAAATTTCCTTGTTGTAGTATGATCATGAGGAGACCTCTGATGTGTGTAGTGAGTCTGGAGTGTGTATACAGTATAACAGTGGAGTT
>JBAMHT010000006.1:2963954-2975677 GCA_037177075.1 Craterocephalus fluviatilis
CTTATGTTGTATGTAAAGCGCTTTGAATTGTCTTGGACCTGAAAAGTGCTATATAAATAAACTTGCCTTGCCTTGCCGCCGTCACCTCTGACTCCCCCTCTGTGTCCCTGCAGGGAGATCCTGGCTTTCCTGGATACTCTGGTCCGACGGTGAGTCTGGAGCCTAGTCACCAACATTTTTATGATCACGGTATGAGACCAGAGACGGGCCGTAGATCTGTCCCCGTCCATCCGGCTCGTACCGGTTCCCCGCCCCGCCCCAGCCAGCCGGGTCTGAACCGGACCAGCTGGTCCAGGGTGGAGATGGAAGCAAGCGCTGACAAACCCGGCAACATTTATCCCCATCCAGCAGCCGGAGCTCCTTTGGACATCACTCACCGCCACACGCCTAACAGGAACGCGTACAAACCGGTTTCATGCCAGAACTGGAAACTTGGAAACCTTCTTTCCTCAGATTCTAGAAACTATGACCCTTTATTAATGATCTGTTAACGTTATCAGCTACACTGGAGCCTTATTTCCAGGCCGCTGTATGCAGGGGGTGAGGAGATATATATATATATATATATATATATATATATATATATCGGCTGGCCACCACCACTACCATGATGATGACGATGATGACGATGATGAAGATGACAATGTCATGGGCCAGATCTAGAGCCAGATCGGGAGCCACATCCGGGGCCAGATCGAGAGCCGGATCAAGGGCAGATCCAGTGACAGAACCAAGAAGACGAGGACGAGAGGCGGTGCGAGAGGCTCCGGTGTGAGGATGGGAGGCGGCCGGACGTGCGGCGACCCCGGGGGGAACGGCCAATGGCCCGAGGTGGCCGCTGGAGGCGCGACCGACCGGCCCCGGGAGGAAAGAGAAGCCGCTGGAGCGGAGGCCTCCAGGACCCACCACCAGCCTTTTTATTCACCCTCTTGTTTTTTATTGGACATTTTATGATTTTTAGCTTTTTAATAAAGCTTTTAATGGACTTTTAATACTGCCCTCCTGTCTCCATCCCTCCAGCAGCGCCCGGTATCTGTTTTAGCGGACCCTGTTCCTCGGCCCGCGATATTTACAATACTCCTCGTTATTTATGTAGCAAACATCCACACCGCCACTAGTTATTTTGCCTCATAGTGAATGACGGGAGCTACGTGATCTGAAAGTTTTAACAGAACCGATACCGAGTTGGCCGTGTTGTGTTGTGTATACTGTTTATTTCATGTCGCGGTTACGGCTGCTCCGCATGCGCCGCGCTGAGGAGGTGGGGGGACGGAGTTGGAGGCAGGACTTGAGCGCAGCAGGAAGGGAGGGGGAGTGACGCGAGACTTGTGTCTGTTCAAAATTTCAGGCTAAGTTCGCTCTCATCTCGGAGTTGTAGACTGCAGCTTTAAAGGAGCCTTGAAATACACATAGAATTTAGATTTTTTCTTTTCTAAATTTTGGTAGCATGAACATTATTTTTTTTAATCAAGATTAATCTCACAGCAATCTTGGAGTTTATCTAGATTAATCTAGATTAAAATGGCTCATTTTAAGCAGCAGCCATGTCAACGGACTCTCCAGTTCCACAGCGTAAATTCTGTCAGTATATTCACAGGGTTTTCCACAGAGACACAGACAACCAGTAATAAAATGTAAGTAGCCAGTCAGGGAATTATTTAATATCAAATGCATTATTTTAAAACTTTATACATTTTTGTTCATTGAAATTCAGTTGTAAAGAAATCCACAATAAATACCTTGACACATTTATCTCTTTAGTAACTAATGAAAACAGACTTGAACCAATGTCATTTTTTCCAGGTCCTGATACCATTTCTGATTATTAGTAATCATGCAGGCCGATAATTGATATTTAGAACCAATATTAATTTGAAATAACATTTTTACTCTTGACTTGAACTTTTGATGAATTATAAAAATCCCAACATTTACATTTAGTTTAAATTCTGAGTTCATAAAAGTTCATAATTTCTAGTTGTCATTCAACAATTACAGCATCATAAGTTAACTAAACATTTAAATTAATAAATAGACTCTTACACTTTTATCGGGAAAATAATCAAAAAATATAAAGCCACCTTGGGTCACACTGGCAGTATTAGTATTAAAAATACACAATATATATTAAAACTGTCCTGCTAAACAGGTAAATAAATCCAGTCAAGTCTGTTGAATGATGTTGGTTCTCTAGCAGTTCGGGAGCTTCCCTACCTTTCAGCCAATGTAACACATAAACTACGGTGGCTGATTATCCAGTAAAATACAGACGTGCCAGACAACAGGCTCAATACTGGGAGCGCGCATCGACACACACGCATGAACGCTGCGTGTGTATCGATGTGCGCAATACAGGAGGCTAAGCTAATCAGCCCTACCCTTCATTAGAACTGACCTGACACTGTTAGCTTTGGTTGGGAACGAAACTAAAACACACAAACATACTCACCTCTTATCAAAAACAGTCCCATTGTTTTGTAGAGCAAATAGTCTGTAGCGATGCAGCCAGAGGAGCAGGGGGACCTGAAGAAGCTAACGCTAACTGCCAAGCGCTTCGTCACGGAGCTTCTGCTACGTTCATATTTCGGGTCTTTCACCAACATTATTGCTCATGGGTTGTAATGGATTGTGATATTTATTTAAACACCAGCTGATTCTGCAGCAGACAGAGCTGTCAGAACTTAACACCACGTTAGCCTGCTTACAGCTTTCTACTAGCAGCTTTCTTCATCTGAGCTTTCTGGCTCCATCCGATACATTCGCGTTTGCCCACATCACAGCCCTCTAGGCTAGATATACATCCGCAATGTCAAATTGAAATTCATAGCTTACTTATGCTGACCGAGCTATGCCACATTAGTCAAAAGGTCACTTTAGCTGTTAACCAATGTAAGTGGGCCTGAATCATTTTTTACTTATTCTACACCTTATAAACATAGAACATTTATTACCTCAGTTGACAACATTTCTGCAAAGCCATAAACCGTGGTCAGGGCTGCAAATTTGCTTCTGTTCATTCTTGCAGGTATAAGGTCATGCACCACCATTACCATGGAGGCTGCAGTTCCACGTAAGACTCATAGACGGCAGTCGTTGGTTAAAAAACTAAGCAACGGCATAGATTTCATATCACCAAGCTTGGATGAAATTCACTCGTTGGTTACTGGCAAAGCCTATTCACACCGCGTTAGTATTGAAGGGTTAAGGGGTTATACAGTAGTTTTAAAACTGGTTAAAAGTGACTGAAAATTAGACCTTTTGTTAAACTGACTCCTTTTTTCCATGAACTCCAGCTCATACTGATGTCATTGGGTTTGACAATGGTCGAGCATCTGTTTAGACCTCAGACTGGAAGATTGAAAACATGATTGCTCTGTAGAAATCCTTGATAGTAAATGTTGGCTCCACTGAGGATATCTGACCCTCTGCTACTCAGATTTCAGTTTTTATCCTCACATCAACTACCACTTCATGTCAGCTAAAGAGGTCTCCTCCATCTCCACCCGCCTCTCCTTCCAATGCCAGAGAAACAAACACACAGACCAGAGCCGGCTGACCACGCTGCTCTGCTTCCCCTTCATCTCCACTCAACTCTGGATCATTTGAAGCAAAAGCATATGCACGTGCATCTGCTGAGTGACTCCAGGAGAACTGCAGTGGACCAATTTTAAACCAAGTGGCCATCTGTCTGTCTCATCTCTGAGTTTTTCTTGGCACCCAGGGAGCGTCGTTGGAGCATGCAGGGCAGAGGCGGCAGCCTTTCCTCGACACAAAAGGGTCTCTAAAGAAAAGAGAAGTGCAAGTGGTTGTCATACCAACCCTGCCGAGACCAGGACCACTCATCAGAGGATCAGAAAACTGGATGAAATGAGATTAATTACTTGAACAGATATATCTCATGGAAACTGACTGAAATCACTGCAGGACTTTATGATTTTACTGGGAAAAAAAACTTGAAATATTAAGATTTACAATTAAATATATTTATATTAAATGTATATTCTTAAACATCCTCAGATGCAACAACTTTTTACATGTGCAAAAGCAATGTTCAAGTTTGGACTGTTTGTTCATCCATTGCAAAGAAGAAAACCAAACCTTTAAGATGTTGTCTCTCTGACTCTTGTTCTCAGACATGTCTGCTGGGAGGAACCAGAGATGTGAGGATCGGTTTCTGTGCCCCATCTGTCTGGATGTCTTCACCTAGTCACTGCACCATGTGGACGCAACTTCTGCAAACGCTGCATTACTCAACACTGGGATGTCAATCTTCTGTGCAAATGTCCCTTATGTGCAGAGATGGTTGCTGAGTTCAGACATGAAGCCAAGCAGAAAGGCAGCAGCAGATGCTCAGAGCAACAAGCTGCCCGACCAGGAGACGTTCCCTGTGATGTCTGCACTGGGTCCAAACTGAAGGCCCTGAAGTCCTGCCTGGTGTGTCTGACCTCCTACTGTCAGACTCACCTAGAGCCTCATCTGACAGCTTTAGGTCTTAAAAGACATCAGCTGATGGAGGCTGTGGAGAACCTGGAGGATAAGATGTGTAAGAAGCTCAATAAACCTCTGGAGCTGTTCTGTAAGACTGACCAGAAATGTGTCTGCTTGCTCTGCCTTTTTAAACCACAAGAGTCATGAGTTTGTTCCTCTGAGAGAAGCATTTGAAGGAAAGAAGGCAGAGCTGGGGAAGCTGGAAGATGAAATTCAGTAGACCATCCGGGTGAGACGACTGAAGATTCAGGAGCTCAAAGAGGCGGTCAAGGTCAGTAAGCAGAAAGAGAGAAAGCAGAAGGTGATGAAGTCAGTGGAGAGACGGCTGAAAGATTTCACAGAGGAGATAAAAGCCAAACAGAAAAGTGCAGAGAAACAGGCGGAAGACTTCATCAGAGATCTGGAACAGGGAATCTCTGAGCTGATGAAGAGGAGCTCGGAGGTGAAGCAGCTTTCACACGCTGAAGGTCATCTCCACCTCCTCCAGAGCTTCCCGTCCGTGAAAGCTGCTCCACCCACCAAGAACTGGGCAGAGGTCAGAGTGCGTCCACCATCATACGACGGGCCTGTGATGGGAGCTGTGGCTCGGCTGGAGAGGACACTCAGGAAAGGGAGGAAGAGGCTGCAGCAGAGGTGACTCTGAATCCAGAGACAGCGCATCCTAACCTCATCCTGTCTGATGAAAGAAAACAAGTGGAACATGGTGGTGTTTGGAGGCATCTTCAAGACAATGCAGAGAGATTTCCCCGTTACACCATCGTGTTAGGGGAACAGAGTTTCTCCTCAGGCAGATCTTACTTTGAGGTTCAGGTTAAAGAAAAGTCTAACTGGACTTTAGGAGTGGCCAAAGAGTCCGTCAGCAGGAAGGACCAGGCTAAATACAGACCTCAGATGGTTTTTGGGTTTTATGGTTGAGAGATAGAAATGACTACACAGCTAAGGCTGGTACTTCTGTCAGTCTTTATCTTCAGTCTGTGCCAGAGAAGGTGCAGGTGTTTGTGGATTACGACGAGGGTCTGGTCTCCATCTATGATGCAGATGCTGCAGCTCTGATCTTCTCCTTCACTGGCTGCTGCTTCACTGAGAAACTCTACCCATTCTTCAATGCCCGTAATAATGCTGATGGTAAAAATGCTGCACCTCTGATCATCTGCCCTGTGCAGAAATCTGTCTGATGTCTTGTGTTGCTCAGATATCTCATGTTTGTTGTGATGCCATCATTTCCCTCCAACTTCTCTGTTTAAATAGAAAAAAGTTTTAAAATGTGACATACTGAGTGTGGTTTTCGGTGTGAATATTCAATGAATTGTATAGATTTAATAAAAAACCATTACCATATTCCTGGCAATACTTTTATTTTGTAGTAGCGAGATCAGTCATTTCATCAATTAGCTTAGCATGACATTGGTGCTGGTAAACTGCTAAATTCAATTACATTACATCAATATAACACAGCAAGAAATAAATATCTTCATCAGTGGTAATGGTTCACCATACTTTTATCATTAATTTTGGTTCTAACTGTTTATTGATCAGGATCACTGCTGAGAATAAAATAAAAAAGCTCTCTTTATTTCATCAGGTCCACCTTACTGGTAGCAGGTTGGACCCCTTTTTCCTTCAGCGATATCTTACTTTTAGAGATTTTGCCTTATATGGGCATGATGGCATCACACGGCTGCTGCACATCCATGATGACAATCTCCCTGTGCTCAGAAACCAGGCCATGCTGGTACTGAGGGGTCCAAAGTGGACCAAGAAAATATCCCCCCACCATTACAGCTCCAGCAGCCTGAAGTGTTAAAAGATAAAATAAAAGTCAGGATGGATCCATGTTTTCATGATATTTCTACCAGATTCTGACAATACCATCCAAATGCTGGGAGTTTACCGCTCTGCTGCTCATTATTAAAGAGTGTATGCTACACCATGCATTCTTTCCTTCTTTCCATCTACTAATAAACCTAATCACAATAAAAAGAATAGATGATCTATTCTAATTTATTCAGAGACCACATTCAGCAGGTGCGTCTGGCATCTATTTAGTCTGTTGCATCAATGGTTTCATTGAGATCAGAAATAGAATTAAATCTGTCTTGGCTGCAAATTCTTAATTCTTAATGATGAATTAAATAAATCAAACATAGTTTAATTTTCCACTGAGGGAAATTATGTTTGGACACAATCTGCGATGTATTGCTGTTGATTCAAATATTTTTTTTATTTTAATTATTTAAAAAACTTACCAAATAGGACTTGTTTATAACAAAATCGATTGGCGAATGACGCTCATTTTGATTCTTTCTTTTGATATAGAATAAGTGGTTTATCATCTTAGTTGCTTCTCATATTGGTAATTACATGTATAAACAGGAATAGAAAAACAGGATTTTTTTCTGAAAACCCAACTCTTTATTAGCAAGTTTATTAGCTTCATTTGAAAAGCTGGGAAATAAATGTGAGGCTTGAAATAAAAATGATCTAAATGATATAGAGACAGAGGGGGGGATTGGAGGGTTTGTGATGGATTGAAGGATTTGGCAGAGTTTAGTCTCTGCGGAAATGGGAGGACAGGTTTATCAAAGCCTCCCCCCACTCTGCCCCCCTTCTGAAGACACCATAATGAGGCTGAAAGAGTTGGGAGGAGCTGTGGAGGAGCAGCAACTGTCGTCCTGCGTCCCTCCACCGTGCAGACGTGACATGACACCCTCATCAGGGCTTTCATGCCAGCGCTGCCCCACTGCCGATAACCTCCTGAAGCATCCCATCAGCCCTGCACAGGAAGTGATCAGCACAAGTCTTTCCTGCTAATTGAGAAGAAAATAAAGGGGTGTGCACCCCCAGTTGTGGCCCTTCAAATGAGAGAGGTGTTTAGAGAATAAGAGGTGAACGGGGCCCGACAACGGGGGGCCCTTTGTGTCAGCACAACACGGAGAAGATCAGCAACCAGGAGGAGGAGGAGGAGCTTTCTCAACTAATCCAAAAGGAACAAAGTGGGATAGTCAGGTTCCCAGCGGCATGGGACTATTCCTCCCATAACGTCATTAGACGGCATTAAAGCGCGCTGCTTTTCTGTCCCTTCTTACGAGTGAAAAGCCGATCGGGCCTGCAGCAGATTAGCCGACTACAAGGTCTAATTGACAAACTTGGACTGCTGGTTGTGAATGGAGTGATGTTATCCCCGCCGGCACTCTGAGCGCTCAACAAGAGAGGCACAAAAAGGATTAGTAACGCTGATAGCTGCGGGGAAAGAAGGGGGAGTTTAACTTCCTCCTCAGGAGGTTCCTTTAATTCAAATTAAGATGTTGAGGAATGTTTCAGGGACAGAGGTCCACCAAAACTACTCCTGTAACAACCCCGACTGTATGAATTCAGCATTTTCAGCTTGTGTTATATTCTTGTGGTGAATAGGATCGCTTTGCATTAAACACCCCAGTGTCTCTATCCAGCTTCATTTCATTGGAATTTCATGAAAAAAAGAAACAGCTGCGATTTGTGAATCGCAGAGTCGGTCCAGTTCCAAGGATCTTATTTGGTCTGAGCAGCTTTATTCTTCATCACTGCCTGAACACTCCTGGAGAAGTTTTCTGTCATTTCTTGAACTAGTCCTCAGCGACAGCTCTCTAGACTTTTTGAATGACTTTCAAAGCTCTCCTTGGGATGTTTCATTCTTTTCTTTCTGTCCAGATGATCCCACACTGCTTGAGGTCTGGTGTCTGGGGAGAATTCAGACCTGTTGCCACTGGTTTGCAGTCCAGTTTTTGTGTCATGTGGCATACCTCAGCATTTTCTCCTGGTGTCCCTTCCTTCAGAATGGCTTCTTGACAGCCATGTTTCCATTGAAACCATTTCTGATGAGTCCTTAACCAACAAGATGGATCAGCTGATGCATCTCTCAGGTCCTGGTTCAGGTCTTTGCTGGATCTCTTCTTCTTTCTGCATTTCATGCTGAGATATGCCGAGTTTCCAGCTAACAGCTCTTCACCTTGTTGCTGCTAAAATTCTGTTTTCTCTCAAACTGTTGGGAAAAAAGGATATGATAGGACGCTGGAACAAAGAGCCTAAGTTGTCTGCAATGTGACGACACAACATTGGCTCCTGAAGAAGGAGCCTTTTTTCTGCCTGAATGATTCCAACCTGATCTCACAGAAATAGGAGAAAACAATGCTATTACAATACCCTCCACTTATTCAAGTGTTGGTGGCATGTGTGCATTGCATTGTGCAGGCGCATATGTATGTACATATGTGGTATATGTGGGTTTATGTATGCGCGTATGTACAGTATGTGCATGTATATATTTTAGGATGTTTTTTAAATGTTATTTTATATTGTGAATTTGTGTTGTGGCTGCAGCGTGGATGAACAGCCCAATACAAATTTCTCTCTTTGAGAGACAATAAAGTTAATCTTGAATCTTGATGTAATCAATGGGCTCATGAAAATGAGGGCAATGAAAGGTCAGTGGGGAACTTTTTCGTGACATCTACATGACTTTCCTGCTTCCACAAAAGACTTCCTTCTATTGTATAGTTTGAATACAGATAAAAATATTTTTGATTTCTTTAATGACAGTAAATAATCTGTGGCCAGACCATTCTCAGAAATACTTCTTACACAAAATAATGCACAGATGTATGATATCCTATAAAATCATGAGCACATCAGGGCTGATAAATCAACTGTGGGGCTCTGCCTTGTTGTTTGTAGCAAAAGAGGCAGAATATGCTGGAAATTATTGTAAATATATTTATCATTTTACTGATTTAACTGTGGTGCAATTAAAGATTTGTTCTCTAATAACATTCGTTTGTATGTAGGAGTTTTGTTTGTCAACAGATGATTTTGTCTAAAACCAGGATGGTTTGATTTATGTGACTGAAAAGATAAATTTATCCTCCTTTTATCAATTCACTGCTAATATTGATAGAAACAGGTAGTACACTGAATAATAAATGAGACTGCATTGACTCCAGAATCAGGGACACTAACACAGGAATGGAGACGTTTAAACTTTGACAATAAGAAAAACAACCATGAGAAGCTGCTCCTCTTTCCTAATGGACCTGAATCATTGATTAGTGAATAAAAGAATAGAGGATACTGAACAATTAGACATACTGGTAAGGAAGGCTGGACACACAACTGGACTCTCTGGTGTCAGTAGCAGAAAAGCTGACTCTATGACACCATCCTGGACAACACACACTGGACTCTGGTCAGAGGAGCATGTTCAGCTGCATTTGATCCTTGACTTCTATGGATATTTAAAGATCATTTAACAACAAATTGGGATAAAATATAGAGCTCTTGACCTGAGCTGTAATGTAATAACTCTTGTGCTATAAGAACAGTCGGGGGCCTATACATATTAGGCCTATATGTATAAAATAGGTTTTCACACCTCAAACATTGAAATCATAAACATCTGAATCCACAAATGCGTTTATCGCCCCTTTAAACCTTCTAGGCAATTTCTCATGTAATATTTGCAACTTTAAATTTGATGTAACAACAATCTTATTTTTCAAAAAATGCAATTACTTTTATCAGCAACATGATTGTAGTTCTTTACAGAACGAGTGTTTTCCGTGACAAAATGACGGAAAACTCCAAACCTCTCACAAGTCTTCTCATCTACTTCAAATTACCTTCACTCTGCCTAAAGTACCTGATTTCATTAACCTGCAGCAGTGAATATAATCTGTCTATGAACATGGTCGTTGCTGCACAGTGAAGGGTTTTAATTTTCCCTCCCAACGAGGCAGATGGCCATTTTTTTCTTCACTTTCTTCTTCTGCAGCTTAGGATGGAAGATTTAATCAAATAGAAGATTTGATACAATCTGTTGGCTTCCTTAGCAAGGTTTATATGAACACAGTAATAAACCAAACTAATGTGGATCATATAAAGATCTGTTATAATTGGATTATGACTGAACTCCAATGAATTGGACCAAATTCAACCATTCAACCATTCAACCATGTGAATTGGTTCTGTTTAAATGAAGCTGAATTTGAGCTGAAGAAAAAAAAATCTGTTTCAGTTTATTCAGTAAATAGAACAGTATAAAGGACTTGAACATTTGATTTTATTTTTTTAGATGACTTTCCTAGTGTAGGTCTGGTGTGAAATCCATTTCTACTCACATGGGTTTCTTGAAAAAATTTATTTCATGCTCACGGCTGTTTTTATCCTACTTCTTTTTTATTTAAAAGCGTTTTTTAGTCCATAGCACTTTGAGATTTCTTAACAAAGTTCTCATTATTCATTAATCATTTCTCCTTAAGTTGATTCAAACCTCATTTTCCAACTATTCCCCTTCGTAAAGCTGCATTATGTGTAAAATGTGTAGATCCAAACAGGATATCAGCCATGTAGAAATCTCGAGACTACCTGCTGAGATGTGCAGCAATCACTCGCCTGATTCGTTTCACTCTGCAAGGCAAGCAACCCCACCTAATGTCCCACTTGAGCCCCCATAATCGTAGGCTGTAATTAAAGGATGATTAAGAGGCTGGAGCTGGATGAATGGAAGCTTAAATAGTCTAAATACCCCATGCTGCTCTGCTGTTGGACACAGCGTGGAGGACTCAATTGATTCAGGCTAATCAGCGGTCAGAATTAAAACTGTCACAGTTGTCTGGGAGAGACGTGAGAGGGGGAAGGAAAGTGAGAGGAAATGAAGGAGGAGGAGGAGAACAGAAGGTTGAAGTGAAGCAGGAGGAGGAGGAGGATATGTGTTATTGTGGATGAAGAAGCAGTCCAGCAGAAGGCGTCTCGGATTGTCTTGCATAAATTAAGGAAACACTCTCACTTTGCAAACACATTGGCGGAAATTAAAGGAACAGTTTGTCGAACAATTAGGTGATATGAGGACTCATTAGTGGACGCCGTGATGGCCAATGACACATCTGACTTTGGCATGTTGACCATTCTCCACACCCAAAATCTGAGCTGCACTAAAAGGAATATTCTGCAGTTTACTGTGTTTTTTCAGTGCTGTCTGACAATGTTTTACACCCAGGTCCTTTTCACAAACAGTTTATTCATACCTGTTATGAATAAGCCTGAGTTTTTTGTCTGAACTTTAAAATGCTCCGTCTTAAAGCCAATACAGGTGTCAAATGAAGAAAACCTGGGAAATCCTTGCTTATTTATCTATCTATCTATCTATCTATCTATCTATCTATCTATCTATCTATCTGTCTGTCTGTCTGTCTGTCTGTCTGTCT
>JBAMHT010000006.1:3014676-3025373 GCA_037177075.1 Craterocephalus fluviatilis
ATATAATATAATATAATATAATATAATATAATATAATATAATATAATATAATATAATATAATATAATATAATATTTAGTAATTAGATGTAATTTAATGTAACGTGTTTAACATCTACTACTCTGGAAATCCTCCACCAAGCTCTCAGTGGTTGTTGGTGGATGCAGTTGTTTTCCGTTTTTGGTAATTTTCATTGTGGTAGTGATTGTGATCGGGCTTCATGAATGATGCCTTTCTTACGTTTGCTGTGGATGTCCCAAAGGAGGAGCTACTTCATAGCAGGTACATTGGAACTGTCAATCCAGGTTAGGATGTCGGAGGATTTAGTAACCTGGAGGGCAGGCTTTATTCACAGGTTTTGTTAAGCCTTCCTTCTGTTGTTATTGGAGACATTTTTATTTCTTTTATAACATTTCTTGTCCAGCATCACAGCAGCAGAATGATGGTCTGGCTGCTCTTTTGTGCCGAGAGGAGCTTTATGGGTATCAAAGTCCCTTTTAACGTTCTCTTTCCTCTTTAATTTCCAGAGTTTGTTTCTGCTCTTACTCTAAATTAACTCATGTTGACGTTCAGATCTTTATGGACAAGAGGAAGTCGCAACAAGTCACTTTGGATCTCAGCAGGTCTTGTTTGCGCAAACGAGGGTTGAGCAGCAAAAGCCCTCACTTAAAGCTTCAAGAGTGAGAAGATGTTCAGCATGAATATTATATGACTGACTGTCACAAGGAAACACTTAAAACACAGATCGCCTCATGAATGTGCACACACACTGTCGAGATCAGCTCCTCCGTTACTGGAGTCTCTGCAGGATTACATCTGTTTTTCTGCAAAGATGTTGAAATGTGATGAACCACATTTTAAAACCAGATGGTAGAAAGAACAAAGCTTCTTCTGAATTAATATGTTAAGTTAAAACATAGATTTTTTTTTTAAAGTTTCCAAGTCTAAATCAAGTTAATTCACATGTTTGCAGTGAAGCACATGCTCAAAACATGTTTGAAAACTAAAAACTGATTTCTGAAATGTGGAGTTTATGAAACTTTATGTACTTGATTTTAAAATCTGTGTAGAGTGATTATTTAGGAAGATCTACCTTCAAACATATCAGTGTTAGAAATTACCAATACTGATTATTCAACTATAAAACTTGTTTATCCTTGAACCAGCAAACACACCAGCTAGCTGCGTAGCTAACAGTTAGCTCTGCCTTCATTATGGAAATGCCTCGACCTCAGCCAGAATGTGGATTTCTTAGATTAGAAAAGAAGAAGAAAGTGATTACTATAAATGGCGGTGAACATGTTTTCGTAATTTAGTTATGTTTTAGAAAATATGAGCCGTACATTACTCTTGCCAAGATTAAACCTTCCTCTGTGAAAATTAATGCGTAGCCCGGGATTTTGTGTTAGCAAGTGTTAGCTGGTGCTAATGGTTAATGGCGGATGTAATTAGTTTTTCATGGATGTTCGCAACATTCAGCAGATGCTGTTGGGTGTTATGGTGCGTTTCATTTGCATTGGAACTGGGAAATCAGGACTGGGAATGATGTCACGCTGCCAGAGTTACCAACATTCCAATTTACAACTCGAAAAAAAGTCAGGCAGCTTCCAGACTAAAGCTTGTTGTTTTGGGTTGCGACAAATTGTGGAGCGTTTGGGCTTTTGCATTGCTGTGAGACTTCTGGGCCGGCGTACAATTGCCGCTTTACAACAACAGTAGATAATACAGTAATTATATTTTCTTGGTGTTTCTAGGATCTGGAAGCTGAGAGAGGCCATGCTGGAAAATATTTTGTAATGTAATTATCTCCAGATAATGAGGATGGTCCAGGTGTGTGTTGGATCAGTCCTTATCGTCAGATAAGAAGTTGCAGTAAAATGGAAGCTTGCCTGCACTTTGAGTTTAGATTTTTCTTCTTTCTTGGAAGTTCATTTATCCTTTTTTTCTTGAGACTGCAGTAGTATTAAGTTATCATAAGAAAAGAAGTTTTGTTGACAACATGACGAGATGATTATGACGAGCTTAAAACTGAACGGTTCCTCATGAAGCATAATCTGTCATTGCTCATCGTCGTCATGACTGTTGGACACGTCTGTTTCTTCAGCCATGTTTTCTTCCTTCCTCAGATTGGTCCTTCTGCGTGGGGCTTCTATCGTTCCATTCAGACATGAAGCAAATACAAATCACTGAGTGTATCTTTAGACCGGGCTCTTTAGGGCTCCCACACTGTTTCCCTCAAGAGAAAAAATCGCAGATGGAAAAATTGTGTTTTTCTTTCCAGTTGGAAAAAAATTTGTCAACAGTGATTGTCACTGAAGCAGCTTTCTGTGTAGATATAAGAAAAGCTGCTGGATGTGATATGAAGCAGTGAATCGTGCGTCTGCTCCTCGTTAACACGGAGCTCTGCGGTAAGCTCCACCCGGCTGGCACGTCCCAGACGCCAAAACAAACCGCAGCTCTGCGAGGTTGCTGGCAACGTGTGTGTGCGTGACCACACACTGACCTTCACAGCCAAATGAGCAGAACCCACAGGGAGCCAAGTCCAGGCTCTGATTGGCCCAAACGGGAGGCTGAGTTCTGACATCACTGATTGCTCAAGTTGTTGTTTGAGTGTGAAAGTGTGTGTGCTTTCTTTTTGTGTAGAGAAAGAGACGATTTTTTTGAGAAGACACACTTGTAGAAACTTTGTTAGATGCATGTCTCGGATCACCTGACCCGTGTGTTGATGTAAAACTCCTGAAACTAAGCTTTCTGTGTGTGTGTGTGTGTGTTTTCAGGCTGACCATCAGTATGCCAGCAGTGTAGCAGAAAACCTGAAGCGCCTGTAAGTTGACCTGCATGATGGGATGCTGTAACTATGGCAACAGATATGCCAGTTTTGTCTGTTTTGTGTAATGTTTGGGATGTCTGACTGCATTTATTGGATTCTTTCATAACACCCTTTCTTCATTCCACCCCCTCTTTTCCCTCTTCTTCACACATCTTTATTTCTTTTATTCATTTCTTTTTTACAACCCTGATTCCAAAGGAGTTGAGATGTTGTGTAAAATGTAAATAAAACCAGAATACAGTGGTTTACTAATATGTAGATACACGACCCTAATGACAAAAGAGTTGTGGTTCTGTGTCAAATTGAAAAAAACAGAACTGATTTAGAAATCTCAGCAAGCGGTATTTTAGTCCAAGTAGAACATAAACAACATATCAGATGTTAAAACTGAGACATTTTACCATTTCATGGAAAATATGAGCTCATTTTCAATCTGATGGCAGCAACACGTCTCTAAAAAGTTGGGAAAGGCAGGAAAAGTAATTTGCTCAAATCGAAAACAACTGGAGGAGCATTTGACAGCTAATTAAGTGCCATCACAGATGTACAAGCTACCCGTAGACACTAAAGCAGTGCTTCCCAAACTGTGGGGGCAGGCCCCCTGGGGTAGCGCGGCTACATGGCGGGGGGCGCATGCTGGGAAAATGTAGCAGAGGAATGAATGTTTTGACAACTTGGGATCTTGGAAAGGTTCTGGTCCACATATCAAACCACCTGGTGGCAGAAATGCATCAATTTATTTTTGCTGATCACCAAAAATGTCAAGAAGGAGAAACGCAGCAGAATAATGATCCATTTAGTTTCTACTCAGAAGTCGTTTTCCCATTTGCCCAGTCAAAAATACAAGTCAAATGGAACGTACTATAATTATGTGAACGCAACAGAGATCGTTTTATATATATATATGCGGGGTCTGGGAATGTTTATCCCTGCATAGAGGGGGACAAGGCAAAAAAGTTTGAGAACCCAGCCCGTCCCATCAGAGATTCAGGCTTTTCACAAGCTGGATGCTCCCTCTCCTCTTTAGTCTGCAGGACACCCCGTCCATGCTTTCCAGAAAGAATTTCACCTTTTCATCCATCTGACCACAGAACAGTTTTCCACTTTGCCTCCGAGCATCTTAAATGAGCTTTGGTCCAGAGAAGACGGCCGTGTTTCTGGATCCTGTTCACATCTGGCTTCTTCTCTGCATGATGGAGCTTTAACCTGCATGTGTGGATTTCAGGGTGAACTGTGTTCACACTGATTTCTGGAAGTCTTCCTGAGTCCATGCAGGGATTTCCAGGAGAGAATTATGTCTGTTTTTTGAGGATCCCAACATTACCAGCATCCAGTTTTGACCATGTCATGTGTGCACAGAGACTCCTTCAAATTCTCTGACTCTATAGATGCTGAGTTCTTCATAGTCTTTACATTTTTACCTTGAGGGACATTTTTCTATCTTTACATCTGAGAGACTCTCAGCATGCTCTCTTGCCAATTAATCTAGTTGTCAAATGAACTTCCACTTGTGTTTTATTGATGTAGTGTTCAGTCTGCTCATCCTACCATATGACATTTTGCATTCTGTGTAGAAAAGAGGTATTAAATGTTTCTAAAATACCACAGACTTACTTTGACAACAACATAAACTCAGCTAATCTCTCAGAAGGTTCTGTACTAAAATCCAGAAGCATCCAACTCGACATGGTCTTGCAAAAAAAGTCAGAGAATCTACAGTCGGTGAAAGTAACCTTCTGCAGTTTATTGCTCCATGTGTAGTAAAATGGCTGGGCTCAATCTGAAAAGTTTATAAAAATATCTGATCCTAATTCAGGCTGGTCATGTTTTGTGAGTGGCTCATTTATAGTAGCTGGTTGTGAAAAGATGGAACTTCTTCATGCAAACTGTGTTTGAAGAAACACATCTGCTTTAAAATGAAGATTTTGGAGAAACATGTTAATCTGAGATCCACTCCTGCCGGTTCAAGGTTCTGTTCTGCAGTAAAGAGATGAACCTGTGAACAAGAGACCAGGATCAGTGAGACTGAATGAGCTGACCTCTGCGGCTCATAGCAAACAGCACGGCACCATCCAGTGGTGGAATCTGCATCAGCACCACAGATCAGTTTAAAACAACTCTGTTAAGCATTTACTGAACAAGTACTGTAAGAACAATCAGTGTGTGTTTGTGTGTGTTAAGGAGATTGAACATATTCTAATTTGAATAGATCTCATGCATGGTCTTTTTTTTTGTTTTGCCTTCAATTAAAATGTAATGGTGAACATATCTTTTTTGTATTTTGCATACATTAAATGCTGGGCCAAGAAGTAATTTCGACAGTTTATAAATGTGTATATTTAATAAGTCTAATATAATCATAAAGCCTTGCTGCTCCCTGACTTCTTCTATGCGTGAATTTTTATTTTAATAAGTTTATGTAAAGAATATGAATTTTTACACATTTCCGAGACAGGTCTTTCTGACCACAAGGGTTTTTGTGTCACAACTCAACATTTCAGTCACATTATTTTGGGTGATTTTGCTGCAGTTTGTCTTGTGTGTTATTGTGATGCTATCTAGTTTTTAAACCAGCTCTTCATAAGTACGTCTCTTCACACACACACACTGGGCTATATGTGTGTATGTCTGCATCGGCATCAGTCCACCTACAGATGGCCGGGCTCTCACTCGTCTGTCACACTCTGATTGGCTGCTTCATTGCTGCTGGAAGCTTCAGCAACAAATCTGACAGACATTTCACCACAAAACACATACACACAGAAATCATAAGCTGCAGTACAAAAAAATACCCTGAAATATTAATATATGTGTACATTTATATATAACCATAGAGCCTATCTTACTTCAGTTGAGTAGAGTTTTATCTCAGCATGTGGTTTAAAGCTGCATGTCCACTGTTGGACCGTGAAATGGTTCTGGACTAGCTTTCTTTGTTTCTATCCGCATAAAGACATTTTCCAGAAGAAATTTCTGAAATCTTCTGGGATGTCAGCAGTATAAAGCTGGTTGGAACAAGATTTGATTTGTTTTCAGTGTGAACTCATTTGGAGCTCACTGAACTTGTGGTGTTCGACAGGTTTCAAATTATTAAATTATTTTCAGAAAACAATTGAACAAAAAATTGTTGAAAAAGTATTTCAACAAAAAATACCGTTGATGGAAGGATTCAACAATCATTTTGAGCTTTATCTGCAAAGCACACAAACCGAGGGAAACATTTAGAGCTTCAATCTGTGATTTTAATTTATTTATTATTTCTGCACTTCTGCTCTCTGCTGATGTGTAGCTGGAGCTTTAGTCAGACTTTAGTAGATGTACAACACACACATTACCTGTTAGAATTTCAATCTTTTTACATAGATTCCAGGTCCATTAAAATTTAAATAAAATACAAGCAAACATACAAACATATTTTTAAAAAAGCAGTCACCAGTGTGTCTTGTCTTGCATAGTTCACATCAAAGTTTAAACAATAATTACAACATTATGTTGAGCACTTCTTAAAACCAAGTAATGCTCAGTGAGACAATTGCCAATTGATGAGTATACTGCCAACCATACAACCCGTCTTACTGGGTGGGGAATTAGAAAATATTACTCATGAATATTAAAAGAGCAATACCAGATATCATATCCGGCTAGTTTAGTTAGCAACAACGGCTAGTTTCTTTAGCTTTGGCGTGACGCTCTTTCTCTGCCGGGTTAATTTTCAGAACGTCCAGATTCCGATCAGCCAGTAATAGTGTTCACCTAGGGATCTGGAATTAAGTTACGAAAGTTAAACCCATTAGCCGAGAAAGAGCGTCACGCCAAAGCTAAAATAAACTAGCCGCTATCGCTAACTAAGCTAGCCGGAGGTGATATCTGGTACAGCTCCTTTAAAGAGGCACGGTGATAAAAAGCCCCCCTGTTGAACGCCACTGCATGTCCCGATCGGAGCAGGGACATTTCTTCACTTAATCTGCATGCTCAGATTAGAGTACCAATATGACAGGGTCCTTATAAACATGTCAGGCACCCAGAGTTTAAACACAACCGTAGTTTCACTCTCTGTGGAACCACATCCCTGTTTGGCTTCTGGAAGCAGAAACCATATATATAAAGGCTTTAAACTTTCCTTTCTGACAAATCTTTTTATAGTTCAGGCTTGGTGACCTTTATCCATCCCTTAACTTCTGTTGCTAAAAAACTGAGGCTGCTGATGACATTGTTGCCATTAACTTGTGTTTCTCTTTCTCAGCAGGTGCCCCTGGCTTATGCTGCTTGTTGACCCCCCTCCTTGTTTCCTGGGTGATAATTTGGTATGTTACTGCCACCTTGTGGTGGTAGTAAGTATTATTACTAGACATTGGAGCAGTGGTTCCCAAACTTTTTCTGTTGGGCCCCCCTTTCATCGGAAACATATGAGGAAATGGCCATGAAGCAGTCTTTAGTTTATCTGCTGATCTTGGTTAACCTTAGTTTAAAACCTTGTCAAAGTCAGAGGGAATTAACCCTCCCCTGGGTGTAAACTGTTTGTAGACTGTTTCAGTCTGAGCTGCTCAGACCAAATATCCTCTTTAAGATCCTTACAACTGGACCGATTCTGGTTCTGACTCAAACACTCGACTCATTTTTGTTTCAACATGTTTTCCTGGAACTATAAATGAGTCTGGATCAGCATCATAATTCTGTTTGATCATTTCTCAGGTTCTAACTGACCGGTGGCGTCCTCCATCCTGGAGGAACTTGTACAGCTGCACTTCTGTTCTAAGAGGTTCCTGCTGGAAAAGCAGCTTATATAAGCTCCATATCATGTGTCATCCTGATGCTGCAGAACATTCTGCACCTACAAGCATCAAGACGAAAGCGCTCTTCCCCTGCCCTTGGCACATGCAGGCTGCCATTCCTCGTCTGTTTCCGCCGGCTGCTAACAAGTGTTGTACAGGTGCAAATGATGTGACGGTACGTCGGCGTCTGCAGCCTCCTGCAGCTCTGCCAGGAAGATCGCATCCAGACGTGGATGAAGGCTGCAGACTGGATTTGATTTGCATTTCTAATGAAGCAGAAGAAACCCCAGAAAGACGTGATGCAGATGATCTTTTTGAGCACATTTATATCTAGTCTTTAGTTTCTACATTAGGCTGAAGGGCACAAACATGTTGATAATCAGAGGTAATTCTCAGAAAAATTAAAGAATGACAAAAGCGTGTGAACAGCTCTGGAGGTGTGGAAACTAACAGATGATCCGTTAGCTGGTGTTTTGACTCGGTCTGGTCCCTTTGTGTTTTATTAGTCATGTAGTAATTATTATAAACTGGGCTCAGCCCTGAAGCCTAGCTTTGATTTTTTGCTAATTGCACCATAATAGAAGCATAATCCCTCACGTTCATTAACACAGGCTGAAAATTAAGTGTTAAGTGTAAGCATCACATCTGCTCCTGAACCTTCAGCATCCAGGC
The DNA here is from genome assembly GCA_037177075.1 of Craterocephalus fluviatilis. NCBI lineage: Eukaryota > Metazoa > Chordata > Actinopteri > Atheriniformes > Atherinidae > Craterocephalus > Craterocephalus fluviatilis. Next base: position 3,022,950 of record JBAMHT010000006.1, read on the forward strand.
ACACGTGTGAACTGTGGCGCTCTCGGCTCATTGCTTTGCAATTTCCATGATTTGGTACGAGTGCTGAGATTAAGCGCTGTAATCACTGGGTGGGGAATTAGAAAATTAGCAGGAAGCTGCAGCCCAGAGTGATGCTGGGGTCTATTTGTGGCAGCGTGGAGGTGTTTCTCCTCCATCGCCTCCAACAAAAGGTGAAAATTGCACCCTGAGGGGGAACGCTTTGCCAGGGGGAGGGTGTTAATTCACACCGTCTTCCTCTCTTTGTTTCTGTCTCGGGCTTGTCGGCCAAACTCCACAGCTGAACCGCCTGAGCTGGTTTCTGGCTGCTGAAGATGAGGGGGACCGGCTGCTGAAGATGAGGGGGACCGGCTGCAGGGCCACCAAGGGCCTTCAGGGACCCACAAGCTGCAGATATCCAGCACACATGTACACACAACGACTGTGTAGCAGGATGATGTGAAACATGACTCAGCGTTGTTTACACCGGACACCGGTCTGCTTTACTCAGAAACATGAGTGTAGACCAGAGGGACTCTCCTCAGGGACTTTCTGGAGGGTTCCTAACCCCCGGCTCAGTCTAACTTGTTCCTTTAAGACACTCATAACAGGATAATAGACAAGTGTTTAGGATATTTAATTAAAAAGTAAAAATAAATAAATAAATCTTATTGATGAAAATCTGTAAAATATCTTTAAAAAAATACCTCAGAAGCAAACTAAAACTCTGGAGAAATAAAGAGTTCCTGCTCCAAGAAGCAGGTTTAACTAATGCTCAGTCTGGTCAGAAACTCTGGGTTATCTTACTCTGAGCTGAGCGGCTGCTTTGAGTCGGTTTAATGAGCTCTGAGGATCTTTACTCAGAGCTGGGAACCACCATAAATAACCAGCATCAGTGGTGCTCTGATACCTACTGTCACCATGACAACCAGTGACAAAAGGATGCACCCCATCAGTGGGTACGAGAACTGAGTTCTTATTTGAGCAAATGAGGAGTACGACGAGGGATTTAGTAAAAAGAGGAACTGCTGCTGTGAAGGAGAGATGCATCATGGGAGAAAACTGAATGAGTCAGTCTGGAAGTTTGAATCCACAGACTGAATATTTAACTTCATTACAACTGTAATTAAAATATTGGTGGATAGAACAAATGCAGTCACACATGTGGGAGCTGAAGTAAAGTTTAATGTACTAACTAACCCATAGGTCTGAAACACTTCCTAATAAAAGAGGCACCTGCTCAACCTATTAATGATAGTTTAGAGCTGCAAAACCTATATAACTGTATAAAAAAACGCACAGTAAACAAAAAGCCTAATCTGTGCCCCATCAGAGCACCCTGGTAACACAACTACAGTATCGGCTCAATATCGCCGACATTACTCAAACTCTTCATCAATGATCGAGTCTGCTGAAGCTGAATTTAGAGGTGTGTCATTTTAATTGTCCTGTCGTTAACAATCTTTTTGACTAAAGTCATTTAAGTCTAAGAAGAGATGCTGCGATATCAGAGTGAATTATTATTTAGGGTTAGGTTTGCTACCTAGCCTATGCCTTTGCTAATTTCTTGGCACAAATCAAACACATGGTTAAGTTAGCATGCTGTCCACACAGAAACGAGACTATTTCCTTTGAGGAGCCACATGTGGCACAAGAGACGCAGGTTGCAGACCCCTGTACCGGACATCTTTTCTTCCTATTTCACACTGGCTGATACAAAAAGTAAATATTCAGAAACGCAGAAACAGACACTGAATGTTTACGTTGTACATCATCCACTGTGAAATACTTTCTCAGAGTGATGCAGAAAATCTAGTCCATGTCTGTGTCACTTCCATACTACATTCTTGTAATTCCTTATTGGTGGAGTAATATGATGAACTGAACTAAGGTCCAAATATTAAATTTTGATATAAATATAAAGTTCTCCTCACATATAGGCTAAAGCTTTTCACAACCAAGCTCCAGTGTGTATCACAGACCTCATAGATCCATATATTCCCAAGAGAACACTTTGCTCTCAGACTGCAGGTCTGCTGGTGGTTCCCAGAGTCTCTAGGAGTGGACTGGGAGGTTTTTCCTTCCTGTTAAAAGGGAGTTTACCTTTCCACCGTCGCCTCCAGCATGCTCAGGACGGGGATTGGATCGGAGATTAGATTAAATGCAGTCTGTTGGTTTTGTTAGCATGGCTATTTGTTATAAACTGGCTTGTATGAACACAGTAGCCTGGCTATCGCGACTTCAATGCGAGCATTTAGTCTGGCCAAGACCAAAGGGAAACCGTTTCTCAGAAGGGACGGACGGTTGACCTGTCTCCTTCAAATTTCGTCGTTTGTGATTGGTCGAAGCTTTAAATCAATCAAAGCTTAAACCAATCACAGCACTCTTTTCTCTGACTTGTGTGTAGCCAGCGGGGCTAACAAACTC
>JBAMHT010000006.1:3159194-3174883 GCA_037177075.1 Craterocephalus fluviatilis
AAGGATTGAACGGCTCAACAGAGAGAATTTGTTACCAAGCAACACCTTTTTTTAGACACCATAGGAAGATCCTTGCGGGCAGATGCAAAGCATATTGTACCCGAACCTCACATTATTCTTTCATCAAACAAGTTTAGCATGTTAAGCCATTTTTCCCACAATCATCCAATAAACAGATGAATAATGAAGAAGAATAATGAATAACATAGTTACATTTTGTAAGAGTAACTCCAGAAGGACAGAAATAGAAACAAGCTAATATGTAATACATGAGCATCACAAACCCAAACATGCTATTTGACATTTAAAAGTGATCAGTGATCCCTCCTTTACATCATACCTGTCTTTCCTGCGCTCCCCTATTGGCACAGGACTGACTGAGATCCGAGGTAAAGTGGAAATGGAGCCTTGTGATTGGCTGCTGGCAAATGAGGACGTTTCCAGGTTTAGCGGTGACTGTGGAGGCGTGATAAGACTGGGACTGCTGCACTCCGAGTGTGACAGGGAGCCTGGGTTTAAGGGTAGAGCAGCAGAAAGAGATGCTAGATGATGCATAAACTAAATTTAGATATATTTTATAACACTCTGCTTAAATTTGATTCAAATGAAAAAGTCTTCAAACTTTTGTGACACTGGTTTTAAAAAGAATGGCTTTTAAAGATTTCATATGACTTGCTCCAGGATCCAAAAATATCCTGACCGTTAGCAGGAGCTTGCTTTAAGTTTTAATACCAGCAGATTGATGTTAAATAGCACTGAAAGCTCAGTGCCTCCATTCATTTACTATTTAAATGAATCTTATTAAAAAAAAAAACTCACCCTCTCAGCTTAATGAGGTCAAAGTCATTAAACCAGATATTGGAAATATCCAAAAGGAAAAAATGTGGCTAATTCTACTTATTTGCCAAAGCAGTTTTATTTATTTATTCATGTTTCAAACGGCATTTCCTGTACCTCTGTCTGAGCCCAGCATGGAGCGTGGGTACCGTGGAGTGGATGGGATTTTGATCCTTTCTGTGCGGTACTGAACATTACTGGAAGAACCTGGAAGAGTGACGAGATGCAATAATAAACACTTTGACACAATATCAAGAAAGAGAAAGGGACATGGAGCCTGTGACCCTTTGCATGTGTGTGTGCGGGGTTTGCGTGCGTGCGTGTCAGACTGACCGAGCCGTGCGCTGGAGGGCAGTGAGTTTGTACCGTGTGAAGCTCTGCTGCTGCGTGACGATGAGGATTCAGAAAAATCATTTGTGCGCTTTTGCTGGCTCAGGTCCAGGCTCAGCCGGCCCTGGTGCTGCGGGCTGCGTGAAGGAAAAGAACGTCAGAAGTCTGCTTATAACACACACACTCCGTCTCAGTACAGTTTGTGCACCTAAACGGTAATTAAACTGACGGGCAGAGCTTAGTCAAAGCAGCACAACATTAAGGAAAAGCAACAGTTGGATGTTTAATCAGTGATGTTGCCGTTGGGAAAAGGGCTCATTTGGAATTATTGTTGTGATGTAGGGCCATTAGAAAGAGCCAATTAAAGCAACCTTGATTTAAAACATTAAAAAGGCTATTTGTAATGGCAGCTTGTTTCAAAGAGACAGACCTCAGTATCTGAAGGCATCCAGAGACCAAGATCATAATCCGTTACAGCTGGATAATGTGATAATGTGAAGTGGACTACTTAAAAGGCCTGATTAGTTATAAACAGCAGCCAAGAAAACGATACACTGGTTGGAAAATTATTCCAAGCTTTATGTGTAGCAGAAGTCATTACTGGGTTTACACATGCTTGTCTGAATATCAGAGTACTACAACTGTGTAATAACAGCTCTTAAAAACAGAGTTAAGAGGAATATTCTAGTGATGAATGTGGTTCTTGGCTGATGTCATTCTGAATCTGGACTCATTACCTCAGGTTTTCATTTTGTTTTCTTAAATAACAGTTTTAAATTTCAGGGGATAAATGAAAAAAAATCTGATATAACAGAAGTGAGATCTGTTAAAAGAAAGGGATTTGCGCAACAGTGTGTAATTATATGACCAAAGGATTTATTCTGAGTCTTTATGAAAAAAACAAGCTGTGTCATAAATAGGCTGAAGAACAGTGGACCTGGGACAGGCCACTGTGGAGCATCAGAGATTCCTGCTCATTTCAAAACAACCTATTGAAGGTAACGAAGTAGAAACTGCGGTAACCTGGTGTGGGTGTGCTGGTGGCATATCTGAGATGCAACGGATGGACAGTTGCTGGTATGAACGCGGTGACTGCGCACGGTGTACACTGGATTCCTCATCACAGCAGTCACCGCGGGGCAAGGAGACAGTCCACGGTGGGCCGAATCTGACAGGACACACACACACACTTTCATGTTAGAAATTTGAGGGGGGGATTTATGATTATGTTTTTATGAATGTAGATGTTTCGCGTTAGAGAGACTCACTAGGAGGTAGGCTGCCGTTGTAGACTGTGGGGACAAAGCCGACGCTGTGTCGATGGGAGCGGCTGGGGGAAGAACGCAGCATGTCTCTGGGCTCCGGCGAGTGCTCGTCATTGGAGTAGCTCTGTGAGGAATCAGACATCAGTCCACATTTTCCCAGCTACAGTAGCTATGAACATGTCTAGAAGGAAGTTTTCCACCATTTGTCGGAGAATAAAGGAGAACACCCCACAAGAGAAAAACTGGCATTTATCCCCCCTGCGTTCCTCTGTGTGCTTGGGGACCCGGAGAGCTGGGCTGCTTGTCTGACAACAAGGCTCTGACTCAGCTCTAGGGCTGGGTGGCTACACCGCTGCTCTGGCATCAATCACTTAGACACGCTGGCCGAAAGGCAAGTCCCGGAGGCTTCGCTCCGACAGGCAGTAAATTCTATTACAGAGTGGATACTCCGGCCCGTTGGAATACTTTTAAAGCTCCCATTCAGACGTTTTCTCATGTGCACCACATTCTGTTAAACTGTCGTGGACAGATGAAGACGCATAATAATAAAAAGACTTTCAATCCAGCTGCAGACTGTAATAAACTCACCTGGAAGGTGGGCAGAGTGATGGTCTGAGGGGTCATCCTGCGTCGCAGGGCGGGGGCAGATTTAGGGCGCGGCCTCTTTACCTCTGGCTCCTCTCCTCTAGTACGGCCGATGTCCTCGTCACATGACTTTCTGGAAGTGAGGACCTTTCCGTCCAGGAAATAGTGGTTTCCGTTCCTGTCCCGTTCCCGTTCGCATCTGTCTCTGCCCTCTCCCGCTGCCATGGTGACGGCAGCCTCCCCCTTGCCCTCTGAGGTGATTGTGCAGTCAGAAGCGGAGCTGCTTTGATGTTTGTGTTTAAATTTAAAAGAGTCGCTGCGAGTGGGAGGGGTCGGGGGGGTCGGGGTTGGACTGGAGGAGGAGGAGAGGGACTCTGTCTTTGAAGGCTGCGGAGAATGAGACGCCGTGGCTGCCGCCGCAGTCGCGATCTGATTGGCCGCCATGTAGTCCATCTTAGAAGAGGGCGTTTCGGGGCGTTTGAACGTGTCTGGGTCGAAGATGGACTTCCTCTGCTTGGGCGATTTATAGATGGAGAGTTGAGTGGAGGCTGTGACTTGACTGGGATTATCTGGCGCGACCGACATACCTCCCACCATGATCTTGGGCCACGTTCCCCCGCTGTGCTTCTTCTCCAGAGTAGTCTCCATAGTGATGCAGTCGGAGGGAGAAACAGGCTCGAAGGGCAACGAGGAAGGACCCTTCGGATAGGGACAGCACTCCTGGAAAGCACTGGGTCCATACCGTCCAGTTCCCAAGTCTGACCGGAGGCTGGTAGCGTGGAGCGAACCTGTGGAGAACGGCTTGCTGATGTCACCGTACATCTCATCCGATTCCGCTCGGACCTTCCTTCTCTCCCCGGAAATACTACTCGTGCTCAAACTCCCAACATCGGGGCAGAAGATGTCGGTTTGTGTCGAGCTGTTGTGTTTGAGGTTGCGGCTGTTCCGGCAGTGGATCTCTGACAGGTGGAGGCGCCCGTTGGGCTTCTCCGACGTTTGCAGACTCTCAAAGATATTCTGGCCCGATGTACTGTGAGGGAAAAACTGCGGGGCAAACACACAAAGGAATAAGCAACAGCAGATGAGCTCCATTTTTGTCCCCTAAACACTAGAACACAGCTCGGTAACACAACATAAGCTGAAGCTGTAAAGCAGCTATGTAGGGCAGGAGGAATGCTCTTGATGATGCCAGTGAGAAAAGAAGCTTAAAAAGTGAGACGAGTTCTTGTTCACCTTCATGAGAGACAGGCTGAGAGAGTCCCTGCAGCTCCTCAGCAGAGCCTCACACTCCGTCACAGACTTGTTATCCAGAGCAATTCCATTTATCTGCAGAGAAGAAATAAGGACAGGTCGCTCAGCACAAAAGCAGCGCTTGCCGTCTGCTGACATGCTTCTGATGTTCATTTGTGCGTTTGTCTTGGGTTGCAGCGTCGTTAAAATAGCAGCACGTCTACAAACACGCTCTGCTAACAATCTCAAACATGTGAGAGCAACAAGCTGGAGATGTGCTTCGAAACCGCGAGAAATCTAGGCCAGCACATTTTAGTCTCAAGAACTCTGCAGCACTGCAGTCCCCGCATTTCCATCATGAAAGAGCTGGACTTGAGAAGAAGTTTTTTAAGCTGTCTGAGACTTTAAAAAGAACAGAGTCTGTGCTTTATTATGGTTGAGATTTTACAAAATAAAAAATTGCCCAGGAAAAAATTTTCAGGGAAAAGAGATGCTCACATCTCAGTTAAGAATTCTGAACTATTTTATGATCACATTTAAGCATGAAGTATTAACGCTGATAAACTAAAATATGTTCAATTTGCAGGGGTCAGATAAGATATTATGATAAAAAGTAGAGGTCGACCGATTTATCGGCGCCGATATGACGTTTTTCAAACTATCGGTATTGGCCAAACTTGGTGCCAGCTATCGGCCAATATCGGCCGATAACGTCCGATAGTGACCAGCGCCGGCCTATCAGTGACCAGCGCCGGCCTATCAGTGACCAGCGCCGGCCTATCAGTGACCAGATCAGTGGATGGCTTAGGAGTTGATGTAGCCTCCGGCGGATACGCAGTAGTCTTAATATTGGCCCTGTTCCCGCGCCATACTACACCACCGTGCAGCCCTAAATCTACTCACACAAGTACATTTTTTTCAAAAATTTACTTAAGTAAATGTAAAGGAGTACATGTAACTCGTTACTACCCACCTCTGTGCACAGCTCCAATACTTCTTGAAATTAAGTCAGCTCCCTTGTTTCCCTCATTTCATTATTGAACATACTGATTAATCCAGGTGTGCCCGACCTCAGTAAGCATGGCAATGGCCAGACACACCTGGATTAATCAGTTCATTCAATAATGAAAGACAGAAAACAAGGGGGCAGCCTTAACTTCAGGAAGTAGTGAAGCTGTGCGTAGAGCCCATGGATAACAACCCAAGCTGCAGGTAGCCTACCATGTGTTGAGTTCATAAAACCAAGAGTAAAAGTTCATTAACATTTAAAGGGCGTCTCTTTTTTACCATGTCTTAGCTGCCGGGGTTGTAGTTCTTCTCTTTCTCAAAGATCTATGGCGCTGTTCATAACATAGAATGAATTAGAGCTGAGCCACATTAAAACAATGAAGATGAAGCACCTTGCCGTGCGTTGGCCTTACGTCCTTCACCAACGTCACCGTTTGGATTCGCTGCTGCTTTTGCAAACCTGTCGTCAGCATGCGGCGCACAGAGCTTCAGACTGACAGAGCTTCAGACTGACAGAAGGCAGGTCTGATATTCTGCTGCAGATTAAAAGACGATGTCTGGCTGCGAGATGTGCGCTTTATCCAAACCTGCTGTCACCTCCGACAAATAATACATGATCCTCGGCCACATCAGCAGCAGCAGCAGCCACCAAATCTCATTAAGTCAGAGATGGGAGAGGCTGCAATTGTTTTTTATGTCGTCCCCCCCCAAACGCACACACACACACTTAATTTTTTCCTTCTCGGCAATGTCAGAGCATAAAAATAAAAAGCGAATCGACCCTCCTCCTCTTCCTGCGCTGCCTCTGGCTCTGCGACAGGACGTTCTCATCAAATGATTACTTTTATTAACGGTCAGATGGCTTTTTAATAGAATCGCTTTATTATGTCGTTTCTCATTTTTGCCCTCGCAGTGAAATTTCATCCCAACGTCTTGTTGATGTTGTTCTTTTCTCTTTTCATATTTTCTGCTGTTCATGGCTGCAGGGTGTCAATGCCACCAAAATATTTTTTTTACATGGAGGAGGAGGGAGCAGGTTATTGGTTTCTGTTTGTTTCTGATAATTTGTTTTTGTTGCATCTGGTCCTAATGGGTTAAAAAAAAAAGTCTGCAGAAATATTTATAATGTCTGTTCCAGCATCTGTCTCTGAAAGGAGGCAGCCTCGCCACAGCTGGCAACATGGCCGATGCCCGAGTCACATCCTCCTGACCAAAAACGTCCCTCTGAAAAGGAAACAAGACATCTTCATTGACAAACACGCCTCTAGGGCAGGATGGATATTAATAAAAGATATTTAATATCACATTCAGCGCTTCGCAGTTGATGTGGGGTTAACAAAGGATAATCATCTTTGTGGTGGACCGAGGCAGCGACAGTTCTAATTGCAGCAGGGCTGATGATCTGGAGAGGTGCAGGACGGGAGGACAGAGACGGAGAGACGGTTAGTTTAGTTTTATAATTGCTGTTTTACCACCTGCCAGTTCAGCTGTGTTTCCTCTCAGAGAGCGTGTCTTATTTGTAACGAGTGAAGTGATAAAAGAGGAAAATAATTGGATTTTTTTCTCTTTGTCGTTCTCACCCTCCGAGTCTTAAATGTTTGAGGAAAACGTTCTTTGAACAAAGTTTATTTCAAACTAACCTTTGATTAACGCTTTCCCACTCGAGGCCACGCTGCAAAAGAAGCAAATTATTCTCAAAATCAAGCTTTTAGCCATCTCATTATCGATTTGCCATCTCTCTGCTGCTTTCCCTGCCTCAGACCAAACCAAGTCTGTCCCGCATAGATGAGTCGCATCCATATGATGCTCATTTACAGTCTGTTGTGTTTTCGGTTAAAGCAGAAACAAGGCTGCTGTTTTTATGGAGCCAATTAAAAGCAGAGACCAACCCTGCTGATGTTTCGACAACCCACTCTCAGTTCACATGGATGTGGTTTTAAAATGAGACCTGCCAGTGACGGGAAGAGCTGGAGCCCAGGTGGCCCGCATTTTCTACCAATCTGAAATCTTAGTGATCCCACAGAAGTAAAAATCTTTTTGGACTTTTATCTGTGTTTTTGCTAAACTTTGATAATTGAGACAATTAAATGACATTCCTCAGAGTTTTTGCTCCATATCAACAAGACAGCATCACACAGTTGCTGCACATCCATGATGAGAATCTCACATTCCACCACATCCTAAAGGGGGAATATTGGACTGAGATGTGGTGGCTGTTCAGTGACCTCATCATCATGTTGGAGATGATCTGAGTTTTTTTACATGGTGCACCATCCTGCTGGAAGTGGCATCAGAAGATGCTCCACTGTGCTCAGAAAGGGATGGACATGGTCAGCAGCAATACTCAGGTAGGCTGTGGTGTGTGGCAAGAAAACATCCCTCACGCCATAACATCAGGAGCCTGAAGTCTTCATACAAGGTCTGGCAGGACGAAGGAGGGCCTTGGTGGGGATTGACCCCACAACCTCCTAGGTGAAAGCCATGCACACTGACCAGTCAGCCAATGGGATATCCATGTGGCTAAGTAGCCAGGGCGCATGATCAGTCAGAGGCATAGTGACAGGACCCTCACTGTCACACAAGGCATCAGACCAAACAATGTTTTTCCATCTTCTATTGTGAGTCTGTGTGAATTGTAGCCTTAGTTTGCTGTTCTTGGTTAAAAAGAGTGGCTCCTGGTGGTCAGGCCTGGACTGGTCCACGGGATGAGCGAAACAGTATCCAGCAGCCTTAGCTTGGCCACACTAGTTTGTACACAGTCGTCCTTGTTGTACTCAAGAACATTTTATTTTTATTTTATCGACCCAGGTTAAATGCTGTAGGAATTTTTTTACTTAAATCAGTTTTTCTGTGTATCTGGTTGCAAATGATGTGCCCGCAGCTTTTCAAATGTGTTTTTATGTCTGAGGTTTTAGTGAACTGTTGATGTGTTTCTGTTAACGTGGTAAATAACGACAGGGCCTATCTTCCTGCATGAAATATTTGGTGGGTCCTGCTGGACCAAACATACCTCCCTAGGTGGGTTGCTGCTTGAAATCATTTAGGGAGCCCTTATAAGGAAGGACAGTCTCTTACCTGTCCAAGCTGAGTCAGCTTTGCCATTTTGTAATGTTGTCACCTGAAATCCAATCAGGTGAAGATGCTGTTGACCACATCTTGTTTTTACTGCTATACAGAACACTGGGTTGCATTTTATATGTACTAAACTGGCATATAAATGATATAAATCGTGATACAATCTTGTATAGCTTCATATAATATTCCATATAATATTCCTGACCTTTTGTCCCAGTTTGGCCCTGGAATCGGTGTGGTCTTCCCTGCTGGAGCCCATCTGTTTCAGGGTTGGACGTGTTGTGTGTTCAGAGATGATATTCTGCATATCTTGGTTGGAACCAGAGCTTACTGGACTTCCTGTTGCCTTTTCTATCATCTCCAACCAGTCTGCCCATTCTCCTCTGACCTCTGACATCAACAAGACATTCTGGTCCAGACAGCTGCTGCTCACTGGATATTTTCTCTTCTTCAGACCGTTCTCTGTAAACCTACAGATGGTTGTGGGTGAAAATCCCATTAAACACTCAGACCATGCCGCATTCAGAGTCACTTAAATCCCCTTTCTCCTTATTGTGATGCTCAGACTGAACTTCAGGAAGTCGTCTTCACCATGTCTACATGCTTGATTTGCATTTATCTCATTGAATTGAGTTGCTGCCTCGTGATTGGCTGATTAAGCAGCTGAATAGATGTACAGGATGAAGTGGCCACCAAGTGTGGGTGTATTTTTTGGTAAATTATCGTCTCCTGCAGAAATTTTGTAACCTTAAATGAGGCTCAGTAATAAGCAAGTGCAGCAGAACGAGCAGAAAGGAGGGATCTCCTTCCATTTTTCCTCCATCTGCTTCAACAACGCAGACTTTATAATTGGACCGCTTGAGGGCTGAACACTGCATTAGAAATGCTTTGCACACACACAAACATGCACAGACACAGACGTGTTGGACACATGAGGATCAGTGAAACGACTTTAATTTACACTAATCAAAGATGCATAGTTTCCAATGTGTCTAAACTTAAACACTAACAGAGCTGTGGTCATCTATTCACAGTGACTTAACATGCTGATTCATACGATTAACAGACAAACATTCAGTGTGTGTTGTGTGTGCACGAGTGTGTGTTTTAAATGCACTGATCTGGGTCAACATGGTTCACCCATTACTCTGCATCAGTACATCCTGATTGGCTCAAAGCCAAGAGGCTCTTTAGACCTAATGACGTCATTTCTGTAAAGCAATTACTCCCCCATTACACAGAAAGTAGACCCTGCTTTTTTAATTCTGCCCCAGATCATTCACTAATGTGTTTAAACAGTTAGTTTATTGATCAAGGCCCAACCATCTGCTAAAGAGAGAGAGAAGGTTCACAATTACTTCTTCAGGAGGGCTGAACAGTGCGGTATGGAGATTATATCCCTGTAATTAAGAAGCATTTTCTTTAGTTTTCACATCACAAAATACATTATTTTAACTAAATCAGCACCAAAATGTATGTACAAAAATGGCACAAAGGGGGGTGGCATGGTTTTCCCTTGTGAAAGCTGAGGAAAATAAGTGATAGCCAGACCTCCTTTTCACCAGAGATGATTGTTAATCTGAGACATGTTAGAAGTTTTGCAGCAATGCAGAAATTCTGAGGTATGTACAAGTGTGAAGTATCACTGTAAAATGCCTCATCAAATAACAAATATCAACAAATTCATAAAAGTGTTTGATTTGGAAGTCTGAGGACCTTCCAGAGAATCAGCTCTGAGTTACAGTAAAATTTTGTTTTAATATGCAGCACATTCTTTACAAGGGTAGAAAAGGTTATAATATTTGCCTGTTAGCTACACTAAAATGTCTCATTAACATAAGATGCTGAATCGGGCCGAACGGATGGCTTTAAATATATCGCACGATTCTAAAATGAATAAAAAAACCTTTTGCATATGACTTATTTTCCAAAGTGGCAGACAAATCGCTATCGTTCTAAGGTCTAACATGAAGCGCTCGGCTAATTTAAAGCAACACATAACAACATAAGGTGTTTGTGAACTGTAAACAGGTGTGGAAGATATATTTTGAAGTATTCATCCTTAAAAAATCTGTGACAGTGAATCAGCTGCACATGATAAAAAACCATATGACATCTTATAATTCAGCTCAGGATCTTTTCATGGCTCTCTGCTCCAGCGCTTTTCGCCGGCGCTTTTCACGCCGCCTCCTGGCCGAAGCATCAAAGCAGGTGACCATCATTATGTTGGCTTTGCAGAGGTTGACCTTGTGCTCCAGCCGAGCCGTCACATCTTCAAGGGCCTCCAGGTGCTCCAAAGAGTCCACCTCGAATGTCTGCCACAGGTCGACTGAGGAGCAAAAACAAGGTGACATTTAACGATGAGCAACATGTTGTTAATTTATGTGCCTATGCATACTGCCCATTAAAGGGACACCGTGTAACTTTTGGCCACTAGGGGCACTAAAACTGTGACCACACGACACGGTTGCAAAATTAAACAACCTTTCTCTTTCAGTCTTCCTCAGACATAGCTTTCCCATTCCTGCTTTGTTCAGCCATAATGAACTTTCATTTGAAGAGCAGGAAAAAGTAGCACAAAGCAGAGCCCTCTGTGTTTAAAGTGGGGGAGTCAGGTCACATGATCCCAAGAGATGGATCCACTCCTGCAACCTTACAATGGCTGGTTTCTGAAGAGGGTAGCCCCTCGGAGTGCTAAAACATGTCAAGCACTGTCTATAGACCCCATAAATCTATCATTATTTCTCATATTAAGCAGATATTTGGGTCAAAAGTTACAGTGTCCCTTCAAGGAAAAGGCAAAATTCGCAAAAGTCACTGAAATAACTAGAGACTGAAAAAATAAATCATAAGGGATGTTCCGATCTGATTCACTGGATTGGTATCGAGTCAGATCCAGGTCAAAATTACCGGAACAGGTATCAGATGTTTTTTTATTTGAACCCGTCCGATCCGAACCATCTCACATATCCTCATCTTCACTTTGCATGTTTTCTGTTTATACACTGGGACTGCTTTTTTTTAAAGGAGCTAAAAGCGAAATTTTTTTGCCGTTAGGTGGCGTACTGTGGAGCTGTCTCAAACCAAAACAAAGCCTGTGTCAATCAATGTATCTCTACCTCTCCCCCAACCGAAAAAACAAGCTCCTCTTTTACAAAAAAAAAAAAAGGAAAAACTCCTCTTGCCTCATACAGTTTTACTGAATCATTTCGGATTGTATCGTTCTAAATGAACTAGTATCGTTCGTGAATCGTATCGTAACCACAAACTGTGACATCAATCGAATCGTCGTTAAAATGAATCGTTACACCCCTAGTATCAGATGTGAAAAAGTGGTATCGAGCCATCCCAAGTAATAATAATAAATAAAAAATTTCTAGAATTAGATTTTAGTGAAATAAAACACCTTTTTTTAAATGTTGATTTAGAAAAAATAATAAAAGACAAACACACAAAACAATCCGTGACCAATTAAAGCACTTAGCTGGTGAGGCGTAGGCCAAAAGAGTCTGATTTAAAGTTACAGTAAACATTCAAATGCAGTGATTGCCTCAAAGGATTGTTCAACAAAACTTGAGTTGATGAGCAACAGTTGCTGATTAATTACCCATTTATCTCAGCCACCATCAGACTCCAGGGCGATGCTGTGTTTACATGAGGAACATTAGCTCTTGCAGCATCCCACCTCCTCTGGTGCAACATTGTGATTTCACCTCAGTGACATAAAAGTCAGATGAAAAGGGGCATGACTGTTCAGACAGATAACTTTGCAAATACCATTTAGTACCATATGAAAATGTGAGTTTGGTGTGAAAAAACTGATTTGTCATGTTGTCAAGAAAATTCAAAACAAGTCACTTCTTGGCAAAAAAAAGTCAGATTTGGGTTATTTTCAATTACAAATCCAATGTATTATTATTATTATTATTATTATTTTAATCTAATCCTTATATTTAAGTGTTTGAAAGGGCACGAGCAGAGTAACACGAGGCAGGGAATGTCTGCTGGCCGATGGAAATATGGGATGTTATAGGGAGATACTGTATAATCTTCATTTAGTCACTGAATTAGAACAATAATATAATCTATGTCCCATGCCATTATGGAGTTGTCAGGCAAATCCATTGCGTTTCTAATATATTCCCTGATTTTGTGTACAGTATAGTTTATTTAACAACCTGTAAAGATCATTGTTTGATGTAATAAAATGGACATTCTTTCTATTTTTGACTTTTATTGGAAACTTTTGAAAGATTATGAATAAATAGAAATTTTACTGACACTCTTGGTTCCACTTGGAAGGCTCCAGCATGAGGTCGTGCTTGACATCCTCCAGCTCTCTCCTCAGGTCGTTGTATTTGACGCCAACCTCTGAGATCCTGTGCTGACGGTGCTCCAAAAGCTTCAGCTTGGCACTGAAGCACACCGGGCCCTTAGATCACACACACATGCACACAAATTTCACTACTTTCATTTAATTTCATGAAGCACATGTAACATCTCAACTAGAAAAACAAGTTTCAGGTTTCGGCATCATCCTGCTCTTTCTGATCACACATCAACACCAGGTTTGAATGGAGGATTTTCCTCTGGGGATGTTGAAGAATTTGTCTTATACTGACCTTCTTACATAAAATAAGTACATATATAAGGTTAATACATGCACTTTATTTGGGGGGGGGGCAAAAATACTTCTTAAAATAAACATCAGACGCGCTGTCATGCACTTACATTGAGTCTTTTCTTACTATTTTATTTCACCTACAGTGTGTTGTGTTTGCTGCACTTCCTGTGTACCTCTTTGTTCTTGGCTGCAGAGCATTGACCCAGTTTCCCCCATGTGGTCATTAAAATTGTATCAAAGTTGCTGTGTCTGGTGGAGGCAGGGTAATGTCTCAGGAGGCCAGATCTGCTGTCAAGGGGGCATTACATCACCACATGCAGCACATTTTACTTCCAGCACCACAGTGGAGTCTTATTTTAGCTTTACTTACACAGGGTAGGTTTGTGAAACACTCTTATTGAGCAACAAGCAGCTTTAATACACATTAGCATCCATTAGCTGCTTGGTGTTACCTAAAAACAAACTATTAAGCTGATTAGCTAGTTTAGCTGGAATGTAAGTAGGTCATTGTGTTGCTGGTTGCAACTATTTTATTAATTTTATTTCAAAACCTTGTTTAAATGTTATAAATTTCCATTTTGTTGATTTTATAAATGTTGCACATCTAAATGGATGAAAACAATATTGGAAAAACTAATTTAGAACAATGCATTTTACAGTTTGCATGTAAAATGAGGAGGTTTATTAGTGTTCAGCTCACTGAGAACCAGGCTCCGTCTGGCTTTTCCGGACGCTTGTCATGGGGTTAAAGAGGCTTGAGAGGGTCTTATTTTATATAAAAACCTCCAAAAACAAAAATCAAAAATAAACCCAGCACCTGTTTGTCAGCACCTGCTCTTTGCTGCATCCTCTGAACATTGTCGATCTCATAAACCTTGAACTCAAAGGCCTCAGGAATCCCCCGATCCATCCAGCGAGACTGCATACCGCTAGCCGAGCGCTTCAAGGACACGGACGTATCATGAGAAAGACGTCGCTGGGCGGTACCTGAGAGAGAGTAACGGTCTAGTTAAAGGCTCCAGCTAAAATACTCCAATGTTTCCTCTTTTGAAACATTTATCAAATCATCTTTAATGCACCAATGCAATTTACTTCATACTTAATCTAGTTGATTTTATGTCCAGCACAGCATGAGACAAAAAATAAATCACGCTATCACTTCATCTAGAAACTGGGCCCAGAATTAGCTTTGGTTGTATTCATGAGCTACAACATTAATGTAGCATCTTGCACCTAAGTAGCCTTTGATGCCAGTTCATGTGCACTTATGTTACTCTGGGCAAACAGATTGCCGAAGGGTAAGAGCAGCTCGCCGAGCTTCCATGTTATTCATAAGACTGAAGACCAGAGATATCATTTTTTAAAGGAAGAACCAACTATATGTAAATTAAATCCCATAAACTTTCTATGTGAGTAGCAGAGTAACAGTGAAACATAATGAGCGATGATGATAAGAGCAGCTCTGTCAGAGCAAAGACATCAGAGATGTTGGTGTCCATCCATCTGGGAAGGTCTTTTCCAATAAATTTCAACAAGTAGTAAAACTTCCCAGGAAGTTAAAATCTTTCTGGAAGTTCACAAGCAATCCGTTGCCAATTCACCTGAACTGACCACACAATGCTCAGAGAAAGCACAAACAACAGGAACTGACTCTCAGACATTTAACTGGTTAGAATTGGTTAATTGTTACAGAAGTTATCTATACTCATTTTTTACTTTTATCAAGAGTATGTCAGCAGCAAAAACACTGGTAATACCATATAAAAACCTTAATTTAAGTATATGGGTACACTACCAGGCACGCAGCTGGAAATAATTGTATATTATGAAAAGCTTAGACCAATTCAATCAAAAAGACCATTTTTAGGAACATATGAGAGGAATCATTTACTAAATCACATATCAACAGTAAATGGCATCAATGAGTTTAAAAAATACTACGTCAGTGGTATTTTATGGGTATATACTGTATGTTTACATGTATTTGTTTAATTTAGAGCTTTCATGGGTTTTGTGTTTGAATATTTGTATATTTGTGTGAATGTATGTAATTATTTGCAGTGATTATATATTATAAGAAAATTGTATGGACTCATATGAGAGAATAAATTAAGGTTTAGTCCTGTTTAATAAATCATTACAGAGTAATATGCCATGTGTTGAGGTTCCTTTTATAATCTATTTTTTATCAACATGAGAGAATGTGTGTTTTTTTCTCCATATAACTATCTTTACAGTCTATGATTCGCTTTCCTATATAATATAGGAAATAATATAATCTGAAAAAACATAGATCCCTCTTCATCATTGTCTGCATCAGCCAAATGCTCTTGATTTTCTGCTTTCACACTTCCATCAGGGAGCTTCTTCATTGGGTTCATGTATAAATAATGTCCTACCTATACAGTCAGACCTCTAATGCCTGTAAGGAAACTAGCTCTGACTGCATGCCACAGATGTGGGTCATCTCTAATTAATGTCACATTAATATGTCATGTGCTCATATTACAAACCCAAAAACTGTCGTAAAGGAGCAACTATTTATATAAAAAATGTATTAGCTACATGTTGTCTTGAAGGAGACTTGTGAGTTTTTTTTTATTTAAAATCTAATGTAATCAAATTTTATTGTATTTTTTGTTTATCTGTTCATTTATTCAGAATTTGTAATATTACAGTATATATATATATATATATATATATATACATATATATATTACGGATATTACATATAT
>JBAMHT010000006.1:3703754-3714521 GCA_037177075.1 Craterocephalus fluviatilis
ATAGGATAGATAAATAAGATATAAGATGTTGCTTTATTTAAAATTAGTTTATAAAATTGATTAGTTATACATATTTTTCAGAAATTACTCTATTATCTTTACATATACTAAGTTTATTTTCCGTTTTATTTATGTCTTATCTAACCTTTTCCATCAGGTTACATGCTGATAGGCAGTGACGTGAAGCTGAACAGCCCCATGTCGCTGGTCGGCCAGGCCCTGGCAGAGATCCTGCAGTACCCGGAGCGGGCCAGGGACGCCCTCAGGGTCCTGCTGCACCTGGTGATACACCGTCACTCTCATCAAGCTGAGCTCAGGATCAGTTTTCATATGAATTTATATAACTGCAAAGATAAAAATACCAAAGATTTAATCATGTAAGCTCCAGAAAATAAGAGTGATAGTTGGATTTCCTTCTGTTCTGAGTGTTTGAGGCTTCAGGTTGGACAAAATAAGATTTCTAAACATTATTCTGAATCTATTAACTTTTTCTCTCCTTTTGATGAATCTGATGCATCATTTTCCCCCCATCCTCTTAAAGAGAATTGATTGTGACTGCTGGCGAGACGGAGACAAATAACAGCTCCGTGCTCTCGTGAAGATCGATACAAATTGTGTTGGGCGAATGCTGAGCTCAGTCAGTTTCATCAGAGCGTGTTACTAAACGATCTGAGGTGATGAGGCACCTCAAATTTATGCTCTGGCTTAAATATCTGGAAGGTTTACAATCAGGTGAAGTTCATAGGTTTAACATGTTAGGACATTATAAATATGGTCTTTATCAGATCTTTCATAAATGAGATGGAAAACACATGTGAGAAAACCAGGTCCCTCCTATATGACATTTAATATATAATTGTATAATTTATAAATATGTAATTATTTTGCACCATGTCTGATTGGAATATATGTTGTTGCTTCACTTAACATGTAATATTACATGTTTAATTGTACAAATGCTGGTTATACAGTGTATGTTTATGGATTGTTTGATTTATGGTTAAATTTTGAATGGGATAATTATTTAATTTAAAACTTTATTTTGATTTTATTTATTTTATTATATTATATTATTTTATATTATATTATATTATTTTTATTTTATATTTTACAGTCTTCTATGGTTTTGTATTCTTTGTTTCTGTTGTAATATTACATTTATTATGCGTCAGACCCCAGGAAAAAGGTGCAGTTTTGCTGCAGCTAATGGGGATCCAAATAAAATAAATAAAACAGAAAACATAAAAACATGAGTTAATAGGATTAATTTAACTTATTTAGCATGATCACTTGCATAAAAGCAAGCGTTTTAACAGATTTACTGAGTGCTCTAGCTTAATTCCAAGGAGGAAAGACATCAGCAGTGATGTTACCTGCAAAATCCCCATGTTTCCCCTCTGTTGTTGTAATTTCAGAGGCTAAACATGTTAACAAACAGCTTCTAGTGTTAGCAGGGAGACAATACCCAACAGTTTTATTTAGCGTTTCAAACTTTTTTACATTTTGTAAACTTAATATCTACATAGAAGTTACAAAGCACTACCTTTAACTCTAGTTTATGTACACCAACAGTTAAACATGAATCTACTCTGGTTTAGTCAGGGTTGGTTTTTTGGCCAGCCATCTTTACAAGGTGAAGTTGGGATTGGTGGGACTACCCCGACTTTCCAAGTAGGATTTCTAACTTCAGGTGGCGTTCAGGTTGTATTTCCAACTAGGAAGAGGGAAAATCCTACATAGGACAAATCGAACGCACCATAAATAGATGAGAAAGACGTTAGTTTTAGTTTTATGAAATGAAAGCAAACTTTAAAATGTGAGGAGCTTATCACCATCAGAGGTTGTTTTAACACATTTTAGGATTCGATCGTGTGGTTATGAACTTTTCCTCCTCCTCTCTGCAGGTGGAAAAGTCTCTGCAGCGCATTCAGAGCGGCCAGTGTAACCCCATGTACACGTCGCAGCAGAGCGTGGAGAATAAGGTCGGTGCTGATGGTCTGTCTCTTTGTCTTTAAACTTCTCCTCCACTCACGTCCCTGTCTTCCCTTGGCTGGGTCAGGTTGGCGGGGTGCCCGGGTGGCAGGCCCTCCTGTCTGCGGTGGGTTTCCGGTTGGACTTCTCAGGCAGCGGTGCTGGACTCCCTGCAGCGGTTTTCTTCCCCACATGCGACCCTGGAGACCGGCTGCAGCAGTGCAGCACCACCCTGCAGTCCCTGCTCGGTACCACAGCTCCTCCTTCATTCCCATATACTTATTTCAAGCATATTTTTTATACATTTAATTCACTTGAAATTTAAAAATGTGTATTTTCAATATGCATTTTTCCCTTTACCTTTATTTGTTTTTTTTAAAAACTGTTAACATGTTTTTTATTTTACAGATTTACTCATTTACATGTGCATATAACAGAAATATCTCTCACCTGTGAGCTGTAGGCTTTATATCAGACTGTAATGTTTATTTTTCCAGTTGTGGCAGCATTATTTGTTTAAACCTGTTGTACTTCAGGTGTCTCCAGCTGGCCGGACCACTATAATAACAGCATGATAACTTTTAAACATTTTTCCTTAATGAACTACCATTTTAGAAAACAATCTGATGTAACTTTTGAAAAATAATCAGGTACACATTTATATTTTTTCATTTATATATATATTTATATATATTTAATTTTCTCTGCATATTCCGTTAATAAAAATTTACATTTTTCATGTTATAGAAACAAAAATATATGAATTTATATTTCTATAGATTTGGGGGTAAATATTTAAAATCTATTGTAAATCCATGTATATTCAAAATAATTTTAGTAAACTCTTTAGTATACATTTAATTAACTTCAAATATAAAAATGTATATTTTCAATAGAAACTTTCTTTTTAGTTTCTTTTTTTAAAAAAGTTAATGTTTTTAATTTACATATTCATTTACATGTGCATATAACTAACAGATCTCAAAATCACAAAGAATTTTCTGAATCCAATATTTTGCATTAAGATCAGTGTTACTCTTCAAGAGCTAAAGGTTATTTTAAGTGTACACACATTTTGCACGTGTACAAAGTCAAGTAAAATCTACTAAATATAGAAATGATGGAACTAGTTCTCCTGAAATGGAAATGTTTTTTTTTTTATTTGAACTTTTCTTGAAAAAATTAGAAATTAGTTAATTTATTTTAAAAAGATATCTAATATTTTCTATATAATTTTCACATTTCGTTCCATGGCCCAGATTGGACCCTCTGGTGCTCAAACCTGGAACACAGCTTTGAATCTGCCCATAACTCTGACACAATAATAAGTAAATGAATAAAATGCTGACACTTTTTTTAGACCAACATGTTAAATCTGCTTTAATGTGTGATTAACACCAGGTCTGACGCCTCCAGCACTGCAGGCTCTCTGCAAACTGGTCACAGTGTCTGAAGCAGGGGAACAGCTCATCCTCAAGGTGCGTCCATGTTCTTTTTAAACTACCTGCACGCATGTTCATGTCAGTGGTGGAAGAAATACTTTCAGTGAAAACACAACAAGACTCTGCTTTCTTCATGATAATAAAACATTTTATTTAGAGAGCTTTTCAGGAAAACAAAGGACACTTTGCAATTTATGTCAGAGTTAATAGATTCCACACTAAAGTATGATAAAGTGGTTAACATGCAGTGAAAATGCAGCAGTTTAAAGAGATGAAGGTCAAAGGTTGTTGGTGTGTCTGAAAACATGAGTTTTGAGGGGAAATTTAAAGGTGAAGCATCCATGAAAATTACTTTTTAAATGACTTTTTGTTTTTCCTCCTTCCAGTTCTGCAGAAAACCATGTTCTTTTTTTCCATGTTGAACTAAGTCTGCAATAATCCACCATTCAGCAAAGTTTTAGTGAATAAACATGTTTCTGCTCATCCCTGTGTTTAAAGCCGGTTACTGCACCGTAACAGAGATTTAACAATTATTACAGCAGAAGCTCCGCCCCTTCTAATTGTTGCAAAACAAGTCACATTTTTAATGTTGAATTAAACATTTCTTGAAGCATCGCTTCTAATTTATGTGAAAATAATCTAAACAAGTTTCTTCCACCTCATGAACATCCAGTAAAATGAAACTGATCAAGTTTAGAAAAGTTCAACAAACTAAAAATATTCCACTTAACTGAACTCAATCCACTCAAGTTGACAAACTTAATTTTTAAGGCAGAAAATTTGCATATTTTCAGAAACTGTAGCTTTTCGGTTTTTATTTACAATGTTCCCACTTTTACTGGCTGTCTCGCTGGCATCAAATTTTACATTTAAAATTTATAAATGCAATGAAATGGACATTGAAAATCATGACTTCCCACCACTGATTCACATCCAGGTGCTGAGTTTGTGTGTCTCTTTCTCATTGTTGTGATCTGACACGTTTATCACAAATTCATCTCCTCCTCCTCCACCTGCAGCTAGCTGGTAAACACACCAGTTAGCAGACACATCTTTTATTCATCCTGTTTGCTTGTGGTTTCCCTCCATACGTGTGCATCATGACCACGAGCTGGTCTTCATTCATGCATGGCCGAGTGTCGTGACTCAAACGCAACATTTACGCAGAAAAAAACACTAAAGTTCTGTTTCTTCTTCTCTCAAACTCGCGTCTTAAAGGCGGTTAAAAGCATGGTGGGAGTGGTAAGTGTTTGACGATGGAACAAGCTTCCCTGCATCCACACACACAGAGATGGAGCGTTTATCTTAAAGGCTCTTTGCAGCATCAGTGTGACGTTTTTGCTTTAATGACAGAAGCGCTGAGTTTCCCGTTTGCTGAGCGAGCCCTGATGTGATGTGGATGCATTTCCTGTTGTTGTTGTTCGAATGAGACGCCAGAGAGACAAACAGACTGGTAGTGAAGATCAATTCATCCTTCCAGCCGTTACATCTCGTTTCTTTCTCTGCAGCTTCACCAAGTACTGGTGCAGCTGCAGTCGGGCGACAAAGAGCAAGACTTCCCGTTGGCTCCCGTTCAAGTGTCGATAAGTGTACAACTCTGGAGGCTCCCGGGCTGCCATGAGTTCCTCGCTGCTCTCGGTGAGTCACCGATGGAAGAGACTCAGCTTTTGTTATGCTTTTACTCACAACAGCCACTTTTTCATCAGAGATTTAATTCAGAATTAAAGTTAATTCCGCTTTAAACAGGTGAAAAATAAGCGTGTAACACTTAATTGCTGATTAAATGTTAATTCTGAATGAAACTTAGTTCTGAATAAATGGGTTTATTCTAAAATATATGTTCTAGATATATAACTAGAATCCACATCAAGCCAAAATGGTTATTACAACGTTTTCTCATGTTGTTGATGAAAAGAAACAAAGCAGGAAGGAGAGTTTTTAACTTCCGGTAGACGTACGGTATGTCACTTCCACCAATCAGAGCCCTTCCCTTTCACCATCCTACCAATCAGAGCCCTTCCCTTCCACCATCCAACCAATCACAGCCCTTCCCAGCCCCTGGGTTTAAAGCAAAATTAAACAAACATGTTTTCTGACATGTCTGAGGACAGAGAAAGAGGGCCAGAAAGAAGAAACTTTTTAATTTTATGATGAGGCCTGTGTGAGGTTACAGGTTTATTGCCCCTAGTGGTCAAAAGTTACACAGTATCCCTTTAATAACACCCATCTTTAGACCAGGGATGTAGCTATTCACTCAAGCCACGATTCGATTCAATTCACGATATTAAGTTCTTGATCTCGATTTTTTACTTTTTTTTTCATCAAAATTAATTTTTGTTTTTTTTAATGGCTTTTTATGTCTAAAACTGTGACCTTCTGTTGCCTGTTGTACTAAAGAAACTTAACTGAACAGATAATGATAACTTACATGGAAATGATCACAAATCTTTTTACAAACAAAATAAGTTTTATTTGTATTAAACATCATCTACATGGATTGCATTGATGCATTGCATGCAAATCGATTTTCCTTTTTTCTGCATTGATTGCCATTTAAACCAGTTTAAGTAGATTTTAAATCGATTTTCCCTACTTTAGACTCATTCTAAACTTCTTAATCTGCAACCTTCCAATGTGTGTGTGTTGTTGTCCGTTATGTCCTGTATTGTGTTATACATTGTTCTCTAAGTTATGTGTCTACATGTAGTTTATGGTTCCTGCCTGGAGACCGAAGATGGAAATTATTTATTGGCGTTTTTAGAACGCGCCATATCTCTGTGTTAAATGCTTGTGTTGCAGCATTATGGTGTGGTTGAAAGAGGAAGAGTAAAGCGAACTTTTCTCTCTGGCAGGTTTTGATCTGTGTGAGGTGGGTCAGGAGGAGGTGGTCCTGAAGACGGGCAAACAGGCCAGCAGGCGTAACATGCACTTCGCCCTGCAGTCTCTCCTCGCCCTGTTTGGTGAGAATCATCCATCAACCCCTCTGAGATATTTTCCCACGATCATGATTGTTTGTTTTTATTTAGATCCACCATTAGCTACCGACATAGTAACAGCTATTCTTCCTGGGGTCCCTAAAAAAAATTATAACAAACATAATGACCAAAATCAATACATACAGGACCATAATTACAAAATATCATCCACAAAAATAAAAAAACTAACTAATAAAATGTACATAAAATCTCTACATGAAAAACACAAATAAAGCAAGTAGTTTCAGATTTATAATAGCTCCATTCATTTTACAAAGGTCTTTAGAGTAGTTCTCAAATAGGCCCTACACAAATAGCACCATCTAACAAGTTCAGTCATAGTTCATAATATAAATTGATATTCATTGTAAGGTAAATAAAAACAATCTTACTGTTTTATAAAAACTAGTTGTATACATATTAGAAATCAGAAACTGTGGTAGTGAGTTCCATGCCACCATGGCCCTATAGCGAACCATTCTCTGACCCTGGCTGGTACGACAAATCGGCAACAAAAAACGATTCTCACCAATCTGTCGTGTAGAATATTCATGCACATCCCTGAAAAATGTCAACTTTCTATACAATATTTCGGGTGTTTTTCTTATAATTATATTTCTAAGGGTAGTAAGTGCCTCCAAATTCTCCCCAAGAGCTTCACAGTCCTTATTCCATATCCTTCGTCATTTCATCCATCCTTACCTAAAGTAACTCCTGATGCGCCTTTCTTTTCTTAGCCTCACGGATTTAACAGAAGACACAGACACTGTTAGTGATGCTCTCTGGGACTAGTCAGTTCTGACTCTCTCAACAGAGGGAGTGACAACAGGGAGAACCAATCACATAGCAAAAGTCCTGGTATGCAAGATCAGAGCAAAGAAAATAATCAGGACAACTCGCGCCTTGCTGGACATTGATAGGGACAGTCCCTACTGTCTGTACCCAGTTCTACACCTATGCAGCTGAACTCAGAGTTATTGTATTTAGGGGAATGAAGACTGAATGGGGAACTCATTAAGTAGCCTCTGGCTTTGGACGCAGATACATGAGATGTTTGATGTAAAGCCTTGTGAATAGAGCTCAGACAATCAAGACTAATTTAAGAAAATTAATTGACAAACTCCCAGTGTTGGAGCTGAGGAACCTGAAGTGGCAGAAGATGCCTGAAGTCCAACAAACAGAGGCAAATTCATGCAGCACATAGTCAGACAGGGACAACATTCACACAAAGAAGATACGAAAGGCAGCTGAGTCTCCCAGGAGACATACATCCACACTTGTGCTCAGTATCTGGGGAAACATGTCAGCGGTCTGCAAGGCACATCCAGTCCTGCACGATACAGAGTAACAGGTACCAGAATGTCGGCATACTGTGGGCCCTCAGCTTGGCTTAGCCCAGAGTCCCCCTCAGCAGCTTCATGAATAATTAAAGAAGCTGGTGAGCGCTTCATGTCAGGGTTTCTTCCCGCGTATCTGCCCTGATTCAGAATCCTGAATGAGGATTCATCTGTGTAGTTAAATGAAGTTTGAACAGTCTGGGACGTTTAGAGGAGGAGATGTTAATGCTTGTTCCTGTACGCTGTTGAAAAAAGTAAGGATGCTGTCAGGAGCCTCTCTTTCTGTCCAAACTCATCTTCTGACTATAAAACCTTTATGAGCTGCACAGAAACCTGCCTGGCAGCTCCGTCTGGTGACAGTGAGGTCTGCGGCGCTGTGTGGAATACCAAGAAGTTAAAAGAGGATGTCCTTCACTTCCTTTCTTTCTACAGGAAAAAAATGCCTCAACTGCTAGGAAAACATGACTTCCTGTATCACCGGGCGTGACAGACATGACAGGCGGAGCAGTTTAGCTGACACTCACCCATCCTCCCTGTCATGTTCAGAGCAGGAGGAGGTCAGGCGTCATGACAACCGCCTGGACGGGACGGGCTGCTGAGCCTGACGAGTCACCTTCCATCCACCTCGCTAAACTACCAACTTCCTTCCATTACTTCCTGCTGACGCCACCGCCCCTTCACCCCGGTGCAGGCTGCAGACGTCACCATGGAGTCGTGCAGACAGCCGCTGTCAGGGAGGAAGAGGAGGGGTAGAGTGGAGGTCGACGCATGAAGGGAGACAGAGTCAATTAAAACTAATAGGAAACAAGAGTGTGCTCAGGGTCAGGCGGTGGGAGCGATTGTGCTCTAAGATCTGTTGTGAGGAGCAATTAGAGCTTCAGAGCAACAGATATTTTGTCACTTTCTGTTTGAGAGCTACGTTGTTTTAGGTTCAGGGCCGGACTCAAGTTAAAGACAGAGGTTTTTAACCCTTTAAAATCCAGCTGTCCCCCTCTTTTTCTCTCTTAAGTAGTTTTACTGTCATTGGGCAAATGGCCATATTTGATCTCTTCATAGAATATGCAAAATGCCCTCTCATGCTGCTCCATACCATAGCACCACATGGAGTTCTCCTCGCCACCCGTTAACCATCAGCCTACGTTCCAGATATTTCACTGAGATTTGCTTTCAATATTGTCTAAGAATAAATGTTTAGTACTGACCACTTACAACTGTAGGGCTGCCAAAAAAGAGAAGAGTTACCAGGTTTAAATACTTGTTAGTCCCAGGTTTGATCCTCTTTTCTTTCTTTCACACTTGCCTTTTTCCTTGGTTTCATAGATTGAACAAGGTGATGGAAACGTTCCTCAAAGTTTTCGCTCTATATCAGCATGACAATATCAAACAGCTGCTGCACATCCATGATGAGAATCTCCCGTTCCACCACATTCCAAAGGTGGAATATTGGACTGAGATGTGGTGATGTGGAGGCCGGTAGAGTCCAGTGAACTCATCATCATGTTGGAGATGATGTGAGCTTTGTGACATGGAGCATCATCTTGATGGAACCAGAAGATGCTCCACTGTGCTCAGAAAGGGATGGACATGGTCAGCAGCAATACTCAGGTATGCTGTGCTGTTTAAACCAGGCCATGCATCCTCCCACCGTTACACCACCAGCACCCTAAAGCATTGATCCAAGGTAGGATGGATGCCCTCATTATGTTTTCACCTAATTTACCAGTTCTGGTGAGTCTGTGTGTACTGTAGCTTCAGTTTCCTGTTCTTAGCTGACAGGAGGGGCCCCTGGTGTGGTTTTATGCTGCTGGAGCCCATCTGCTTCAAGGCTAGACGTGTTTTGTGTTAAGAGATGATATCCTGCATACCTTGGTTGTAATCAGTACCTATTTAGCCTGCTGTTGCCTTTCTATCATCTCCAACCAGTCTGCCCATTCTCCTCTGACATCCAAAATACATTTTGGTGCAGACAACTGTGGCTCACTGGATATTTTCTCTTCTGATCATTCTCTGCAAACCCTAGAGATGGTGGAGTGTGAAAATCTGAGTAAACTGCCAACAACCATGCCATTTTCAGCGCAACTTAAATCCTCTTTCATCCTCATTCAGCTTCATGTTCAGATTTACTCCGTCTGGTAAACTGGTGGTCCATGAAACTAGTTTATACGACACATGTTCTGTTATCCTGCAGGAAGAGGATGGTAAACTGTGGCCATAAAGGGATCCCCATGGTCAGCAGAAACACTCAGACGAGACGGCCCATTCATACTCGATTTGGCTTCATGTTATCGATTGTGTTGCACCAACTGCAGCATCAGCAAAGGGTCGAGCTCAGAACGGACATCATCTGTCCAGGCTTTGATGAGTCTGTTCTCCCGTAGCCTCAGATTTCTGTTCTTCAAACCTACTTTAAAGTTGGAGGAACTGAGTCAGAGATGCAGAAAGATGGAAAGAATAGAAGAGCGGTGAAGGAGCTTAGCCATGGTGTCAGTCCCTTCATTTGTTTAGTAGTTTTGGTCTGTTTCCTCCTCTCAGTGCAAGTCCTTCTCCATATTTATAGAGCCAGTTGCACAGAGGACTCAAGATGGACAAGGATCTTCTGGAGGGATTCTACCTCTTAAATGGTTTGGAAGCAGCTGGGAAGATAATGGTCTCTGTTTCTACTTTGTTTTTGACTCCTGGAAGCCAAGAAACACAACAAAGAGCATCTGAAAACATAAAAACATGTTTGTCTCATATGTTTGGGGATAAACATGTAAGTGATATTATTTTAGCATGAAAAGATATTTCATATTTTTACTTTTCATTCTCCACAAAAAGATCACTTAGATGAAGTTCTCTGCTCTGTTTTGTTTATTTATAACTCCATCTCACATCACCATGCTTTAACTAGCAGATCTAAAAGTCAATGAATTATTCATCATTTACAATGTGACATAACTTTTTTATGACTATCATAAGATGTCTGAAAACCGTTTTATTTGTATTCTTGTACGATATCTCTGTTTTAAACAAAAAAAAAAAACACACCATTTTCTTTTTCCC
>JBAMHT010000006.1:3947599-3957939 GCA_037177075.1 Craterocephalus fluviatilis
ATACACACTCACACTACTCATCACAAAAGACTAACATGAACACAAAGTAATGTATATCTACTGAAAAATTAAAACAACCTAATTTAAATGAGATTAACAAAGGGACAGAAAAAACTAAACTTTTTAACACGCTCTGATTGAATCTATTATGATATAACAATAAAGATAGTCATTTAAAGAGTAAAAAGAGATCGAAGTGCCCAGAGACCTGTAACACACACCAAAGAATACTTATTAATTTCCAAAATTTTCTCTTAATTAATGCTCTTTTAGTGTCTTTTTAAAACCATATAAATTTTGTTGTATAATATGTTTTGGGAGAGAATTCCATTGTTCTGTTGCTCTGGTTATTACTGTACGTTGAACTGGTGATTTTAAATTTGTGCCAAAGAAAAACAACCTCTGTCAGCATGTCTAGTTGAACAATGGTGGTATCTGAACTAAGAAACTATTTTTTGTAGAAAATAAATGGCGGTCTTTGTTGTCATGAATGTTGATGTTACATATTGGAGTCCTTTGAAAATTTTCAACAATTCGTTCACATCATTTTGTAATTGGTGAATTGGTGATTATATTACTTAAAACTTGTGGCTATCTTTTTCTAGATGCCCAAAAATACCATGAAATATCTGCTTCCTGCCATAATAACAATTTTTCCATGTCTCAATGATAGCAGCTCCTTCATAATGTGATGGAGGATGTGTGAAAGCACTTTTGTTCAGTGCTACTACCACTAGCTTCATCTAATCTTTCTCTAGCTTCGATCAAAACAACTGGGTGTTTTTAAGGATCATTTCCCATTAAAAACTGATGGAGAAAACTTAATAATAATAATAATAAATTTTATTTGGAAGCGCCTTTCAGGACACCCAAGGACACTTTACAGTAAGAACAAAAAAACAAACAAACATAGGTAAACTTGAAATGCTCAAATAGAAAACGACAAATTAGACACATTAAAAATCTAAAATAAAACAGGTTAAAAACAGAGGGGACATAAGGTTTAGGGGGGATAAAAGCAGCGACAGTGGGAGTGGGTCCGGGCACCCGACAAGCCAGACATAAGGCTACAACAAGTTATGACTCTGGGTCTGTTTTCACTGGCAAGCTACTCACGGTCACAGCAGTCCCATGTTGCGACCAAGCGGCAACCTCCCGCTAGCAAAAGTGATGCCTATGCGGAAGTGCAAAAAATTGCAGTACCCTCCTCATCCGCTAGGTGCTGGCTGCAAAACGGAGCAATTTCCCATTGGCTCCCATGTTAAAAAGGCCAACTTTATGGCAGATTTAAACTTGTTTACAACCTGGTTCAAAAACAAATTTTAGGTTTAAAATGTCAGATTTACCTTCATGACAACTGTGGAGGGAGTGAAAAAAATTATAGCTCCTCTGTTTAGATGTTATTTAATCCTAAAGTTCCTCATTAATTGTGGGCATGTACTTTTGATTGACAGGTTCCATATATCCGGGAAACGTGGTTTTAGGGTTTGACAATTCTTTTTTACAGTCTATGGTTGCGACGTATGTTTGTCCCTGCCCATGGAGAGATGGGGATAACTTTGTCATTAGTGCTTCTAACTCAAAAATGAATGCCGACAATCATTGGCTAAGTAAAAAATGACAATATCTTGGCCAAATTGTTTGCCTTCTGAGTGTTTCTAGTTTAAATCATGTGCCCAAGAAGAGCTAAGAACATATAAAGTTATTGATGAAAATATTAAAATATAGGCCGTCACCAGAGTTAACTGAAAACTGAATAGTGGTATCAGTCTTAAAGGCATGTTAGTCTGCAAGTCAACAGGAGGGATATTAATTTCTAAATTTCCCCTTTGGAAAGTTCTGAAGAACTATTCCTGCAGACTAAAAGAAATAACAAAATATTGTCTAAAATGTTCACACTGTGTTGAAGAAAAATATAGCCAATCACTTATTGATTTTAAAGCTCATTTTGAGCGCACTCAACTCTGCGTGTGTCTCACACAGAAAACTCATATTTATGTTATCACAGTTCAGTTTAAACACATTTGTTGAATCCAGATGCTGTTTTTTATCATTAAGCAAAAAAGACAAAGAAATCCATTAGTCAGCCTCCTGGAAACAATTATTTAAAAATGTATAAATTCACAATTCAGCAGAGTGTGCTCATATTGCTATCTGTACTGAGGACATATGCTCATTTTGCTGCAGTCACACAGCTGATAAAGCCTAACATTAGGCTGATAGTTAGGCGGCAAAGATACTAATGCTAAACAGTTTACCCCCTCTGCGGTGGAGTGCTCTGCTCTGAGGAATTAGGCCTGTTTTTCATGCAAATATGCATTATGTTAACTTGCAGGGTTACAGTTTAGATACATTAATCTTTCCATTAACCTGACAGTTATTAATTTTTATTTAGAGAGGCACAAAGAGGCACTTTAGCATGAAATCACAGCCCATTTATCAGCCTGAACCAGAAGGGAAGATTACTGCTCAGACCCAAACAAGGTGCATGAAAACATATTAAAGAAGCGTGCTCTTAATTTAAAACATAATCCCTTCATTCAGGCTGTTGCCATCTAAACCGTAAATATAACAACTGTTTAATGTGTTGATTTGTGTCTTTGGATATCATTGCTTTATTTTTTTCCAAAACATGAACAGAATAAGGGAATAATAATTCAGGGCTGTTTTTTTCTCTTTAGAAATGAGGAAATGTTCTGTTGAAGGGAGAGAGATCGCTGGGTCTCAGAAACCTGTCTTCATCTTTCTCCTGGATCAGTGTTTTTCTAGTTGTCTTTCACTTTAAAGCTTTACAGTTTTTGCTTTATTTATTTTTTAATTTACGGTTTTGGGATTTGAGGGCACATAAAATGAAAATTTATCTAAATACACTGTAATATCACTATGATAATATTACTCGGAATGCTCAATATTCATGGGAAATAATAAGATACAAGTTTGGATCTGAAGTTCAAACATGGTCAACATGCTTTTTATTTTTACGGCTATCAACTGGGTGACCTTTTGTATGCTCAAATTGGTCCCCACCGCACTCCTATCAGTAATTCCTAGATGGCGGCTTGGGAACTCAGGGTTAGGAAAAGTCTTCTGCCATCCTTGTGGGGTAATTCGCTACGAAGCAAGCAGTAAAAACATCCAACCAATCTGTGCAACAAGCCCGCCAAGGCGTGTCTAAAATCCATGAGGAGTGGTCAGGCCTTGCTTTAGGTAGTTTAGGCACAAACTTAAGACGAATGAAAAATTTATCAAATGAAGTTTTTTGCACATTTACCATTTTTTATCTTTTGATATGTAAAAATGATTGACTGTGATTGGCTTCTGCTTCCTGGTATCCATTCAGGAACAGAAGACAAGTCTCATATTGTATACTGCAAGGTTTTGAGCAAAGTTCTTACCATAAAATGATGCAAAATGTCTCAGAAAGTGTATGTTTCAAATATGATACCATTTGGCCATTACAATATCCCAATTTTGTCCACATAACCCCTCTTCTTTGCTTGACAGAACTTTAACTTGCATTTATGGATTTCTGGAAGTCTTCCTGAGCCCTTTGCAGTGGTTTCAGTCAATAATCATTTCTGTTTTAATGCCGTGCTGCCTGAGGGCCCACAAAGCATCCCAAGTTTAGACTTCAAGTCTTCTCCCATGCACACAGAGATTCCTCCCCACTGAATATTTAGACTTAGGGATCTTCAATCTTCACAACTTTACATTACGGAGCATTTTTCTGAAATTGTTCCACAGTCTTTGTCACAGATTGGTGAATGTCTGTATATCTTTACATCTGAGAGGCTTTGCCTCTCTGCAGTGCTTATTTAAAACCAACCATGTCACTGACCTCTTTCAAATCAAAATATTATCAATTACCCTTCCTTCCTGCTCTTCTTTTGATTTGTACCAATTACTTCAGGTTCTTGTTGCTACTGTTCCAACTGTTTCAGCGTCTCACACTGTATGTTTTCATGAGATTTTAAATCTTTGCAGTATATCTTTTTTTATTTAAAGTGTCCCAACTATTTTGGAACATGGCATATGTAAATGTTGGTTCATACTCTCCAACCTTTTTAGCAAATAGTATCTTACTTGTCAGGTCAGTGAGTAATTATGTGAAAGGGTGAGAAGTGCTCAGAACAATTTCCCACAGTCAGACGCAACAGACTGGCTATTAATTCCAAACCAGTCATCTGAATATTGTCAAATATTTGACTTTTTACCTTCAACAAAAGACAGACAGACAGCAAACAGCTCTCTTTGAAAAGCTGGACCTAAATTAAACTAACAAAAAAATTACAGTAGTGGGGACTTGTCATTCTGCAGTTTCTCACAGAGGCCCTAAAAGGTCCTATAAGGTCATGTTTTTTTTTTTAATGTTTCGAACTAAAGATATCAGAACTATTGTCACAGGTCAGTGCACATCCTACATACATCAAAAGCTCTCCTTTCTTGTTTTGGAACTGAGGACAAAGTGTCTGCCAATACTTTCTTCAGGGAGTGGATGGAATGACGTAAGCTTTCACTGTATGCAGCTAAATCTACTCAGATCCATACCAAGACTGGACTGTTTTAAATAATCCTTCTCACGTACCGATATGGTGCAGTTTAAGCACTGGTTTATGCTCTGGCTGCAGATGAGGGGAAGCACAGCTGCTGAATCATTTGATTACATCATTAAAAAGGTTAGATCTGCAGGAAGGTTGTTCAAGACCATCTGAGCTGAGGGAAAGGAAGAAGATTCAACTCAGTGTGGAAGCACATGATGGAAAATGTGCCAACGAAACACTTAAGTCCCAACTACTTCTAGATTAACCGCTAATGAGATCAGTGATTGTTGTGGTTATACAGTCACATCTAAATGGCTTCAGATCAATTAAAGTAAGCGGATGAGGGAAGAAAATAATGTCTCAAATTAGGTTACATCCGATTGGCCACATCAAATTGACCACATCCAATTGCCCACATCCAATTGACTGCATCAAAACATGAAGTTCCTCAAATGTATTTTTCTGAAGAAACACAGATACTAAAGGGGTGGTTTTATGCACTTTTCTATCCATTTGTAGCTCTTCTTTGATGCTTTGCATTTTGTTAGTCATGGTTCAATCATATCGGGCCTTAGGTAAAGCACTTAGGCCCGAATCTATCAAGATCTCAATTTGCTTGTACTAAATAGCGTCTGGCATCTAGAATTTAGCGTCTGCGGCGGGGCTGGGGTTAGTACGTGATCTACTAAGATTGCTCACGCAAATGATTGCGGGTACAAAGTGTCGGAGACACGCCTATTTAAATGAGGATTTAGCGTGTCTCATGGTTGGCAGCATGGCGCTCATGGTAGGCGTGTTCTACCTGCACAAAAGGTAAAAGAGTAGGCCTTTTAATGAAACAATAGCATGGTAGTCCATTACACTGATTACCAAGATGAGTTTGCCAGCCTGACTGCTGCAAACAACACTGCCTCTCCCGTGCGTAATGCTCCAAATAGAGACACCGCATTCGCTGCTGGAGTATTCCAAATGGTAAAACTACTTTTAAAAAACATGTTTTTAGGGACTTTAATAATTTACCATAATGACTATCTGATATGCCAATCTAGATTCCCGAGAGCAGCTCCTATTTGCTAAACTGGACCGACACACAGCACCCCTCTGCACCTGCAGCTGCTGCACAGCGCGCTCTGCGCGGGAGCGGCTCAGCCTCCTCACAGACCGGTGGAGATGTTTAGCCTTTTTGCAAAAATCACTGCAGCCATGAGTGTGAAATTACATACAGACCGTTTGCACGTCTTTCTGACACGTATTAAATATAGACGCTGTTTTGTACCAGCAAAATCACTTTCAGGTTTGATAGATCGCTTTGCACCCGCTAAAATAACATATTTCCATGTTCTCCTCCCACCCTATGCAAAATTGCGTGTGGACACCCCAATTGACATATTATTGAGGAAAAGGTACTATCTGGAGGTAGACGCGCAATTTTGCACCTTTGACAGACGTAAATCCGTTTGCTCACTTTTAGTGGATCAGTTTGTACTTTTTTTTGCGTCAGCAATGACTTTGCACGCATTTTAGTACACGCTAACCTTTGATAGATATGGCCCTTAGTTTTCATTCTTAAACTTATAAATAATCGAAACATGAAAGGGACACCAGGATTCAACCTGAGTTTGTTTTTTTGTTTTTTAATTCATGTGCTCATACATGAACTTCCCTCAATTTGATAGAGCAGACAGATGTAACAATTCAAATTGCCCTTACTTTTTACTATAAACATCAGCATGCAGTACATCCAAGTTAATCCATAAATATTAGAGACCCCAAATGAAATGATCCCAAACAAGAGAGGATTGGGGGAAATAAGAAAAAGAAAAATTGAAGAAAAACGAAAGGAAACAAGAGAGAGGTGTGTGTTTGCTGGGGGGAGAGGGATATGATGCCTCAATTATATGTGTTATGGTTTCCAGTTTTTCTCAGATAATTCATACATAAGCTGTAGTTTTGCTGTAATTTGTTCCATAGTAAAAACCTGTTTCACTTTGTTCCTCCACTGCATGAAATTAGGTGGTTGTGGTTCATCCAGGATAGTGTAATAGTCTTCTTTGCTATCATATTGTAAGCAGAGTTCTTTAAGGAGCACAGTGCAAGCTGAAGGTTTATACCAGAAGTCTACCCCCTCTGGCGACAAGTGTAAGTGATTCCAATGTTGTGTGCGCATGGGCCGCTTCGACTACAATATGTGTTGACTTTGATTTCTCATCTATAACGGGAGATTGTAACATTCATACTAATAAAGATCAGGGCCGAATGACCTTTGAGTTGTATTGGGTTCTTGATAACTTTGGTCTGATCCAACACGTGACTGAAAAAACGCATGACCGAGGACACTGTTTAGACACTGTTTTCTGAGGTCGTGGTAATAGATGTTGCTCTGTCTGACCATTCCTGTGTTTTCTTTGAGAGTGCTGTTACTGCTAACGAAAATGTCCAAACTGAAGTTGTTAAAAAACGATGCATGGGTGATAATACCAATGAAATGTTTATACAAGCCCCCCCCCCTGCTAAAACTGCTGAAACTCTCAGCAGTTTTATTTCAGCGTTAAGAACTTTTCTATTTGCAGCCTTTTATGATGATTGATTTTTTTTTTGGATTGTTTCTTTGTTTCTTTAATTTTCTTATTTTGTGATTTTACTTTTGTTTTTAATTATTTTTATTGCTTTCTGCACCTCGCTGTAATGTTTCTAATGTTTGTATGCAAAGCACCTTGAATTGTCATGTACAGTACATGAAATGTGCTATACAAATAAACTTGCCTTATGTTGGCCTTTAATTAGCATATGCATAGTTGAATGCCAATAAAGACCATGAGCCTTTATTAGCTTGTTTGCTAATGGTATGGTTAGTGTTGCATTACAAAATTATGTATCCTGATTTCTGTCATACAGTTCATATCACATTTACATTTTCAGTAAGCACAAAGCCAGCTGAAAGTCCTGTTTAATTTCCAGAACAGATCGGGGCTCCGTCATTTTAGAAAGCTGCTCCAATGTTGATTCTTATTTTATGGTGTGTTCCATTTATCTTGGAACTGTGAAGTCAGAACTGGGGAATGACGTTAAGCCCAAGTTGTAAGCGTTCCAGTTCACAACTCGGAAAAAATATTAAGGTAGCTCTATCATTAAAGCCATTTCTCAGGGGCAAAGCAGCTATGACAATACTGTAAATGTTTCTAAGCAGCAACTTCTGTTTTACAGAAAGGAAAGTTTTTAAACAATAAAGTGCCTTTGAGAAAAGCCGCACTGCTATTTGCCTGTTTCGGATATCGTTACAGCTGACAGCGTGACGTAGTTCATGAAGAATGTGAATTACACTACAGAAGTATCTCCCTACATTTATCTCCAACAATATTGTGTGTACAGCTGATTTAATGCAACAAAATCTGTTTAGAGGTGCAAATAAACCTGGTATTACAGGGGCCTCTGCAGTGTTTACAATGGGTGCAGCCATCTGGGGTCTGGGCTGGTGAGGCTCTTCCGACTTCCCAGTCTGAAATCCAACTTCAGGGGCAGTTCCAGTTGAAACTTCCCACTCGGAAGTCGGAAATTCCAAGTTCCGAGTTCAAATAGAATGCATCATTACTCTCTTTGTCTGAGTTTCTGATGTCTGAAAACAGGCATGTCACCTCTTTGATCAACAAAGTGCAGGTGGACATATCAAAGTAGATTAGCTATAAGTACAATAAAAAATTAAACATTTCCAATAATTATAGTAATAATAATAATAATAAAAACTGGGCATATGCTTGAAATCCATACAATGAAATTGGATGACTTCACAGACATTACAGGGTTAAATATCTAATTCATAAATATGTGACAGGTGAGTCAATATAATTTAAGCTGATTGGCCAGTGTGCTTGATTCTTGATTCTCCCCTGTGAACACACACCCAGCCACAAAGAAAAATGTCAGTAATATAGATTAAAGGATCAAAATCTAGTATTAAAAAACAATAATCACATTTTAAAGTTGATAGTTTTTCTGAGGTTTGGATGATTCAGTAATAAACGAAACAGCAGGGGACAGTAAATATACTGTCGGTTCAGACCATGCATCAAATTTAACTCAGAACAGATGTTCAGCATGTAGGCCTACAGATTTTCAATAATATTTTGCCAAACAACAATCTTCTAGTTAAAGAGGAACTGTACTGGAGCTGCTAACCTCCACAGGTTCATTTCAGAACATTCTCTGTCAGAACTGTTATGTCTAATAAAGAAAATGGCATGGTCTATCATGAAATAATTATGTGCCTTTTACCCTACATATATGAATTTGTGCAACCTCAACTTTTTAAAACACCAAAGAAACATCTGAAACTTACATAAAGGTAACATACTTTGAAATTCTATAGTTGTGATAGGCCTACCACACTCTAAACCATCACAGTTCCTCTTTGACTAAAAGTTTGTCCACTGGCAAATTTGGTGTCTCCTCTGCCTGGAGGCATCAGCAGGATTAGACAGTCTGAAAGATCATTCCTTATAAAGTGTGGAAAACCTAGTCATAATGATATTCATAGTATGTATTTTGAAATCTGTTTTCAAATTGAATATTAAAAGAATGAATAACAGTTTTCATGTTCTCCAATACTGTCAAAGTTATTATTATCTTCTGGCTCCTGGTATCCACAGCTGGGCAGTTTGTGCATTTTATTATGAAATGGTACAAAAGGACTCACATACTGTTATGTCAAAGGGTTAAACTTCTATACAGTATATATCAGTTGTATATTAGACAACAATCATTGTCCTTTGTAAAATCTGACTATGTTTTTCTCAGCTAACTGCTGGATTACATTATACTCATGATTTCCAGCATGTGGTCCAGTTTTAAACTTTTTGTTCTTAGGTTTTTCCCAGTAATGGCTCCAGCTTCCATTGCTGTCTGCACCAAAACCGAACACACGGACCTAAGGAAACAAAGAAAAATTATATTTTATGGAAGTAGTGATCAACCCCTTGATATCCTTGTACTGTATTGTGGAAAAAAGAATTGCTTATTGGACCATTGCTGATGTAATGGGATAATTTTTGTTGTAGTATCATCTAGTACTGGAGCACAATCTGGTCTATAAGATTTAGGGCATTAGCAACTGATGAGAAATATGCTTGCTGCTCCCACAAATATGACTGTAGCCTTAAATGTTATGCATCATCTAAGGCCACTAGCTTTCCTGTGGTGTATAACATGAGTAGAATATATATATATATATATATCTGTCATGTCATGGTTCAGGATGGAAGTTCAAGGTCACTTGGATATTTTCATTTGTTCCTGCTTGTCTGTCGTTAAAGTCTCCTCCTTCATCCATCCATTTTTTAATAACGCTTCTTTCAATGCAGGGGGGCTGAAGTCTATCCTAGCATCTACTGAGGAAGAGGAAGAGGGTACACCAGGTCAGCAGTTCATTGCAGGGCCAACACAAAGACAAGCGACTGCTCACACACACATTACTAAAATGAATTCAGAGGGACCAAGTAACCTAACCTGTGTTTAGTGTGTGGGAGGAGCCTAGACTACCTGGAGGACATACGTAGGGATGGCAAGGCAAGGCAAGGCAAGTTTATTTATATACAGTGTTGTGTGTGTGTGTGTGTGTTTGTGTGTTCGGCTGCGCACACTGACTTACCCACATCTCCCCTGACATTTTTATTTTCAGCCAATCATCATAACCAGAGGGAAAACCATGGTAGGTGCTGGAAGCGCAGCCAGTCACGTTATCATGCTAATTAGTGTATTAAAAACTAAACGGCTGAACCTGATATTTCAGGACTTTTATTAGAGAGT